>JANDJT010000032.1:4654598-4666972 GCA_024331685.1 Stegophilus panzeri
CGCACACACACACACACACACACATACACACACGCACACACACACACACACACACATACACACACACATACACACACACTCACACACATACACACAAACATGCACACACACATGCACACACCCACACACACACCCACACACCCACACACACATACACACACACACCCCCACATGCACACACACATGCACACACACACACATGCACACACACACACACACACCCACACACATACACACAAACATGCACACACACACACACACACATACACACACACATGCACACACACATGCACACACACATGCACACACACACCCACACACACACACACACACACACACACCCACATGCAAAGCACTCACAGATAGTTTGCCAAGTTGTGCTCCTGTAAGGTGTGTGTTTCGAAGCCGTGAGGGACCGTGTCGAAATAGTCGTTTCCGATGCCACAGATGAAACACTTCGTCTGCGAGGGAAACAAAAACAGACTGACGTGCACTGTACATAACACCATGTCTGCATTCACAGGAATGCACAGTAACAGATTCTGTGTAATAGCCACAACACACAATTCCGAAATGTTCCCGGTTTAGTAAAAGAGCTCTGATTAAATGTGTTATCGTACGATAAAAAAAAAAAACGAGCTAATCGTGACATTAAGCAGCTCCAGTGTATTGAAAAATGAGATTTTCCTCATCCTGTCCAACCACAAATCAAATGACACACAGTTGTGTACGGGGGAAAAAATTAATTAAAAATCGGTGTCATAGAGACCAAAAAAATGGAATGTCAGTGCAGCGCTGCAGCCGGTAATTACGGTTATTAGACAGAGGCAATGCTTTGTTAAAAACACATGTTTCGTAACGGCTCTTTATCAGAGACACATCGACGTGCAGTGACTCTTTACTGAAGCAGTTCGAACCCATTAGCCTGAGCGCAAAGACATATGTTTGCCCACTGAATACACAATTAG
This sequence comes from Stegophilus panzeri, assembly GCA_024331685.1. Lineage (NCBI taxonomy): Eukaryota > Metazoa > Chordata > Actinopteri > Siluriformes > Trichomycteridae > Stegophilus > Stegophilus panzeri. The sequence goes on from JANDJT010000032.1 coordinate 4,655,567, forward strand.
CAACGAATTTAACAGACATCCAAGACGTGATGTTAAGCTTCTGCAGCGGAGAGGTACAAAGAATAATGTCACTTTACCTGTACAGTGTGTGTGTGTGTGTGTGTGTGTGTGTGTGTGTACTCACCTCCATATCCTCCTTCACCTGTTCCTGCTGGTCTCTCAGCTCACCAAATGCATCTATGATCAGACCTAACACACACACACTCCTTACTGCATCTGTCCATAGCTGAAGCAGTAAAACCACATCAGATATGTATTTTTCTCATCACACACGCTAATAGGTTTCCAAAAGGTTGCTCTTACTACTTCAGCAGTGATTATTGTTGTTCTACAGTACATTTCACGTGTTATTAAACCGCTCTGTCTCACCCTGAATGATGGCGAGGAGGATGACGATGACGAAGAAGAAGAAGGTGATGTCGAAGATGATGCGGTAAATCTCATACTCGTCACCTGCAGGATCCTCGATCTGATCACCGATGCCACCGCCCGCACGCACACCCACATACATGTGGAACATGTAGCACTGTAAACACCGCACGCACACACACACACACAAAATCAAATGCGCATATACACAAGAAAAGATACAAATAAATAGATACTGAGCAGTGAAACAGGTCCATCGCTAAATAAAAATGGACCAACAGAAAAATGTATATTCTTCTATATATTTCTATATATAGTATATTTTTCTATATATACTATAATATTTTATTCAGTCGGTGTATGTCTGTTTTTGCCATCTTCAAATAGCGTATCACATTTGCATTATCAACATAAATGGTAAATGGTCTGCACTTATATAGCGCTTTTATCCAAATCATGGTAATGGTAGCAGAGCTGCCATGCAAGGCGCTAACTTGCCGTCGGGAGCAACTCGGGGTTCAGTGTCTTGCCTAAGGACGCTTCGGTATGCGTCCTAACCTTCATTACGTGAAAAACGTGACAGAATAACGTGACACAAACAACTGAAAGTCTGTAAATGTTGACCTGATTTGCACTGGGGGATGAATAATTTTGAGTGCAACTGTACAACCTACATAATACATATACACACACATAATAGCCACCTGTCACTATCCCGTCCTCCGTCCACTCCCTCACTGCACATCACAGCTCCATGGCAACAGTGCTTTTGTTTTATCTGATTATTAGTTCCTGTTCTAGCCTTAATGTCATTGGCTAGTGTCCTAATCCTGTTCACCTCTTGCCTGGTTATCTTTTCACTTATCTGACAACCCCTATTTCATATTTTATTCTTGCTTTGATTGCAGTAGCCTGTTCTGTCAGTTGTGATTTTGGCATGCTTATAAATAAATACATCCAGAAGTGCATTTATTTTCACCAGGTATTCACTTCATTCGCATTTGAATAGTGTAAACGTGTCATTCTATATTCGCTCGTGTTTTGACGGTTGAGTAAAGTGCTGCCTGAAGACTGAGCATTCTGTAAAGTAGCAGAAAAATGAAATTACATTCTGAGCATTATATATATACCCAGCACAGATCCAACACACAGCCAAACACACACCCACACACAGGGACCAGAAGGCTTGCCGATATCAATCTGAGGGATTTTTGTAGCTAGAGGCACTGGTCCTCATAATAGCTGAGCCTGTGCTTCCTTTTCTAGTGGATGTCAAACCCCTCCACTGGAGCACAGAACCACCAGACAGCCCTTAATAGGAGACACGCCGAGATTGAGAGAGAAAAAGAAACCGATAGCGAGAGATAGAGAGAGATGGAAACTGAATGCCGTCAGAGGGTTGGGTTCGGCATGGATGAGATCTTGTGCTGAATCGATGGCGGTGAAAGCAGAATGAAACGAGGGAGCTTTGTGTCAAATCAGGTTCTGATCCAGTGGAAGTTTTTCACGTCGCCGTTTGAACATCACTACTCTAAAAGTGTCATTATTCTTAATGTTTCGTAGATATGCTTATTTTACTGTTCGTCTTGCTCTGACATGCTCGAGTCAAGTCATCATCTCGTCGATAAGTTGCTCGGAAGAAATTCTTGAGTGAGGCGGAGCAAAAAAACAGGTTTGATAGTGAATTTGCCCTTAAGGTGAATTAGCACTGCAGTGAATATCACCAAATATATATGCTGAACTGAACAGAACCTATATCACCCAAAAAACGAAATATGATCGAAACAATCATATTCGTTGTAAAATGGTAAAGCTGTGCAGCTCATCTGGGTTTATTTTAAGGGTTGAGCTCGTTTCTGGGCCAGAAAAACGTCAACAGAAGACCGAACTGAAGAAAGTAGCTAGCCAAAACCAGTGTATAAACACTTGTGGGTGTGGGTTTGTGTGTGTGCGTGTATGTGTGGGTGTGTGTGTATGGGTTTGTGTGTGTGGGTGTGGGTGTGTGTGTGTGTCTGTATATACATGTAAAATTGTATCTAGTACCATTACTAGAAGACTTTCCGACTCACTTGCATTTGGGTTTTTAAGGCTAACAAGGTGTTTGATGATGTGTGAATGTTGGGGAGGCGACAGTGGGCCTGAACCCCACCTCCTGTTTTAATTACATTCAGCTGTCGCTCCGTTGCGCTGGTTCAGACAGTATGTAACAATGTGAGCTTAATTAAGCTGTTGTTCAGGTTCGCTGCTCAGGACATTTCCTTAATTACGGAGAGAGTGTTCGGGCCAGGTCGTGCTATTCACAGCCTTAATTAGCACACTGAACACTGGCAGGGCATCTGTGGCAATTAACATCCATACCATCACAGAGTAGCACCATGACAATTAATGGAAAAACAAAACATGCACGCTCCTCGAAAGCAGTCAATCACACCTGGGACACTGGCCTGCTTATGACGAGCTGGTGTCGATGAACGATCTAGATGAATCTAGCTAAAGAACGTTTTGTGACGTTATGTGACGTTACCTATTATTATCATCCCTCTATGATGCAACTTTTAAAATTTCGTTAAAAAAAAAAAATACCATTAAAGTGTTTTGCTGGTTGACCTGGCTAGCTTACAGGCAGGGTGTTAGCTTTTTGTTAGCGTGTTAGCATCTCAGCTTACCGTTAGCATGTCGTCACACTTCATGTCCGGAGATTCTCCGTCCTCGCTCTTGTTGTAGAACTTGCGGAAGAAGTTGAAGGCCACCACAGTGTAGAGGTAGACTACCACCGCCAGCAAGCCCACCGTCAACACAAGCTACACACACACACACACACACACACACACACAGTAAATGTGTTACATATTATTCTAGAGCATTTGTACTGCAATGACAATGGTGACAATTCTGACATCTGACAATGTTATCTATCTATCTATCTATCTATCCGTCTGGCTCCTGTATCCATATCTATCCATATACAGTTATAAGAAATTGATGAAGTCACTGCAATTACATACATTTCTGGATAAAGTTCTTAACTCATCTAAATCATAATCATATTTAAGTAATTGTTAAATCAAAGTCAATCCTATGTTGCACATGTTTTCTTTTATGCACACTCACACTCAGTGCTTTACTAGATACAGATGTTGGGCGAATAAAAAATAGGCCATTTTGCAGACATGGTTTGGGTTCACTTGTCCCTAGAAAGAAGTCAGAAAGGCATTCTGACTGATTACTTTTATCCTAGATCGGTGGTGCCCAATCTTATCCACAAAGGGCCGGCGTAGATGCGGGTTTTCATTCCACTCGAGCAGGAGCCACACCTGATTCCAGCTGTTTAATCAGTTGATCTTGGCTTTCACTATCAGGTGTCAGGTGTGGCTTCTGCGTGGTTAGAATGAAAACCTGCACCCACACCGGCCCTTTCAGGATAAGATTGGACAGAATAAAGGTCCTACGATCAGACATGCTTTCATTAGGATGACAATAATGTAAAGCACATGCTACGGCTTTCACAGTCACAAGATCTCGACCTGATCGAACACCTGTGGGAGATTTTGGAGTGACACCGACTGAGGGAATAACTTTTGGAAGAACGGTGTTCATCGCTCCAGTACAGTATCATCAGATGCCTACAGAATCTTCCCAAGAGCTCCTGCATCACTCGATTGCTGTGTTCCCGCCACTGGCTTCCTGTAGCTGCTTGAATTTATTTATTTATTTTTAGATTTAAACACTGGTGGTTGTTTACAGAGTGGTTCCCAGCTTTTCAGACCCTGTTCTGTACTTCTTTCCCTTTTAGCAACAAGCATGACTCAACTCAACCTGCCATCCCTCAAGGAAGACAAACTGTTCTCTGTGCCAAAATCTACTCGGTAGAACGAACTTCCCGTGGCTCTCCAAACAGCTTAGTCATGTAAGCAGGTACTAAACAAATCTGCCCTTTAAGAAAATAAAGAAATGTCACCTGTACCCTGTACCTATACTAACTCCTTTCTGGGTGCCTATTTTATATTATATTATTTATTTATTTGTGATATTTTTATTGTCTTTTCTACATTTATATGTATATGATCCGTTTATGCTATTATGTGAAGCACTTTGGTCAACGTGTGCTGTTTTTAGCTATAGAACTAAAAAACTGATTGATTGATTGATTGATTGATTGATTGATTGATTGATGGATTTGATTCTGACAGGGTTTCAGTTTAGGGATTCGTAGAAATTGGCTGGCTTGTACTTGCATGAGGATGTGTTTGAGTTATTTATTTATTTATTTACTTATTTAGACGAAGACCTCGAAGCACTTCCTTTAAGTCGCTCTGGATAATGCGCCTGCCAAAGGCTCTAAATGTATAAATGTGAAAGTTAATTCGTTGTCAAAGCTAAGCATTGCTCAACAGAGCAATTAAATTAAATGATATTTAAACTGTCAACTGTGAATCACGTTCTTACACAACAAACCGTAGAAATCAACTAATACTGCTACTGAGAATATTAAAGATGGGTCAGAACACTTTTGTAATACTCTGAGGCTGCCCCAGACTCTGTATACACAAGAACAGGTTAAAAAAAAAAGAAAAAAAAAAAAGATATGGGCCATCAAGATCCAAACAATTAGGAGAAGGAAGGGTAAAATCAGAGCGCGTTCTAACATTCGTGTAGGCTAGCATACAGCCTGAGAGCACTAGTGAAAATGCTTCTGACTTTTATTTCTTTAATTTAACACACAGGTTCTCATTACAAACGAGATCATCGGCAATAACGAGTGAAAAGTAGAATCTTAGAAATATTTATATGAATTTCAGAATTTCTTAGTATTTGGTACGTTCCTCTTTTTGCTTTAATGACAGTGTGCACTCGGGCTGACACAGACTCGACAAGCATGTGTAAAACCTGATGATCCATGTTAGACCGACTCCATCGGCGTGTCGTCTGAACATGTGCTTCGACGGAAGGGACTCGTGTAAAATCTGACGACTTGTACACCATGCCACAACAAGATCATAAATTTGCTTACATTTACAAAGTGACCCTTGTGCAACATCTTGAAGATTCTGCACATTTCCTTTTATCGTGTAAGAAATTTCAACACTATAAAACTTAGTTTATTTCTAAAAAAAAAAAAAAAAAAGAAGATTTTCAATGTGCTCTGAGATCATTTGGACCCCCACAAGCATAAGTTTAGCACTGTCTGTCAAAATCCTGACTATTAATCTTGACTTTCAAATCTGGTCGGCTTGAACCGTCAGGGGCCGCTTGTTGAACACGTCTGTTTTAGACTCTTTTACAGCTGAGGATCGTGTGAATGCCAGGGGATTGTGTCTGGCTACAAAAATTACCTGGATTTCCTTTTTCTTTCCTTTTTTTTTTCTTAGGTCATTGCAGGTTAAAGCACCTATCCCATCAGAATGGTTCCACGAACATGACACTGATTCGGTTTGCTCTAATGCGCAGCGTCCAGCTCACAAGCCAATCAAGCATGTTTAAAGTGAGGTGGAATATGCAGGGCCAAAGTATGTCCTGGGACCTGGAAGATGTTATTAGAACAGCACAGGATTCGTAACAAAAGTTTCTGGCAGCTCAAAGAATCCATGTAAAATATTTAGGCCTTTTTGGATGTTCCGAATTAGTAAATATAGCCGACAGGACTTGCGGTACAGTACAACCCTGCCGATGTCTCACTACTCGTCAGCAGCTGGCCTTTGTAAAGTGACACAATCAAGCTGAAATATACAGTGGGGGAAGTACTCCAAGTATTGGACGCGTCAACATTTTTTTCAGTAACTATATTTCCAATGAGGCTATTCACATGAAATTTTCACCAGATATCAGTATTAACTCAAGAAATCCACACATATAAAGAAACCCAAACATTAAAGTCCATAAATAAAGTTATGTGTAATAAAGTGGAATGACACGGGAAAAAAGCATTGAACACGCTAACTGAAATGTATTTAATACTTAGTAGAGAAGCCGTTGTTTGTACTGACAGCTTCAAGACGCTTCCTGTATGAAGAAATTAATGGGCCGCAGTATTCAGGTGTGAATTTGGCCCATTCTTCTAAACGTTTAAATCTAGTTAAATTGGATTCAAGTCAGGTGACTGACTGGGCGGGTCTAACACCTTGATTTTTTTTCTCTGAAACTAATTGAGAGTTTCCTTTGCTGTATGCTTTGGATCGTTGTCCTGCTGATATTAATTTGCACAGATAGGAGGTATAATTACCTTGCCTTGGAGAACTGCTTTTTCTTAGCGTGTTCAATACTTTTTTCCCGTTTCATTCCACTTTATTACATAACTTTATTTATGGACTTTAATATTGTGAATTCTTTATATTTCCAGATTTCTTGAGTTAATACTGATGTCTGGTGAAAATTTCATGTGAATAGCCTCATTGGAAATATATTTACTGAAAACAATGTTGACGCGTTCAATACTTATTACCTCCACTGTAAATATAGACGTTGTGCTGGAGAGTCCTATATCTCTTATTTACATTAAGTGGATATAGCTAATATTGTTTTTCCCAGTGTGTAATGTGCAGTTTTGATTTTTGTCCTGAGGAGGACAGCTGTACCTGTTTGCCATTGTGAGTAACAGAAGACAAGATGGTTCTCAGTGTCTTAAAGCCCATGGCAATGTCCAGCAGATGAGCAGCGAAGAAGAAGTTATTGTAGTGGCCCAGTATGGACATGGTCATGTACCAGGCTAGGTACAGGAAGGACTGCGCATACATACATAAAACAATTACCAGAGAGAATAGCAACTGATTAAAATAATGAAAACCATCCATGCTAACATGTATATTTTGCTTCACTGGCTGCGAGGTATTTACATTATCTGTGAAGACGACTCCCAATTTCCAGATCTGGTATTTCACATCAACAGAGTTCAATCTGTCAGTGAAAGAGACACAGAGAGAGAGAGAGAGAGAGAGAGAGAGAGAGAGAGAGAGACGAAACAGCAAGACCATGAAATAAAACCCACTCATCATCAGTCATCAGCAGCATTTTATAATCGCAAAATAAAGGCTATTACTATATAACTAATATAATCTACAAAAACATCAGAATAATAGTGTACATCAACAACCAATAAAATTAATAATAATAATAACAATAATGTCAGAAAACGTAGCTACCAAAAAGTAAAAAAAAAAAAAGAGAAAAGACTAATGTGTAAATGTGTGCTACAAAGTTACAAACCTTAAAATATATTTGCCTTAAATGTGGGGTTTTTTTGTCTTCAAGTTGTTAAAGTTGGCTGGTAGACACTGACCTTTAGCTATTACCGCCCCCTGCAGGGATGCGTTTAAAAATACAACCTGAGCTTTTTTCTCATCCAGGCACCAGCATGCCAGGATCTATCAGGTTAGCTTATTGCGGATTTGGCACTGTGAAATACTGCACTGCTGCACTGTCTGAACCTTTCCCACACACACACACACCAACACAAAAATGAAAGTAGAAATACAAGTAGGAGACTTTCTTTAAAAACTAAAAAATATATATATATATATACATACATATGTGCGTGCACACATCCACACGTTACATCACAAGCATGCACGTTTCAACTCACACAGCAGCTAGCGAGCTGTCTTTCTTGGGCTTCTTCTTCTCATGAGCATCACTAAAGTCCAGCGCAGCTTTGTCCATCCCCAGCAGCTCACTGATTCGGTCATTACCGTAAAATTCGCCATATTTATCCATCACCTGTGCGTACGCACACACAACACGCATTCATCAAATTTATTAACAGATAATATAGCAATAATCAGTTTTTCTGCATCGGCCAAACCTTTTGATTTTAGGAATAAACAAGCTTTTTGGCCTACCTTTCTCTTCACAAATTTATCCCAGTAGTTGTTGGGAAAGGACCTGAGAACCAGAGAAATACATGAGCATCAGGAACACATGCTAACATAAGACAGACGCAGCAAATGCGATGCAGTGTACACTCTGTTACATAACATTTTATAAAAACATCAACCAGGATTTGAACAACCTACATTTTTGGTTCAAATTTGCATGACATGCTCATTTCACCCAATTAAATCCAAGTAAAAGTAGCTATGAATAAAACAATGAATAAAAAAATTTAATTATATTTTATTGGAAGAGATGTAGATACAAGTGGGGGAAAAAAATCGACATTCTGATCATTCAATCGGGTCCTCGTTGGACATCGCATACGCAATCTTCAAAAGTTTGGACTCTAGATTCTGTCTTAACCGCATTTTTTTTTGATAATGGCTGAAATTGAAACAAATGTAAATAATGAACGCAATGCCCAGGTATAAATATATTTTTGAACCAGACGTATTTTGATGAACAGGTCTGACTCACAACTTTTTGAGACTTTTTTTTTTTTTTTCTTTCCAAAGAAAAATAAGTCCAAAGACTTTTCATTTAGAATTTAGGAGAAGCACCCAACATGTACCAACAAACCAACAAGTATTTGTCAACATGTATTTGGGAACTCCTTAACCCTCGTGCACCTCTCAGGTTAAATAGACCCGGTTATCATTTTTAATAAAGGAAAAAATCCAGAACAAATATCTTTTCTTTCCACCTGAAACTTGGTGGCCTTGGCTTATTTTCTGTGAGGAACATGTATACCCCTAATAATAAGGACCTCACGGTAAATATGAAACTAAAACATGACTTCATGTCAAAGACAAAAGGTAAGGCACTTGTGATGCCTCATATCAAGAAAGGAGAACAAGTCCTAAGGTCCTGAGCATCTCCAGTCACGGTGAGAAGAAGACACTGAATTATTCTAGTTAATCTACTGCACACACACACACACACACACATACACACAGTTCTATTTTTATCAAATGTTGCTTCAGAAGGATGTGATTAATTTTTGTTTAAGCATAAATTAAATATAATTAATTAACGAAATAAATAAATAAAACAATGCAAAATTGAATTTGTGTGTTTTCTATTTGTTCTTTATAGCTGGCATTTATTTTGTCATAGCCAATACTACTTTATATATAACAAGACAAAGATAAACAAAAATTAAACACAATAGTTATCGATAGTCGTGTAAACCTCGTTTCATTTACGTAGTACAAGAAAACACATGATTTATGCTATGATGATTATGCTGCTTCATTGCTTATATCACACAAAAAACAGATGCCGCTTTCATTGTTAAAAGTGAGCTAACGGAGGTCAATTTCGAATATTAAACAGATTTGTCGTTAATATTATTATTTGTCGTCAAAAAGGAATTAGAGACCATATGTTCACTGGGATTATGGAGTTCCAGCCAGGTGCAGTAATCCAATGCCACTGGCTATGGCTGCTCGTTTACATCGTCTGGCATTTAACCCCATAAAGTTTCAGTAAAATTAGCCTAAAACGCCTATCCAAGGCATACCCAAATCCAAATTAAAGCTGTTCTTGAACCATTTGGAGTTCATGCATGGTTTTGGTCTGTTTTGAAAGGGGACACTCTGAAGTTTTGTCCCCATTAGTCAGAATCACTGTAAGTCCTACTGGCATTGAGTAATGGAGGTTGGAACACACTGAAACAGAATTTTTTTTCCCCGCCTGATTTTTTTTGGCATACAGATGCCCACAGCTGGGGACTATTAACTGGAAAACACAACTGGACCACAGCATGAAGCCTTTATTAGTCCAAGCTCAAATTTGATAACAATACCAAATAAAATTAATATTTTACACGTGTTTTTCTAAGGGTATGCCCATGCGTTTTTATACCGAAACATTTCGGAGGCCCTTGGTAAGCATGCACACATAACTAGGATAAAAAGGCTGTTACTCTTGATTTTTCTTCTAATTATCATATCACATTTCCAACAATCTACAAAATGTATATGTATATGTATATTTATATGTATTTTTAGATGTATATTCATACTTGAAACCTTTGTGCACTTTTACGCACTCTTGTGCCATCTGTTACACAGCTTTATGCAGGGACTTTTAAGCTGAAGTGTTGAAACACGCCCGGAAAGCAAGGTATCATTCTTTTCAGCAGTCCATTGGCTACAGCATGTGTCACACACCTCCACTGGTGCCATTACACAGCTCTTGGATATTAGAAGATAATTAAAGATGCCCGGTGCAAACTTCTAATAATCTTTAATACTGTAGATGCTAAGTGCTCCTTAACGATCCGGCTTGCTGCCTCACACTGACCCACATTCGCCTCTGATGGTGTGTGTGTTATAAATGGCATTAACTCACTGTGTGTTGATGACCAGCCTGTCCCACTGGCCTTTAATGTCATCCTCTGATGGCTGCTCTGTAATATACAAGCCATCAAACTCCAGCTTCCTGGCCACCTCCTTCTCCCTCTTAAAGATCACCAGGGGAACCTAGACGACACAGAGACGGGCTACTTAGGTACCTTTTAGTGGTTTAATTGTTTAGCTGTGAATTTCTAGCTGAGAAACATATCCATACAGACTACTGAGCCCATTAACATTTCTTCACAGTGAATTTTTACTTAGAAAAGTGATTACTAATGGATCTGTTATTACTGCAGCTTTTAGAAGCTATAAACTGGGCATTCTTCACAACAGTTCCAGCCCATTATTTTCTAACGACTGATTGAGTTAAATTAGAGCGAATTGGTCATAATGAGTCATCGTATATTTAGATGAACAGAGGTTGAAAATCTGTGGTTCTTACACCCCAGTGACTAAATAAAACGGCTACAAAGCATCAGCTAGCACCAGTTTTTCCCCATGTTTCAGCCAGTTTCAGGAAATCTTGCTGTTTCACATGGCAGCACATGATACTTGTACATGTATCCTATTTACCACACAAGTACTGTCTACAAATCTAATCTAATGGAAGGCAGCTTGCATATTTAGACATGCGAGCGATACTGAGAAAAAGATACACAGTGAAAAATATGGTCTGCCAAAGAAGATTTTGGCACAGTATACTAGTTTTCTAATGAAAGAAATGAATGTGTGGGCACAATTTTGTGTACAACACCGATTTAAAACATTTAATCATACATTTCTAAGATCATGAGAAACATTTCAGTCAAAT
>JANDJT010000032.1:4668440-4678934 GCA_024331685.1 Stegophilus panzeri
CATCGAAGGACCTACAGGCCTCTCTTGCATCAATAAAGGTCACTGTTCATGACTCCACTATCAGAAAGACACTGGGCCAAAATGGCATCCATGGAAGGGTGGCGAGGTGAAAACCACTGCTAACCCAGAAGAACATTAAGGCTCTTCTGAATTTTGCCAAAGCACACCTTGATGATCCTCAAACCTTTTGGGAGAATGTCCTGTGAACTGATGAGTCGAAAGTGGAACTGTTTGGAAGACAGGGGTCACTTACATCTGGTGTAAACCAAACACAGATCTCCACAAAAAGAACATCATACCAACGGTCAAGAATGGTGGAGGAAGTGTGATGGTGTGGGATGCTTTGCTGCTTCATGGTCTGGGCAACGTGCCGTAATTGAGGGCAACATGAATTCTGCTCTCTACCAGAAAATTCTAAGGAGAATGTCCGGTCTTCAGTCCATAAGTTGATCCAAAGCATAGGAGTAAATCCTAGTCCTAGAAGTAAGTGAAAGTCTGATCTCCAGTTATCGGGAGTGTTTGGTTGCAGTTATTGCTGCTAAAGGTGGCACAACCAGATTTTCAGTTTAAGGGGGTAATTAGTTTTTCACTTGGGTGATAGGTGTTGGATAACTTTTTTGCTTCAATTAAAATAATAAATAAATAAAAACGGTATAGTGTGTTTACTCAGATTGCCTTTGTTTTAAGTTATATTCCGTTTGAAGATCTAAAACTATTTAGTACGAGATATACGCAAAAACAGAAGAAATCAAATACTTTTTCACAGCACTGTACGTGGAAGCATGGAAAACATGATGATAGTGTATAGGATCTGTGGAGCACTAAACATCGATAGTACATACTAAAGTGGTTCTACAAAACCTGTAATAATAAATACATACAGTGTATATCCAACGTAAATCTGGTGAGATTTGTCCTGTTACTCAAAGCGTCATGAGTCTCACAGCACAGCTTTACCTTGTAGAACAGCAGGATGAAGTTGATTGCAAAGGCCACAAACAAAGCCAGCATTCTCATGTTGTAGAAATTCCGCGCAAAATAGTTCTGTAATAGGACAGGAGGAAAAACATAATACATCATCTCTGTCAGCAGTGGAGAAGTAAATAACAGAGGTTGTGATGGGACATGATCCATAAGTCCATGGATGAACCTTCCCACGCATAGCGTGACATGAAACCAGCTATTTACAATATTTACAACTATTTACAATATTTTCTTAACATCTCCTGATCTCATTTGGAGGTTCTGTTACGACCTTGCGTGACTAGTGAGTTGATGTGTGGTCTAGGGGAACATGTTCAGTGCTTTGTAATGAGAGGAGTAAAGGAGATTAACTTCAGGACATCGTTTTGCTGCAAGTTGACGTGAGGCTCTCTTACTAGCAGCTTGCGCTGGTAGGCGATGATCTTCTTCCAGAAGGCAGACTCTTGTAGATCTGGCTCATCTGATTTGGAGGAGCGGTTGAGCTGAGGCTTCCTTTTCTTTGGAACTTCCTTCTTCTTTTCCTTTTTCTCCCCGTCCTCTCCTCTGTGGCAGACGCAAAAATAAAAATCGCTGCTGTTAATCAGGAGCAGAAGGTTAGTACTTGCTTCTGAGATGTAACACCACAATGAACATGGAAGTACAAACTAGTTAGGAATGTATAGAAATCATACTCTGCTTTCTCAGACACTGTCTTGGTCTCATCTGTGGCTTCTTTCTCATCAGTTGATGATGATGAATCCTTCACCTAAAAAAAACCCCCAAAAAAACAACAACTCACAAACAGGTTTTTATAGTATTTAGACAAACCGAAAATTAGTGATGTATGTAATGGTTTTAGATCGAATTCTGGGTGCTGTATGGGAGGGTGTTGTTACCGTGTGTCTTCTGCGGAGTTCAGGTGAGGGTGTAGGGGGCGGTGGCATGGGTGTATTAAGCAGGTCTGTCAGGCTGGCGTTGGGGTTATGTGGCATGAGTTTGTACTGTCCTCCTTCCCTCCTCAAATCCAGCCCAAATATATCAGACAGCAGGTCGGTGTCTTCTGCGGCCACCGCGAGGTCGGCCAGGTCTTCCTCGGGCGACGTTTTGTCTGCGTGTTTCCTCTCCACCTCCTCACTCTCGCCTCTCACCTCGTCCTGCGTCGGGTCGGGCATGTTGGCCAGCAGCTCGGACACCTTCATGGTCTTGGCTCCTTCCACTAGGCCTCCGCCCAGGAAGCTGCTGTAGATGATACGGAAGAAGCCACGGGCCACGCTGAAGGCGAAGTGCAGCAGCCCCATGAGCACGCTCCAGCAGAAAGCAGCCAGTGTGGTCACCATGTCCTTCACCGTCATCTTCTTCGCCTTCTTCAGCTGCTTCTTCAGACTCTTCATGGACAGCACCTTAAATGGCAGTGCATTCGATTACATCATAATACCTTGATTTCAATTTCCTTTACGGACAGATCAAACATAACCCGACGTTGTGGAATGTTGTTCTGACTTAACAAACTCATTATAATATCAGGATAAGTCGACTCAATGACGTGTCATGAAATAACATGATAATTACTCAAAATAGTGACATGAGATCTGGAAATAATGGGTTGATATTTAGAAAAATACAAATAAAAATAAACGAATGACAATGTGCAATTCTAGATCTAAGAACACACCGTTCTCTCTTTTTTTCCCCACTTGCGTTACTTGTTATTTTTGTTTTTAGCAATTGCTGTACAGCTTTCAATTTCTTGTTATGAATTTTGAGTATTTTGGTTTGTTCATTTGTTTTGCGTTCCAGCTCTGCTGTACAGAACAGACGTTTTTAATTCCCTAAAGCCCCACTGAAATTTTCGGACTTCCAAGTATTTCAATCAGATTAAAATAGTTATACAGTATACGATTAAAGCTATAGGGAAATACGTCTAATATGGCCGACGGTATTTAAAGAAAAATACACTCCCGGAAATTACATCGTTCATAAACACAATGAGAATAAGGATTGATTTTATAATAATAAATTCTTTCAGGCCTAATGCATATAATAACACCAGTGCCAGGTACATCTGTTATAGAATTGTAGCTCGTGTACTGGCGTGTCTAAAGGCCAAATGTTCACATATTTAAGCCTCCGCTAGACTAATAACACGTTTACGCCAACATCAAACACACCTTCATCAGAAGCATGACGTTGTAGCGGAGGGCAAACAGTGCTGAGCATACAGTGCTGATGGAGAAGAAGCCCATGTCAGGGGTTTCCTCTTCGGGTTTCTCCCGCTCGTTCTCTTCTTTGCTCGCCGAGCGCTCTCCGGCGTCCGACATCTGTGCAGCCAGCTGCATCTCAAATATGGTGTCTTCGCAGAAATTAACAAACAGCTCCATCTTCTCCTTCTCGCCACCCTCGTTGACGACGTCAAAGATGAACTGCCGCTTGGATTCTTTCACCTGTGGTTTCTCCCACTGCGTGCGGCTCGACTCGCTGATCTCAAAGTACACACGCTCGATGCGCTTGGCACTGCCCATGATCTCGATGCGGCCCAGGTAAGGCTGGAAGTAATTTAGCACGCTCTCGGCCAGCTCCAGGAAGGTCTGCAGGCGCGAGTCGTGAGGCATGTGCTCTGACAGGTTAGTCAGGAGAACGGCCACGTTGAAGCCGATGTCCTTGGCTGGCTCGTGAAAGCGCTCGACAAATTCCTCGTAATCGAGCAGCTCGTTTTCGTCCGTTTCGGCACACGACAGCAGGAACTCAGTCTCGGACTGCGTGTAGTGCTTGTGGCTCTCCATGGCTTTGTGAAAGTCTCTCTTGGAGATGACCCCCTTCCCGTCCGGGTCGTACTCTTTGAAGGCGTCGGACGACGTAAGATCTTTCAGTTTGAGGAACATGTCGAAGAACTTCAGAATCATCTCTACGTTGTTGGAAGACTCCACCAACATGTCCACCATCTGCTTTCCGATGGTTCCGTTCACAACGTTCCCTGAGTAAAGATTCGTTTATTTCTTCTTTTTTTTTTTCAAAATATTGCATTAATATTGTGATAGAGCTGTTATTGTACTTTTCCTTTTTCATTTTTTCAGTATAATTTACGGCTTAATAATGCTATGTGGAGATATTTTTAGAATGTAACTGAAGTGGAGCTGACTGAATGGAATAGCTCATGGATTATTACCCTCTAACATGGAGAGCAGCATTACCACCATGTCCTTCTGCAGATCCATGAGCTCTTTCAGGAGATCAATCTGGCTCGAATCCTGGGGAAAAAAAAAAAAAACACGGTTATGAAGAGGAAAGCATCACTGGTTTTGCATCATTACAAACAGGCAGGAGATTACGTACAGTACATGTCGGACCATGACGGGTTTGCAGTTTGCAGTTATCACATGCCTACCTGCGAGAGCTTCATCTGCATGTGTGCAAAAACATGGAGGAACCCGACCACCGCGTCCCACAGGCGACTGTGTGCCAGGCTCTGCTGGTTCCCTGTGCATGGACCCTGTACCAAAACATGACAAGAACCTCAACGGGTTTCTAATCGTTACACCGAGGCTTTAGGGTTGTTCTGCCTGGAATAGATGAGGTTAGACCGAGAAACAATCTGGCAGACTTACTAATATCTACCACATATATCCTACACTACTCATACTTTATTTATTTATAGTCATAGACCATTCCATAAACCCTAGATATTCCACAAAACCTGGCAAGATGGTGTTTTTGAATGGTGTAAACAGAAGACGCTGTTGGGTAATGTAGCCTGAAGATCAGAAATGTCATTAATTTGCAAGAGGTACTTAGGAGGAACTTGAATGAATCCCTAAACTGGCGTAGAAAGCAAAATGCCTGGTAGCCTGTGAGGATACAATGGATCTCTGCCAACTTGCACTACATTTCCTCAGCACAAGTGCTTGCTCTTCCAAGTGCAAAGACAATGTTAATTCCATCATCTAAGTACAAACCTAATTTACAGTAGTTTTACAGATCGGGCTTGGCATAACAACACAACAATAACAACAAAAGCCCAATGTAATTTTAGTGTTAAACTAATTTAGCCAATTCAGTCAGTGCTGTAAATTAACATTTAAAAAAGGAACAAAGGCACTGTCTTGAATCAGCAAGATAAGATAAGATAAGATAAGATAAGATAAGATAAAATAAGACTGAGCTCTTCAGTGAGAGACACATGAATGAAAAAAGAATGTATTTGCATCCAAATCAGTCAGGAACTAAAAGTGATACCATCTGGAAACAAAAAGTACCTGAATATACTCCGTAAGAGTATTGAAGACCTGCTTAGCCACATTTATAGCTTTGGAGAAATTACGTTGACCCTGCTCGTCAATCACGTCCTTGCCCGAATAGTACCAGTAGAAATCACTGATGGACTCCTGGCGAATTTAAAAAAAACAAAAAAACACAATTAATGTCGGTCTCTGGAACACAGCGATTTTCATGAAGACCTTAAAATGACCACAATCAATATTAGCTTTCCAACACAGCTAATAAGCTAACAGCCAATACACTGCTGTTGTGATTAAAAAAGTTTGATTAACTTTCATTCTACGAAGAAACTGCCATTACAGATATCAGATGCTGCGTCATAAAAAGAGTTGCTAGAATAACACAAGTTGTAACACAATTGTAGATTATGTAACAGCTAATAAATAGCTGGCTGTACTGTATGCTCCCAGTGCACTGTGGGTAAAACAGTCGGTCCTTCAGCAACCAACACTGCATACAGTACAGTATATGAAAATACTGAATGTCTACTTGTTCCAGTATGTAGTGTTTTTTTGTTTGTTTTTTTTTAAAGGTTGACATTCTAGTTACTGTAGAGTATTTCCACCTGCAGTGTCTGACCTGTACTCGAAGCAGGTAGTCCACAGTGGAGATGATGATGTTGACGGTCGTGTTGTTTCCTGTTTGCGTTCTCAGGTAGTTCTGGAAATCTGCAGCATGGCACACACTTCGTGAACACGATTATCGGACAAGCGTAGCGCAATCACAATCATTACAGCGCCGTTTCGATTACTCGTTTGTAAACGTTCCATTCCTTCTGACTGGGAAAAGTTTCGGTATACAGTATGTAAATTGCTGTTTCCCAGGATACCGAGTGTACTATAGAGACAGATGTTTTCTGCGTGAGGCATTCTTACAACATAAAAATGACCAACTTTCATTTTTTACTGAAAGTAGAATCACACTCATTTTTTTTCTAACAGTAATCTTTCTATATTCAACTCAGTGTCCTTAACGCACATGAAAATTGCACCCCTGGCTTTAGCGGTTAGCACGTTTGCCTGGAACCTCCGGGGTTGGGGGTTCGAATCCCGCCTCTGCGCTGTTTGTGTGGAGTTTGCATGTTCTCCCCATGCTTCTGTGGTTTCCTCCTGGTACTCCACTTTCCTCCCCCAGTCCAAACACATCCGCTATAGGCTGTTTTGGCATTTCCATGGTGTGTGAATGTGTGTGATTGTGCCCTGCGATGAGTTGGCACCCCGTCCATGGCGTGCCCTGCCTTGTGCCCCGATTTCCCTGGGATAGGCTCCACGCTCCCCCGTGACCCTGTGTAGGATAAGCGGTATGGAAAAATGGATGGATGGATGAATGGATTCCATCCCCACTACGGCACAGAAACATAACAGAATTACAAACTGAACTGTCACATTATGTTATAGACATTTATGGGCTGAAAAAAAAACCCCTCGATTTTTCACCATTTTGTCCGAATTCACCCTCAGCGCCATCTGGCGTGCGTTTATACCAGCAAGTCTACAATAATATAGTAATATAGCGAAATACATGCTACATATGATCGAAACGTAAAATGAGAACTTGTGGTGTGTTGGTTCCATAAATAATGTTTACACTGCTGATAACGGAGACAAATCCGTATGATCTCCTGCAAATTTAAAACAGAACTTATAACCCTGTTGCCATAAAAAATGAAACAGAACCTTAGTTACTGGGGCAGAACACTGAAAAGTAATGACCAGAATACAGTATGATGGTCTCATGAAGCTTCAGCCAAAGAGCCGGTGGAGTGTTCCTCACCCGAGTTGTGTCCTTCACAGAGCAGCTGCAGGAAGCGGAACAGGTCACACGTGAACTCGTCGTCCTGCATCACCTTTTCGCCTGCACGGCCGGACCAGAGCACACGCGTGTTACAGTCGGCATGGAAACCAATGCCACACAGCTACAACGTCTGAGAGAGGCGCATGGGTCCAGCATAGCCCTCACACACACACACTCACACACACACACACACTGATGGGGGACACTACTCGCTATCAGAGAGCGTAAAACCATATAGGTAATGGAAGGAGTTGAGCAGCATTTTGTTCCTGTGTATCTCAAAGCCCTAAATACCGACAGCTCAGATAAAATGGCATCTACACAGGCTGGTTATTTAAAAATAAATAAATAAATAAATAAACAAAAAATTTAAAGACGTAATTATTAATAGCCGTGCCAGCTTTGCCTTCTTGTTGGAATCAGTAGCTGTGTTCACCACTCTGATATACAGAAAATTACATCATTTCCTCTTTAGCCCAATTGTAGTCGATGAACCAAGGCATGTTAGATGTCAGAGATCTTCGTTTCGTTTTCATTTATTTTATTTATTAATTTTTGTTACAGCACAGCTTTTATAGAATTTTATAGCCAGTAGAAATGCAAACACGTTAGACTGGTAGGTGTGCAGCTCTAGAGACACTGCTGGGATAAAATGCTGCGTTAACCATGCGGAAGGCTTCTCATGGTTAATGAATGTGGGAGCCCCGGCCAAGGGTGATTCTGAGATGACCCTGATTACAATATAGAACTCTGACAACAATGAGCACAGATATGCATCATTTCACAACAGCTACACTTCAGCTAAACCTGAAAGTGCTTAGATTCACTTTGCATGAGCAATTTGAAATGTTATATTTGTTTCCCTTATAAAATATAAAAGAAAATCAACATGTGAATAATAATAATAATAATAATAATAATAATAATAATAATAAAAGTAATAATAATAACAACAACAACAACAATAATAATAATAATAATAATAACAACAACAACAATAATAACAATAATAATTATACTTATACTTATTATTATTATTATTAGTACACTGATTAGTAAATATTTTGCATGTTTCCACATGCTGAGAATCTCAGGATTAGATGCACTTTCAGGCTTATTTTCATCTGATGATAAACCAGAACAGAAGCCTTACAAAAACACACTGGAATTTCATAGCATCTCTACCTCGTAATTGTTCTGCAACAAAACATGTAACTCTAACACACCTTATTTACGTCAACAATTCTGTCAGCTTATCTTCTAACAATGCACTTATGCAACAGTAGTAATGTACTGTTAATACACAGTAGTGATCACACAGTCCTGGTAAAATGATCTGTGGATAAAACATTTGATTTGGTTAGACTTCCTCTGGTCTATCATTCTCGTTACTGTCCGAGTGTAAAACTGCACTGTAAGAAGTGTGTTGGAAAATGGAACCACTAAACAGGAAACATGGAAGGAGAACACAAAAAGAATGTCGAGTGAAAACACGACACGGATCATCGGGTAAAGCGCGTAAATCAAGAAACAAACCAACCCAAATCAAACGACCGTCACTCTGGGAAAAACAAAGGCGGGGAAAAAAAGAAAAGTGAATAAACTCGTGAAAACGACAATGGAGTACGCCACAGAACAGACTGAAGAGCCTGGAGTGTCAACGAGGGAGAGGAGATGGAAACGGAGGAGGAAGGAGAAAGAAGAACAGGAAGAAAGTTCGGGGAGGAGGGTCTACGGAGTCAGCTGTCACATCAGCGCAGCCAGGAAGCCAAGAGTCCAAAGAGACGCAACACGGAGAGATTACAGAGAGGAATACAGCACTGAAACACGCAGCCAATGCGGCAGGGAGCAGGGACAGAACACGGGGACGCAACGGAGGAGGTGTGGGGAGGGGAAACTACAAAACATCTAACTGCTCTTACATCGAGCGTGCCAGAAACTGTGCAAATCCTGAGAGGGAGGCAAAAACAAGTGTGTGATTGGCTACAGGTCTACAGGGCAGTCCTCTGATATGCCTTTCCCCCGACACGGAGCTGGCGCTGGTGTCAGAGCCACTGCTGGTCACCTTTTTAAACAACCAGACCGCGTTTCCGCCAGTTTGAAAGTCGAACAAATAAAAACAAAATACAAATAAAACAACTGTGCAGATCATGCCCCTTTGTTTACCTTAGAAGTTTTCCTTCTGGCTTTGAGAACATGTTTGCAACAGATGTTTATTTCATCACCAGAATTTTTATTCAATTTATTATTATTATTTTTTTTAATGGACAATTGAGGCACAGTTTTGCACAATCTTTATTATTTAGAATAAAATAAATAAATCCTCACTGTTCACATCTCTCTTTCTTTTTTAAAGACAGTAATATTATCATTAAATACATTATAATCATTGAGGGTTAAAAAAAATATATATATGTCCCCGCCCCCAGCTCCTGACATCACCGGTTTCTCACTCAAGTCCACAAGCGATTTCGATTTCGAGTGGAAATGCGTGTACGGGTCGACGTTTATCTCTGACTCCACCACCAGCACTGGCACTGTGTGGGTGGAAAAGTGCTGTAAGAGAAACAGTGGAGAAACAGGTGCTAATCGAGCTCAGGGAGAACCGGGAGGGGCTGCTAAAGGGGCAGATTGAGGGGTCAGAGGGAGAACAAGAAAGAAAGGATGTGGACTGATTACGTATGGGACACGTGGAGGGTTCAGGACCTGAACACAGAGGACACAAAGCTAAATCACAGCAAAATGGCAGAAGTGCATAATTACCACGCTCATGGGTGATGACTGAGGAGGGGGAGACAGTACATGAACCCAAAAGAAGAAAAAAGAAAAAGGAAAGAAAATAGTGAGAGGTCAAACAGATTACAAGGTCCAACTTTTTTTTTTTTTTTTTTGAGTGGGAAGAGATGAACTTGGATTCAATCATCGGCGTTCTGGTTTATGAATCGCTCTGAACAATAGATTATTATAGAGCCGGTGTCCAGCTTGGAAAGCACAAGAAATGCCAAAAGCCAATTGGTTGTTTAAGAATTAAGGACGTTTCTGAAATCTCTATCAATATACAACTTATGTTACTGTACTATAATAGAGTCTTTATTGGTCACATATACATTACAACACAATGAAATTATTTTTTCTTCATATACCCCAGCATGTCAGGAAGCTGGGGTCAGAGTGCAGAGAGGGTTAAGGGCCTTGCTCAGGGGCCCAGCAGTGCCAGCTTGGCAGTGTTGGGGCTTGAACCCCCGACCTTCCGATCAGTAACCCAGAGCCTTAACCGCCTAGCCACCACTGCCCCCCCATCAGTAACCCAGAGCCTTAACCGCCTAGCCACCACTGCCCCCCCATCAGTAACCCAGAGCCTTAACCGCCTAGCCACCACTGCCCCCCCATCAGTAACCCAGAGCCTTAACCGCCTAGCCACCACTGCCCCCCCATCAGTAACCCAGAGCCTTAACCGCCTAGCCA
>JANDJT010000032.1:4713188-4736155 GCA_024331685.1 Stegophilus panzeri
GACACCAGATACTGACTGTTACTTTTAATATTGACCCCCCCTTTGTTCAGGGACTCATTATTCCATTTCTGTTCATCTGTGAAACTTGTTCAGTTTATGTCTCAGTTGTGGAATCTTTTTATGTTAATACACATATTTACACATTAAGAAATTTGCTGGAAATAAAAAACAGTTAAACGTGAAAGGACATTTCTTTTTTTGTTGTTGCTGTATTACATACTGAATAATCACCTCTCATCATAATTTATGTTCAGGTTTGTAAATTTCCCTTTGAAAATCATAGAGTATCTCTACTCATGCCTAATTCGTTGAAATACAATCATGGAGTTGGGATACTTTAATAAATATTCATATCGCCTTGATCTAATGAGATCCTGCAGACTTGAGTATATGCTCGTCATTCATTTATCTTGCATTATAAATGGCTGTAACACTATTGCCGTCTGCTGTGTATACACTTTAAAATATTATGCATTTGACACAATTTGATATATACAGCCAGGTCCATAAGTATTTGGACAGTGACACATCTTGATTGCTTCATTTCAAATCCATTGTGGTGGCGCACAGAGGCAAAAATACACGAACCGTGTCTCTGTCCAGATAAGTATGGACCTGACTGTAAATACAGTAGGGTTGAATTTGCCTGGATTTCTGATACCTTTCTGGCCAACGCATCGAAGATTCCCCAGAAGAGTTTTCGGGTGAGGTGGAGCTCCTCGTCAGACGCTGCGCCGAAGCTTCCCCACCCCCCTGACAGACAGTAGTACTTCCAGCATCGCTCGTAGTGATTGGTCAACAGCTGGGAAACAGACACAAGCAACAAGCTCAGCTCACAGTTCAGCTATATTTGAGGTAAAGAAAAAAAACTGAGTTGCCCGAGTTAAACTCTTCCTTTACAACAATGTCACCCATAATTACTAATATCATTAACACTGATATAAACTATTATATTTTATAATGAACACAGCCTAATGAAGCTCGGATAATCTGACCTTCAGAGGCATTTTGGTGTGTTCGTTCAGCAGAGGAACATCGAACACCAGACGCCTCAGCAGATGTTGCATCATAGATGGCCTCAGTTTCCTAAACACACACACACACACACACACACACACACACACACACTGCATTATTCATTACATTCATTAATTTAAATGAATATGTTTATGTGAGAAAAGGGACTTAAGATACTTAATAAGTACTGGCAAATTGGAATGAATCAAAACAAGCACACGCACACACACACACGCACACACACACACACACACACACACGCACCCACACACAGCAAGCAGGCACTCTTCGATGGCGTCTCTCTGGGCTTTGGTGAGGCAGCAGCCCTTGGACAGGCGGTACACTGTGTGGAGGAGCGAGTCGATGAGCGAGGCGAACGGCTCTGTGCCCGCAAACAGAGGTGCACACTTCGTCAGCAAGGGTAGAACGGCAGTGCACAGGTAACGGTTCAGAGCCAGCGCCATGTCTGTGGCACTCAGAGCAGCCTGAAGGTCATACAGGAAAAATACATCAGAGTAAAAAAAAAAAAGGGTATAATGAGTACAGAAATAGCAACAGGGTGTAACATGTGTGTAACATAAGCATGCGGACTACACAAATAAATTCTAATAATATGAACACCTTTAAAACAATACTAAAATATTTTACTCTCTAAACGCAGTCCGGTTATGCTTCAGATAAAAGTAGTTCTAGCAGCGGTTTCAATCCTCATTACTTAAAACATCCAAAATATAGATGTGATGGAGTCTCACAGATCAAAGAGTGGTTTCAGATCCTGCATAGTTTATATTTCACGTCAACGAGTATCTGTTTTACAAGTGTGCAACCTCGTGTTTATACCCCAGGGAAACATATGCTTAAAATCAAAAAGACTGCTACATTTACTGTTGTATGAACTCATAAACCTATGGAAAACACAGAGCGCTGGAGATTACTTCACCTGTCAATGAATAGCATTCAAATATGCTAATGAGTTGCATTTTCAAGTTGTAAAATTATTAGTATTATTTTTACTCTTAGTTTGGATGACCAAATTGAGGGTCCAGGACTTGATACCGCTCTACTCTCTAGTAGAGGTTATGACAATATTAAAATCCACGCTTCCACTTCTACTTTCTTTTCCTTTAAGGTGGAATTTTATATGAGATTGTCAATATTTTTGTCTTAATAATTGTGAGGATTCTAAATCATGTATCACAATCATCTATTTGCACTGACTGCATTTGTGTTATTCATGTCGGAGGACCAGCTGTGTAATCCTGAATCATGGCATTTGGCAGACACCTTTATCCAGAGCGACTTGCATTTATCTCGTTTATACAGCTCAGCAGTTGAGGGTTAAGGGACTTATGGCCTTTCAATCCAGTCCAATGTCTTAACCACAGGGCTACCACCACCCCTCAAAGTTCATCTGACTAACCGTATCCAACGAGGCAGCAGCTCTCAGATCAGGCAGGAAGCCGACCTCCAGAAGATGGAGCAGGAAGTTCTGGTCCTCGATTCCGTAAACACGGTCCAGAAAAAGAACCATGGCTGCTTTGTGGTCCGGACAAAACCCAGCTGACATGTCTGGCTCCACCACGGAACCATCTGAGTGAAGAATGGGACAGAAAGATCTGCTACTTTTTGCCAGTACACGTGCGTGTGTGTGTGTGTGTGTGTGTGTGTGTGTATTATTACATCTAACTACATTCATGTTAACGTTAACTACCTTGACCTTAAGTGTATGTTACTTATGGCCCAAGTGTGTGTGTGTGTGTGTGTGTGTGTGTGTGTGTGTGTGTGTGTGTGTGTGTGTGTGTGTGTGTGTGTGTGTGTGTGTTACCTTTCGCAAGTGTGGGCATGTGGAAGGGGAGGCTAATCACCCCCTCCAGGTCCTCAATAGGGATAAGAGAGCGAAGGATGGCCCGGATACGAATCGCCTCCCCTTTACCAGCATGGATCAGCTGCATAAGAGGAGAATCATTTTATAAATCCTGTGCATGTGTCTCATGCAGATATTTTCCAAACATTACCAACAAAACACATGAAAATATTGTTTAGTTAATAACTAGCTTTTTTGTTCTATGTGTGTGTGTGTGTGTGTGTGTGTGTGTGTGTGTGTGTGTGTGTTTCAGACTCACGTGCATCTCTGGAGCACAGCGGCCCAATAGGTCGATCAGAGCGGCATAGAAGGTCATGATGGCATTACCCATATGTATAGTGTCATCCTCCTCATCCTCCATCATATCACTACTGTACAGTACACACACACACACACACACACACACACACACACCCTTGTAATGAACAAATTATAAACCACAAATCGCATTCGCATGAGAAGGATTCTGTCCCACATGATCTTTTATCTCTAGTAATGTTGTTGAACCATGCATCTGCCTCTGTGTGTGTGGTGTGTGTGTGTGTGTGTGTGTGTGTGAGAGAGAGAGAGAGAGAGAGAGCAGCCCATACAGTGTCTTGCTGTCCTCTGATGTAGGTGAGGGTCCGTCTCTGCTCGGATCTTCAGATATTTTAATAGCTTCCTCCATCGCTGCCAGCAATCCATTCCCACCTTCACCACGCAGGGCGGGGCCAAAACACTCCGGCCGGCGAATCAGAAGCCGCACCACGACATTAGCATTCTCTTCCACACTCTCACCTACAGGGGGGCACAGAGAGAGAGAGCAAGAGAGAGAGAGAGAGAGAGAGAGAGAGAGAAAGAGAGAGAGAGAGAGTGAGAGTTAGCGATCAGCCAATTGACAGACAGAAAGAGAAAGACTAAGTAGAGACAATAAAGACAGAGAGAATAAGAGAATAGGTTAAAAAAAAAAGAAATCCAGAAGAGAGAGATTGAAGCAGGAAGAGGTATAGCTAATAAACTGGCAGCTCAATGCACATGGGTCAGAGAAAAAAAAGGATCAAAAATAGCAAACCATCACACAAACACAGATAAATAAAATATGATTGATGAAAAGATGAAAAGATGCTTGATGTTAGAATTGCATTTCTCCTCTTTATAAATAATTGGCTTTATATAAAAGAATAAACAGCGTATTTGTGATAAAGTCAAACAAGGTACAAGATGTTAACTATCATAAAATTCATGAGAAGTAGTCTTAACATGCCCAAGAACTATGTATAATCCAGGTTTTTAATCTGGATTTAAAAAAAACCCCAAAAAATCCAAAACCAACATTCCTAATGCACTATTGAGTTTATGGACATGTGAGACAAATCCCTCCTGTCTGCTGAGCTGTGAGTGATCCTTCAGATTAACAGTAGGTCTGGATCGGCTGAGTGAAGTGCTCGTGACGGGATATACTCCTTCAGGAGTTATGAGAAGATATGCCAGAGCAGAGCTAAACCATTTTGAGTTTTAAATGCTATTAGCCGGACTTTGTAGTCAATATGAATTTTAACAGGCATCCACTGCTGCGTGAACGTGACGGGGTTTACGTGCTTAGCAGTGTAGTAGTTGTGTAGCTTGCATTGCCATGTCAGCATCTATGGTTGTTTTCATTGCAAAATAACAGACTTGCAAAAAATTACGCGTTGCGTAAATACGATAAAAATAAAGCCAAACGAAAGGAAAATACGGCAGTTGAGATTATACGAGATGTTTTATATTTATATTCGAAAAAAATCTTTATAAACAAGTCCTTAAGTGAGCTTACTACATAACAATGATGTCTACTTGCATTAAAAGCAGAACAGTCCAATAAAATATGCTTCATGGAAAGCGGGGACTTGCAGAACTGGTCACATATACAGCACAGTGAAATTCTTTTCTTCGCATAGCGCAGCATGACAGGAAGTTGGGGTCAGAGCACAGGGTCAGCCATGATACAGCACCCCTGGAGCAGAGAGGGTTAAGAGCCTTGCCCAACAGTGGGGGCTTGGCAGCACCAGGGCTTGAACCCCTGACCTTCCAATCAGTAACCCAGAGCCTTAACCACTGCCCCAACAGAGTCAGGTAGATTGCCTGATCAAGTGAACACCACTTGATCAAATCTTGTTTCAAACGAGATCAAAAGTCTGTTGGGGATTTTAGGATGGATTCTATGTAATTTGTATCCCGTTCTTCTTGCCACTTGTTTAATATATAGTGACTGACAGAAGATTAAAGGTCTGAGGGGGGATTTGACACTCTTCTACTTCCGGCTTAATTGCCTCATTTGCAGCCCTATCCGCTTGTTCATTTCCTGATGGACCGATATGACTCGGAACCCGGCAGAAGATAATGCTAAAGGACTGACGCTGTACACTTTAGTTAAGACGCGGTCTACCAAAGGATGATCGGTTTTTAATGTTTCCATTGCTTGGGGGCAAGATTTGGAGTCCGTGAAGATGATAAAATTCTTTTGTTGTGCTGTTTACGTGCTCAGACTTTCTTGTCTTGGTGAGGGGCGTGGCCTGCTGCGTTCTGAATTTGCGGAAACTTTACTTAAAGAGGCAGCAGAGCCTTACAGTAGTCTAATCCAGAGGTTATACAAGCAGGTACCAATATGGTTTGCATATTTTGAGTACATGTACTGTTAGAAGAGGACTTCTTCATGAATGTGACACTCACCGTTACAGAACACAGCGAAGCGGAGGAAGTCGAGGTACCGCTCTCCCTCCACAGGGTTCCATCCAATATCAGGATAACCCTTACACACTAACATCACACAGCTCTGCAGCCCACAGCCTGCTAGATACTGCACCACCTGCACACACACACACACACACACACACACACATACACACACACACACACACACACACAGAGTGTATTTTTAGTACAGCCATTAATGCTAAATGGTCATGTTGAGCTTTTGGTAAACCTGTTTTAATATATAATTTATTTATTTTTTAAAGTTACGTGTATCTCATGGACATAAATGAAATAACCAATGAGGCCATAGTTGTTTTGGTTTTTTTTTTTTTTTACACCAAAATGATTGCTAATTATTCTGGTGAGCACTACAGCTTTACTTTACTTCAGGTACATATCAACTAAAGAAAATAAATTACTCAGACATAATTACTCAGTTGGTACTCAGAGAGGAGTGAGAAAGTGGAGAAACAGAGAAAAGCAAGCGTGCTTGTTTTCAGACCTTCTCCAGGTCCGGTTCCCTGAGGGCCAGCGCCAGTTCGTTATTGTCCATCACAGAAGCGGCGGCTACGTCCAGCGGCGTGGAGCCGCGCATTGAAGGAGATGCTGCAGAGGATACATATGAGCATCGCTGTACAGTGTAGATTTACACCCATGTATACACAAAAACAAACACACCTTTCCAATGGGCTGGAACTTCTTCATCAGGGTAGGGTGGAGTGGAGTGGTGATTCTATGGGGTCTGAGCCTCATATCACAAAAATCTTTCAATGTGTAGACTACAAAGTGGGTAGAGTGGTCCTTTTAAACAGTGTTGCTTCACTGGTTAGTCAGGAACCCAGAGTCACGATACTTATTTCTGTTTAAATAGTGAGCTGTGGTGGTCCTGCAGATTGGACACGCTAGCACTTGATTCCACAAACAGAATAAATGTAACCGCCCCTCCTCCTACAAACCACACTCTTTTTTTTTTTCTTTACTTTTTTTCTTTTTTATATGCATGTACTGTGATGACACACTCTGCTGGAGAAACTAATTTTGTGCAATAGCCCTTTACTGTCATTTGTAACTGTGCACAATCTATTCCCACGCTCAGTTTGCTCAGATGAGCGCACATAAGTAGATTAGGGAAAAAGATAAATGCCACGATTAAAAAGCAGTGGAGTGTATTGGAAGAGTAACAAAAGCTTTCCTGAGTACAACAGCAGAAACAAACCAAATAAGGAGAGGTAGGCCCAGGGAGAAAAAATATCATTTAGCTGGAGAATGAAGCTAACGACTGGAGTACTTAAAGGGTTTTACCCATTAAATGGTGCTACACCTCAGTGACCAAAGGGTCTCGTACAGTAATATTATCTGGTAAAGGCGATATTTATTTGGAGAATACATATTCAGTGATTATGGGGCTTTACTTTTCAGCCACTCACTAAGTAAAACATGAATCATTCATCTTTAAAGGAAGATAGTGGGTGTTGTTACCGAGACCCACGCTGCTGTTCTCCAGAAGGTAGCTCAGGTGATCAAACATGGCCTTCTGGTTCTGACGGCTGATCCGGCAGAAGTAACACAGAAAGCGGCAGCAGTTGGCCACCATCTTAGGAAATGTGATTTCCTAAAAGAAAAAACAAACAAACTATAGCCATATCACGGCAATCTTACTGTTAATATTCAAATTTATGAATGTACCACTATTTTAACCTAACCTAACACTAACTCTAACTGCCAAGCACACTATAGGGTACGATGGAACTCTACAAGTAAACACAGTTCGTTTGTTCTTCATTGTTTCGGATACTGACTTGTTTTACAGTTATAAGAAATGCAGAGGAAATATAAGAAATTGCTTGTGTGTGCTATATATGAATGGTACAGTACCACTTCTGCTCTCGATTTCAGAGTATGAAGTCATATAACTAAAACAATAAATCCACTATAAATCAATAAATCCATGTACACTATAGATACCTTTTCTTCAGGAAACCAGGAGCCCTTTAGGAACACGTGGACTTTATGCATGTCTGTTAAAATCCGGGCTAATTTTACTTCCCAGAACCCTTTCAGTTCCTGCTCCATAGTAAGTATGTTTGGGAAGACCAGGAACTACTCTGGGTAGAGCTTATTATACTGAATGTAGCTGATTGGTAGCAGGGCTTGTCCTCTACATGTTTGCTGCAGTAGTTTTGCTGACATTATGTTACTTCTGTACCGTTTGCGTCGCCTCAGTTATTTTCTACAATGGCCTCCTATGTTAATAGTTAAGTAAGGAATAATACACACTGCATGCACAAGTGCATTATTTTCATATAACAGCACAATCTAGAGTATGCTATTCTGATTATACCACAGCGATTTATTTACCAAAGGTTACAATGTTTCATTTATTAATGTTCGGAATGTGCAGCGTTTTAACGGTTTATAGTCAAATGTAATGTTGTGGAACATCTGAGAGACGAGTTACTTCCTGTTCTCACTTATGTTATAGCCGCGATAAACGGACTTTCCCTCACCAGCCTCACCAGCCTAGTGCTCTCCGTCTCCATGACTGTTACAAAGCAGAGACTCTCTGATTGTTACAACCGAGACTCCATCCATCCATTTTCCGTATTGCTTATCCTACACAGGGTTGCAGGGAGTCTGGAGTGTATTCCAGGGAACTCGGGGCACAAGACGGGGGACACCCTAGATGGGATTCCAACACATCGCAGTGCACAATCACACACACATTCACACACTACGGACAATTTGGACATGCCAATCGGCCTACAACATGTCTTTGAACTGGGGGAGGAAACCAGAGTACCTGGAGGAAACCCCCCGAAGTACGAGGTGAACGTGCAAACTCCATGCACACAGGGTAGAGGCGGGATTCGTACCCTGAACCCAGGAGGTTCGAGGCACATGTGCTAACTACTAAGCCACCATGCGCCCCCCCCTCCCGACTCTTTCCGTAAATGTTAACTAAATATCTCCTGTCTTAGCTTCTGTAGAGCAGTACTAAATAAAAAAGATAGTAATAACAATTTACACCGATCATCTTGTTCAAAAGTTTACACCCCCCTGGCTCTTAATGTATCGTGTTGCCTTCGTGAGCATCAGTGAATGCACCGTTTGTAATAGTTGTGTACGAGTCCCTCGGTTGTCCTAAGTGTGACAAGATAGAGCTCAATATCATATAGATACTATTGGAAAAGGCTCAAATATACAGAAGATTCTGGAAAAGCAAGAATGTGCAGGACCTGGAGGATTTTTCTGAAGAACAGTGGGCAATTTAACTGCTTTTATCACAAAACATAAAAACAGTTGTTGATCATCCAGGTGACAACACACATTATTAAGAACCATGGGTATGTAAACTTTTTCATAAACTGGTTCATTTGTGTAAATTCAGTTATTTTTGTGTCTTGTGGACTACATGTAAACATTTGTCATGTGAAATTGATGGCAGTACGTAATTAAAAACAAAATACAATTTTAATGATCCTTATTAATCTTATCTTATTTTTTTAATTATTAACATTTTGCAGATTCTGCAAGGGGTGTGTGAATTTACGAGCACAACTGTATACTCCTATTGTTCACATTTCCTGCCAGCGGTATTCTCGGTAACAACATGTTCTCTGCTAACGATCTCTGCTAGGAGTCATCTGAGGGATCTAAAGTAAATGTTTTTAGTTTGTTTTGAATGATAGGCTAGTCATTCTCTGCTATGTGTTTTTAGGCAGGGTGATGGTTACCTTGGACTCTCCTCCACCCAGCACATTAACCATGACCTCCATGACAGTTTCATGCATGCCCAGAGCTCTCATCAGGTTCGGGTGCTGATAGAACACCTTATTGTTCATGATGTCGCTGTAGAGGACAGGAAATGAGCCATCAGGGTTCCCATTGATGGTAATATATTTTTGATACATGAAGTAGTTTAGAGAAGAGAATGACACAGTGTTTGTTTTTGTGTGTGTGTGTGTGTGTGTGTGTGTGTGTGTGTGTGTGTGTGTGTTCACCTGAGGCCGCGGATCATGAGTTTCTCTTCCTCGCGACCCATGCGGACGCTGAGGAGTGAGCGGATCTGTCCGAGTGAGGCTAGCAGGTTGATGGTGTCCTCCACAGAGACAGCGTTGATGGTGTAAGTTTTGGGCAAAGCACGCACCTGCCCTCCGATTCCATCGTACTGTCTGTGTAACAGTACAAACATGGCCCTGACTAGCTCAGGGTCCTCGATCACAGATTCCTGAGCCCAGCGCACCATCGTCTCTGAGATCAACTGCTGCAGAGTGCCTAGACAGCGCAGAGACACCACCCATTTTGCTAATAAAAGCTTGATGTGATTTAGCAGCTTGAGACAACAGCAGGCCAGAGGT
The DNA here is from genome assembly GCA_024331685.1 of Stegophilus panzeri. Lineage (NCBI taxonomy): Eukaryota > Metazoa > Chordata > Actinopteri > Siluriformes > Trichomycteridae > Stegophilus > Stegophilus panzeri. The sequence continues at coordinate 4,723,140 of JANDJT010000032.1, forward strand.
CTACTGAGAAAACGAGCGACGCACACATAAGAAATTGCGAGGACTTACTTGGCTTCTTGGCTTTTTTTTTCTTCGGGAGGTCTGCCATTTTCTTCTTCAAGTATGCCACTTTTTCCACCAGGGACAGGAGACGCCCTCTGATTGTGAAATCGCTGTCTCCCTCCCCCATCTTATCATCATCAATCTCTATACCTGCACCGACGCACACAATATTATCAACACATCACGGTTATATCGAAAGGATTAAACAAATTAAACACCACAACACTGACTTACAGAGATAAACGTGCTACTGTGTCCGAGTTGTGCAGCGCGAACAATTTCTTAAGGTTGTTCATATTAGATTAAAGGCAGTCGTCCTCACATATTATTTTTTACATACATACATTTTATATATATATATTAAATGTGTGAAATCGGTGTTGTAGACAAAAATATAATCGTGCAGACGTATTCATTTCTTTCATTAGAAAACTAACATTTTATTTACAAAAAAATATTATTTTAAACGGACGACTCGGAGTGAAATATTCCGAAAAGCAGCCGATAAGAGTCCGGCGTAGGTGGGAACTCCTTTAATACTGTTTAAAAAGCATCTCAGGGAAATTCCTCAAGAAATCGGGTGAGAAAACGCCAAGAATACATTTCTGGAAATTCTCGGCAAAAAGGGCGTCTACTTTGAAGATGCGAAAATACTAAATTATTTAGCTTTATTTTTTATCACAGCATAATTCCCATAGTTCCATTTGTGTTACTCCAGAGTTTTGATGACTTTATTATTATTCTAAAATGTGGGGAAATAAAAATAAAAATAAGAATGAGTGTGTCTAAACTTTTGACCGGTAGTGTATATCACTTTATTACACAAAGCTTTAGTGCAGCTTCCATTGTTGAATCAAAGTTTATAAGGAAGAAAGAACCTTCCACAAAAGTGTGTGTGAGTGTGAGTGTATGTGTGTGTGTGTATTTGTACCACAGTGTGTCATGAGATCCTCATGGAACTGCAGCAGCTGCTCTCGGATGTCCTCTGGACAGGGACACTCCTGCTTCTCATCCTTAAAGCTGAGCAGCATGTTAATCTGAGAAACGAATACACCCACAGAGTCATGCGCACACACACACACACAATACAGTCTCCGAGTGCACATAACAAAGGCTGTGTGATTAAAAAAAGATCCTGAGTAGTGATTCTGTACAGACCTGCTCCTGGGGCGGCGAGCGGAACTCTTTGGTTTTGCGAGCAGTGAGGGCAGCAGACATGTTGAGCGCCTGCATGACCTCGTTATAGCGGAAACGCTGATTTTCCTGCAGGTTCGCTACGAAGTCATCGGAGAAGGCCACTACTGCCTCGATCCGGTGCCGGACCTGACAGTCACACAGATACTGCAGCAGGTGGCACATCTGATCAACAGAGAAGCAGGTCGATTAAACCAGGTGTTCCAATTACACCAATTACACTTGCATTTTTTAATAAAAACTAAACTAAAAAAAAAAAAAACAAACAAACAAAAAAAACATTTTTACATTTAATCATTTGACAGAAAATTGTATCCAACATAACTTACAATCGATCGGGCAGATGAAGATTAACAGCCTTGGTCAAGGATTTAAATCGACAACTTTCTAATCAGTAGCTCCGAGCCAACATCAATACGTTTGATAGTATCTTAAAACATTTTCATTTCTTCTGAAGTGCACAGATTTTCACAGTGGCACTACAACGACCCTGGAGATGTTTACTGAGGATCAATGAATTAATGTTGTCCACTGCCAGCAGGACAAGGCAACTTATGTTGAATGCTGATTAATTAATAACTGGGTGGCTGTGGCTCAGGTGGTAGAGCGGGTTGTCCACTAATCGTAGTCCCCGCCCATGTGACTCCACACACCGAAGTGTCCTTGGGCAAGAACCCCAAGTTGCTCCCGATGGCAAGTTAGCACCTTGCATGGCAGCTCTGCTACCATTGGATTTGAGTGAGTGTGTGTGTGAATGGGTGAATGAGACACAGTGTAAAGCGCTTTGGGGAAAAGCGCTATATAAGTGCAGACCATTTACAATAAACAAAACCACAGAGCCAGCAATGGAGCAGGAGAAATACAATATTCCGGTGTGGCAAGAAAAAAACGGCCCGCACTGACACGCATGGCACTGGTTCATTAGCGCATTAACAAACTACAAATCTCTCTCATTCAAAGAACTGCCAGGCAATAAGGAAAGACAGAAATACAGGAGGTAGATAAAGGAAAATAACTGACGGGCATTCAGGGCTGAGGTGGTGCTACATAATGGAGAACGAACTAACCGAGTCGACATCTTAGCCACAAAATACAAAGCCTACAGTATGATGTACAATCGTTCAGTAATGTGTAAGCAGTAGCACAGGAGTCTATCTAAGGCACTGGAGACATGCATTTCACAAACACACACTGAAACTGTTTTAAAACACTAGAGTTAAATATGTATTAAATATATATATATTTTTAAAGATTTATCTGCTGTGTCGCATATTTCTGACCTGGAGTTTGACAGGTTCAGGCAGCTTCATCTGCAGCAGACCTTCCTTGGGCACTTTACTCTTTCCACTCTCCTCCTCCTCTCCTCCTGGACCTCCTTCAGTCCTCCTCTCTACGTGTTCGGTCTCTCTGTCTGGGCTGACGGCCCTGCCTTGTTCCCCGGAGTCCTGTGAGAACACGCTGGGCTCGATGAGCTGCAGGATGGCCCTCAGGTCTCCGTTGTGGAAGATGCCCATGATAAGCAGTGTGTAAAAGAGCTTGATGAGAGGCACGAAAAGAAATTCTGTGCTTCCCCCTACAGGGTCTCGTACGTGCAGGCTGCCCTCCTGTACCGCCTCTGTAAGCATCTCCATCGTGCGGCTCTTCAGTTTCTCCAGCGGGAACTCTGGGCTGTATTGGAAACGGTCGCTCCCGCCACTGCCGTTACCTGTGGCGACGGCGCTGACAAAATTCGGAGAGGAGAAGCGCATGCGTGGTCTCAGTGAGGTGCTCAGGCCGATTCCCGGCAGGCCGTGGCGCTTCTTCTGCTCGTCGGGAAAGAGCGTGATGCTCTTGGTCTCGTCAGTCATGGGCACGATGTACTCGTTGTTCATCATGAGCCTGGCTGTGGCGTAGCTGCTCAGATGGATGTCAATGAGCAGCTCGTAGTAGCCGGTGCGCAGCAGGCCTGCCATACTCTTGTTCTGAATGGCTGAGAGAAGCTGAGACTCGTCTACGTGGCTGCAGAGCGCTGCCGCCACACGGTGGTTCCCCAGAGCACACACAGCTGAGTACAGACGCAGCGTGTGGTAATGGAACTGCAGCAGCTCCCGCTGTTCTGTCAGCTCCAGGATATCCACCGACCTGCATACGCAAACACACACACACACACCAGAACACGTAGCTAAACCAGCGCATCTTTATGAAATGCAAAGAGAATGTTATGTTCTATACAGATTAATAGCTAAATATATCATTCACTGCAGAGTGTGATACTGATGTGTCACAACAAAAATCAGTGTGAGCCTCTGGGGGACATTGCCAGGGAGTGTGTGTGTGTGTGTGTGTGTGTGTGTGTGTGTGTGTGTGCACCTGTTCTCCTCAGGTATATGCAGGGCCATGAACTGCAGCGGTTCTGTGCATTGCACCATCCAGCCGTGCCTCTCATTGACCCTGGTGACCTCTGACCTGAGGAAGTGATTGGGCACTCGGCTCCACAACACAGGCGTGAGGAATTGGACATGCAGGCGGGGTGGACACTGAGACACCGCGTTCTTCCTCTCGCTCTTAAACAGCCCGGCTGATAACGGCATCACGTTCTGAAACACACACAATGAAGCATTCACTCATATACAGTGGTGCTCGAAAGTTTGTGAACCCTTTAGAATTTTCTAGATTTCTGCATAAATATGACCTAAAACAACATCAGATTTTCACAAAAGTCCTAAAAGTAGATCGAGAGAACCCGATTAAACAAACGAGACAAAAAATATTATACTCGGTCATTTATTTATTGAGGAAAATGATCCAACATTACATATCTGTGAGTGGCAAAAGTATACCGTGTCCTAATCATCAGCAAGTGGTTAAGAGTTAAGGCAGACGTTTAAGGACATACTTCAATTACTTCTAGTAATATTAGCCTCGTACCTCCTGCAAACCTCAGACAACAAACACTTCTTGTCTGACTTTGAACACAAGATATAATATATACCCATTTGTGTGCACATGTATTTTGTCTGTATGTAGGTGTGTGTGTATCCGTATACACAGGGTCTGTGTGCATGCTCACCTTGATTCGTCCCAGCTCAAACTGGAAGACGTTGGGGCTGGTGGCCTGAGCGAACACTGCAGGGAACAGTTTGGTGCTCGGCTCCACCTAGACACACACACACACACACACACACACTCTCGATATCATTTGGTGACACTCAACTTTAAACCCTGGATCTGTCGATGGGTCCAGACTTACTGTCCTTACTCGTGTAACAGAATCGTTTATTGTGGTTACTGAATCGTACGCTTTATAATAAATAACTGAATAATAAGCAGAGATGTGTGCGTTTAAATGACAGACTCCCTCACTCCTACACACAGTGGCCACTTTATCAATTCAATTCAATTTGAATTGTATAGCGCTTTTAACAACGGACGTTGTCCCAGAGCAGCTTTACAGAAATATATCAAATCAGGATATAGATTTTAAACATATGAATTTATCCCTATCACTTTATCACATACACCAACCATGCAGGTGCGCTTTTTTAGTATTTTTCACTGTAGCCTATGAAACACGTCACATTAGCAGCACACACACCACCATGTGAATGTCAGTGCTGAGCTGAGAATGGGCCACCAATCCAAATTCTCAATGATGCTCAGGGAGAAGGGGGTTGATACACGTGGTACAAGCGACCTCTCATTAGTACGGCCACGCACACACACTGTCGTACCTGGTAGTAAGTGTTGAGCTCTTTTCCATTGGCTGTGAAAGTGAGCAGGCCGCTGGCCGTGTCCACCATGCAGCCAATCTCTAGGCCGTTATTGTTGCGGCCCTGCCCAGGGTTATTACTCTCACCGGCCCACACCATGTAGCAGTTACTGCGCTTAATACTGCAACACACACACACACACACACACACACACACAGGGGAAGACAGAGAGAAAGAGAGAGAGAGACGGACAGAGCAACATTAGTTACAGGACAGCAAAGAAACAGCAAATGGAACTATCTCGCAATGAGAAAAGTCACCATAAAATTCTTACTATAAACGTTTTCAGAAAACAGAAAATCCAATTCAATTCAATTTTATTTGTATATGGCTTTTAACAGCGGACACTGTCACAAAGCAGCTTTACAGAAATATATACAGTACTGTGCAAACGATTTGAGCACGTGCAAAGAAACGCTGTAGAGCAAAGATGCCTTCAAAATAATGAAATTAGATGTTTTTACATTTTAAAAAATACCATAAAGAGCAGTAAACAGTAATAAATGAAACAAAGTCAATATTTGGTGTGACAAAAAAATAAAAATAATTAAAATAAAAATAGTAGTCTCCGGTAGAATTAGTGCAGTTTTATAAGGAAATGAGCTGTAAGTGTTATTGAGCATCTTGCAGAACCAGCCACGGTTCTTCTGGAGACTCTGACTGTCGCACTCGCTTCTTATTTTTGCAGCAAAACCCAGCAGCCTTCATTGTGCTTTCTGTCTGAAAAATGTCTCTTACCACTTAATACTCTGCTTTCTTTACTGACATACAAACATTTAATTTCGTGCTAGAAAATGTATGCTTGAATCTAAAATGTTTTTTGTACTGAGTTGATAATGTAGACGTCATCAAATAAAAAAATCAATAACAAAGATTGTACTAAAAAAAATAGGGTCCCTAAAACTTTTGCACAGTACTTTAAATTCCAGATATAAAATTTAAATGTATAAATTTATCTAGAGGTGACGGTGGCGAGGAAAATCTCCCCGAGACGACATCCTCAGGACGTAACCTTGAGAGGAACCAGATTCGGAAGGAAATCCTCATCTGAGTGATGGTGGATAACGCAATTATAAATAATTGCGTAAACAATTGTGTAAACAGGAACTTTTGAACAGGAAGTTTTGAATAACTTATGAGTTATCCAGCTGTGCAATGATGGAGACTTGAGTACAAAACAGTTGGTAGCAATTGCAGTCCTAAGTATAGCTACTGTACTGTATAGCTACAAAGTAACCTATGTAGTAGGTGGGCCAGGTATATTTAGTCCAAAATTCATACTATTTACACATTACACATGTAGTCATGAACCTAGATATGCTTATAACCTGCAGTTTAGCGTTGTGCATGTATGTGTTGTGAAGAACTAGAGGTCATCTGAAACAAATATTTTAGATGAAACAGATTCCCATTACATCTTAACTACATTATCTGTACTCTATTGCTCTGTTGGCGAGACCATAAATAGGTTTTTCAGTTCTCTACACAGCCGTATCACCTCTCTAGATTAGCAGGGGAAGAGCTCTGCCCTTGACGATCAGCTAAACAAACCAATTAAGCAACAGACCTAGAGTCACTGACCTCTCGTGAACTTTGCCCTTCTCGTCTCCGAGGGTGACGGTGACGGTCCGGACCTTGTCGAGATGAAAGGCCGGGTCGTACTGGTGGAAATCGGAGGTCACCCAGCCTACCCACACGCTGGACGGCTCCTGGCCTGGAAAGATCCGCACCGAGTAGTAGTACTGAACCACGGGGGGGGAGAAAAAAAAAACACTGTAACCCGTCAGCATTTATAAAATCATACAATTTATTTATTATTTTGGCTTTGGATCTGAAAGGAGATGAGATTCAATTACAGGGCATTAGCTTCAATTCGAGGGGATCTCTGGGAGAGTGTTCCTGGTCTGTTACAAAGTGACAATATTTACATGTTCAAAAGAATCTGATAGATCTGATAGAATCTGTAGAGGTCTTGAACAGAGTTTGTTTGGTTTAGGTGACCACTTTAATTATTCATGTGCATTTAAACACACTCCCGTTTTTCCTCCGTGTCTGATATTATTATTGTCCCGCTACTTTAATGTGATCTTCTGAATTGGACGAATGACGTGGATAAGCGCCATTCACTAAATACAGAGATAAACGCCCTTGTATTGAAGCTGACACACGAGCAGTAGAAGTGTTGGTGAATTGTTACTTCTCACCGTGCATGTCTGCATGAGGAACTCATGATCGTCTCTCTCATCGGCCAGCACCTCCTCAGACAGACGAGCCGAAGAGTTACTCGTGCTGAAATCCGGTTTAGACTTTTTCAACATGAATCTGCACACACACACACACACACACACACACACACGCATGCATGCACACGTTTGTCTTACACCCATATTTATTTTGAACTAAACCTATTGCCCATCTGGTTAATTTTTGACCATATCAAATTCAATTCTATTCTATTCAACAGTATTCGTATGGTGCTTTTTAAAATGGACATTGTCTCAAAGCAGCTTTACAGAAACATATAAACACAGGATACAGATTTTAAGTGTGTGGATTTATCTCTATTGAGCAAGCCGGTGGCGAGGAAAAACTAGCTAAGATGATATGAGGAAGTAACCTTGAGAGGAACCAGACTCAGAAGGGAACCCATCGTCATCTGGGTAACAGCGGATAGTGTGAAAGTAAAGGGAAGTTCATTATGGTTTTAACATGAAATCTTTGTTGAACTAGTCCACTGTTCACCAAAGGAGACTCGCAGCAACCAGCAACCACAGCGAGAATGTCCATGTGGAACTGATGTCCAAAGCTTTTTCATGGTACTTCAAGCGGTACCATCCTAAGCAATCTCCAAAAAAATAAATAAAAGCAATATATATAATATACCAGGTATGATATGTAGTGACGAATCGCTCCAGAATTATTTCGGGCTGAAGAGAAAAATCTTGTGCGAAAAATGTGATTTATTTTAAAAATGCATTTTACTTAATATTATTTTCTTAACAATACAATTTGTAATGCAAGTAACGTAATTTTATTGACATCAGTAATTGTAATAAAATTACATCCATTTAAAATGTAATGCGTTACATTACTGTGTTATCATAAAAAGTAATTGGATTACAGTAACGTGTTACACCCAACTCTGGACAGAAGTGAGGGTGCCGCGTCAGTGCAGTTATTTAAGCTGGGAACACAGCCGAGCCGAGACCACTGGCCAAAAGATTACTTAATGTACAATGGGAGGAAAGAGGGTGGGGCTTTCAGTGGTGTCAGTTAATATTGGATATAATCTACGCAACTGTCAATCATTCCATATTCATATGACGAATGGCTCATCAGCTGTTTTTATAAGGGGGGAAAGAAGGTAATCTGCTCTTTTAGTATATTTCTGAGTGATCATTATGCCTTTTTCTGTATTCTTGCCATTGTAACATTGGAATCCATCCATTAATCCATTCATCCAAATCCGATTACACACACACACACACACACACACCTCTGTTTCAGTTTGGATGGTTTCTCCTGGTTGTAGTCCTTGTGGTTGTTAAACTCGTCCCTGTCTTTATCCGGGCCGTTCGAGCTCATGTGACCATGAGAGGTCTTCATCAGCACCTCAAAGTCTGACACCGTCTCAAAATCTTCCAGATCTTTCTTCGGAGAGAAGAAGCTGCCGTTAGCCGGTAAAGTCCCACCAGCGGGTTTCGTGAATCCCTCGGCACACTCGATGGGCATGCTCAACCGGTAAAATACAATATCTGTGTTACTGTTCTGGGACCCAAATGACCTCTGTGTGACCTTTAGGCACGGCGGACTCTCCACTGTCCCATCAATTCTCGTGACCTTTGGAAGACAGCAGACATACACACCACTAAACACACTTGGTATTATTTCCACTGAGCATAATAGTAAATGGAGTTACTTAAACTACATCAAGCCTGCCAAGGTTTAACTGACATGCTCCATGATTATGTAAAAAACTGAATGATCTGACCCGAGAGTAGTAAAAACAGAGGTACTGAGTGGAAGTAAAGCCTCCTATGCTTGTGAATTAGCTGAAAATATCTGAGTGTAAAATACAGTGTGTGAGCAGACCTCAATGTGCTCATAGCCTGGAGGTACAGGGATGAACTGAGGCAGCCTCTTGCTGAGCCACATGGTGACGTCTCGGTTCATGTTGACGGCGAATGGCTCGTAGCCCTCCTGCAGGCCGCAGATGGTGAAGAACTTCAGTGTGCTCACGTCTTTCCCAAAGTTCATCCGGCCCACCTGACTCACGCCCAGACTGCACACCGGGATAAAACCTGTCTCACAGCACACAGTGCAAGAAAAGGAAATAAAACACAAACCTAGAATTGGCTCCATCTATGTTAACAGTTCATATATATACATATACATATATACATATACATATACACACACACTTTAATTGCCAGGAACAGTCACACTCGGATTTGGACCACAGCAAACATGTTTTTGTTTGTTATAATTTGTCATTTTGTATCATAGCTTATCATAGCACACTTCCTGTTCCTAGTGCTTTGGTAAATATACTACATGTGAAGCCAGAGCTAAGTAAAATGACGCTCCACTACACACAGCATTAACGCAAGAGTTTGGCAAAAAGTAAAATGTACACAAGCAACCAAGACATGCATGTTGTCTGAAGTTTGCTTCTGGTGTTATTCTACTGAAGCCATGACTCTAATGTAGCTAACCAAGCTTTAAACCTATAATCTAAATCAGTTAACTACACACCGTAAGCCTTGCAGCCCCAATGCAAGACTACAGTAGATATAAAAAGTCTACACACCCCTGTTAAAATGGCAGGTTTTTGTTATATATAAAAAATTAAACCAAGATAAATTATGTCAGAACCTTTTTTACCTTTATTGTGAAATTTTAAATTGAAATTGTGAAATTAAAGTGAAAAACAATAAGAATCATTTTAGGAAAATAAGAAAAATAAACAAATGTACAATAACCTGGTTGCATAAGTGTGCACATCCCTAAACTAATACTTAGTTGAAGCACCTTTAGATTTTATCCAAAAAAAAATTTCAGTCAGTTTGGCACATCTTGACTTTGCAGTATTTTGCCATTCTTCCTTGCAAAAGCATTCTAACTCTGTCAGATTGGCTGGGTATCTCCTGTGCACAGCCCTCTTCAGGTCACCACACAGATTTCTGATTGGATTGAGGTCTGGACTCTGGCTGGGCTATTCCAGAACCTTGATCTTGTTTTGGTGAAGCCAATTCTTTGTTGATCTGGAGGTTTGTTTTGGGTCATTGTCATGCTGAAAGGTAAAATTCTTCTTCATCTTAAGTGTTTATATATATTTTTTTGGTTGAAAAGGGCTTCCGTCTTGCCACCCTACCCCATAGCCCAGAGATATGAAGAATTCAGGAGATGTCACATGTAGGGAGCAGCCAGTACTGGCCAGAAATTGCTGCAATTCTTTTAATGTTGTTGTACGCCTCTTAGCAGCCTCCCTGACCAGTTTTCTCCTGAGATTCTCATCAATTTTAGAGGGACGTCCTGTTCTTAGTAGTGTCACTGCCATGCCATATTTTCTCCACGTGTTGATTATTGTATCCACAGTGTTCCATAGTATATCCAATGCCTTGGAAATTTTTTGTAACCCTTTCCTGAAAAACTTTGAAAGTTCTATGTGGCCAATGGGTTTTCTACATTTATTTACATTTATGGCATTTGGCAGACGGCCTTATCCAGAGTGACTTACAGAAGTGCTTTGAAGTCTCTATCAATAAATACATCCCGATACTGGTTCACTAGGTCACGGACTAAGAAGAAAAATTAAGAAAAGCACACAGACAACACAATTTTGTTGTTTTTTTTTTAAAATGAAAAGTGCTAATTTAAGTGCTTTAGGAAGAGGTAGGTCTTTAGACATCGTTTGAAGACCGCCAGTGACTCAGCTGTTTGGACATCTAGGGGAAGTTCATTCCTCCACCTAGGTGCCAGAACAGAGTAAAGTCTTGATGCATGCCTTCCTTTTACCCTCAGAGATGGTGGCACCAGTCTAGTGGTGCTAGAGGATCGGAGGGACTGTGGGGCAATGTGGGGTGTGATAAGTGATTTGAGATAGGTGGGTGGTGGTCCATTTTTGGCTTGGTAGGCAAGCATCAGTGTTTTTAATCTGACTGTCATCTGAATAGCAGTGGTATGAGAACCCATGTGAGGATATGACCTCACCAAGAGATCGAGTATAGCTGGAGAACAGAAGCGGACCAGGTACTGAGTCTTGTGGGACACCAGTGGAGAGTTTGCAGGGAGCAGATGTGGATCCCCTCCATGTCACCTTGTATGACCAACCTTCCAGGTAGGAAGCAAACCACTGCCATGCTGCACTACAAATTCTGAGACTCATGAGGATGGACAAGAGAGTCTTGTGGTTGACCATGTCAAACACTGTTGAAAGGTCGAAGAGGATGAGGACTGATGACAGTTTGACTGATCTAGCAGCATGTAGCTTCTCAGTGACTGCCAAAAGAGCAGTCTCTGTAGATTGTGCCGCTTTGAAGCCGGACTGGTTAGTATCTTGAAGGTTGTTCTGTGAGAGGTAGAGAGACAGTTGATTGTAGAGAGTGCATTCAAAGATTTTAGAAAGAAAAGAGCTGTGATACCAGTCGGTAGTTGCCGACGTCAGCGGGATCCAGTGTGGGTTTCTTCAGGATGGGAATAACCCTTGCTCACTTGAATGCAGTTGGTACATAACCAGAGGATATGGAACCATTGATGACACTTGTGATGAAGGAGAAGAGGTCTTTTGAGATGGTCTGGAGCATTGTGGAAGGGATTGGATCCAATGGGCAGGTGGTAGGGGTGACCTGCAGGATCACAAGATGACCTGCAGGATCTCTGTTGCTAGATTAGAAAAAATGTGCCAGTGAAAGAGAAGGGGAATCCTCGATGGGTAGTGTATACCGAGGATATCAAAGTCTACTAAAGGGGGTAGAGCTTTTTCACACTTAGCTCCTAAAGTCTGGAATTGCCTTTCTGATAATGTTCAGATACACTCTCTCAGTTTACAGATGACCATGTACATTTGTTATCACTGCATAATAAACAAACTAAGATCGCAGATGAAGTCAGGCTTAACGCTGTAAAGTTTAGCTATACATTATAATGATCCGTTATGCCAATGGCACATTTGCTGTGGTCCAACTGTAAAGAGGTATATTTAAAGGTTTTCACTGCATTTGGGAATCTGGGACAAAATTGGCACAGTCAGCCAATCTAATGATTGGGTGGTATTTTCATTCTGGGTCCTGGTCCATATCAAGTCCAAATTGTGGCAGTCAGATTCAAATGAGTTCATCACTGCTGCTCCATGGTACTATGCGTTCCAGATGGAAGTGTATATTCTCTATCTTTTGCTACCTGGCCAGTAATATGAATGATCTCAATGTATCATTTCGACTGCAGTGTTTGCTGTATCATAGCAACCAATAGGTGGCAATATGGTCTTCTTTTAGTAGGTGTGCAGTGGTTGTAAAGGATTTCTTAAAGGAAATGTTTTCACACACACAAACACTGCACAATTACAGTGACAGTTTTGGCTGATGTGGATAATGGAAACATCGCACTGGCTTGAACACATTTCCTTGCGTGCTGGGTTTTGCTTAGGACGCAATACAGTATAATTCTACAAATGAACAATATGATTTACTAGAAGTATTTTTATAATTATATTTCTTCAGTACTGTACTTGTGAAATAACATCAGTGTAGACTATATTAACCATTAATGGATCATCATGCAGTGTTTCTCTGCTAAGGTCAATCTGAATTGATCTTTTGTGCACCCCTAATATGTGTATGTGTATGTGTGTGAGTGTGTTTGTGTGTGTGTGCACGTTGTTTGTTTCTTATTTTGCAGAATCAGCTTATCAGGGTTTAGAGGCATCAAACCACAGACAGTAAGCCCGCTGAGATTCACTTTCATACATAGACATACAGTATCTCACAAAAGTGAGTACACCCCTCACATTTTTGTAAATATTTGATTATA
>JANDJT010000032.1:4736255-4748938 GCA_024331685.1 Stegophilus panzeri
TCATTTCTTCAGTGTTGTCACATGAAAAGATATAATCAAAAATTTACAAAAATGTGAGGGGTGTACTCACTTTTGTGAGATACTGTACATAGAGCACATGGGAAAATTAAATAGATAGCATTCTTGTGAAAACTTAATGGCATCATGAATATTGCTTAGTAAAAGGAAATTTTCTGAAGAAAACCTAGCTGCTTCTGCGAGGAGGTTACAACTTGACCATACTTACACACACACCCCCCCCCACCCAATCAACACCCCCCAAATCAACACAGAACTTGTGTGATCATAATGTAATAAATAAGTCTGGAGTTGGTTGTATCTCCACATATACAGACCACATATGTGATCTTCTCTACCAAATATCTGCCTAACAAGCAGTAAATGTTTTCCATGATTTATTACAGCATTATATTTTATAAGCCATCATTAAAAAGCATCTATAGTAACAATTTACAAGGCTCAGCTACAAAGCACTAGTATGATGGCTAACACCAGGTCAATCTGAGCTGCTCTCTATCTCCAAAACCATTGTCCAGTCTCAGCTTAAATAGAAATAGCTAAAAACAGCACACAGTATTTGAGTCTAATTAGTCATAGACATATATTTATATACTGAGTGGGTGTTATTTTCAGACACAGGATTGAAAATCCAGTGACCCAGAGTAATAGATGAATATCTACAATCACAAATCTGAGACACAAAAACTGAACTTACAGGGAAATGAGGAATTAACAATCTAAGAGCAGAGGAGATTCAGAAATCAGGAAAGTCACAGGGTACAAAGACAGCTCAGCCTGATTGACTAAAGTCAAATAATGACTTAAAAACAAGCTAAACATATGCACTGTTTTCTAATAGGACAGTATAAAAGCTACATGCTTACACATACACAGCTGGCACCACTTGTTTGTTATAAGATAAGATAAGATGAACCATTATTGATCCCCCATGGGGGAAATTCAGTTGACACAGCAGCACAGTAGGAGGAGTAACAAAGAAAATAATTATATAAATTATATAAATATCTATACAATTGAAATAATTGAAATAGTAGAAACAATAGAAATAATAGAAACAATAAAATAGATGTGTGTGTGTACATATGCTAGAGTTCTATGTGTATATGTACAAGTGCAATATCCTTGGTATTTACATACATGTGCAATATCTGTGGAATGACAATTGTTTAGATAACTCTTTAGTGTGTGTGTGTTTGTAAGACTCTGTCAGTGGAGTAGGAGGTACTGGGTATTGTGGCATTGTAGAGTCTGAAGGCTGATGGCACAAAAGATCCCCCAGATGTTTTCAGGCATGTGGCTGGATGAATCTGTGGTTGAACGAGCTCCTGAGCCTCTTCAGCTCAGCATAGAGAGGATGAGAAGGACTGGCCATGATAACTTTCAGCTTCCTTCTCATCCTCTTCCTCTACACTGTTGAGTTCCATCCCCACCACAGAGCTGGCCTTCCTGACCAGCTTCCTCGGTTTGTTGGCACCACAAGTTCCAATGCCACCTCCTCAGCACACCACAGCAAAGCAGTGTTGCGAGTCATTACATCTGGCACGTAGCCTGACGTACTGCGGCCTGTCGGTGAGATAATCAGTGATACAGGCCACAAGGTCCTGGTCCACTCGCATTACAGAGTTTCTCAGCCAGCTGGAGTGGCTGGACCGTGTTAAAAGCACTTGACAAGTCAAAGAACATGATCCAGTGATCCAGGCCACAAGGTCCTGGTCCACTCGCATCACAGAGAGCTTCTCAGCCAGCTGGAATGGCTGGACTGTGTTAAAAGCACTTGAGAAGTCAAAGAACATTATCCTCACAATGCTTTGTAGCCTCTCCAGGTGTGTGTATGCTCTGTGAAGTAGGTAGATGATTGCATCCTCTACACCGATGTCATCCTGGTATGCAAACTGCAGCGGATCCAGGCAGTCGTGTACCAGGGGCCTGAGGTGCTGCAGAACCAGTCTCTCAAGAGTCTTCATTACGTGTGATGTTCAGGCCACAGGTCTGAAGTTGTTGAATGTGCTGGGATGTGCTTTCTTGGGCATGAGGACTATGCAGGATGTCTTCCAGATCTTAGGCACCTTCTTCAGCCTCAGCGAGAGGTCAGAAAACACTCCTGCCAGCTGGTCTGCACACACCCTCAGGTTTAAGCACCCTCAGGTTGATGTCAGGTCCTTGTTAATGCAGGTCTTAGCGAACTGCCTGTATCAACTGGCTGGTCGTGATCATAATGACTGGGAAGGCGGTGATGCTGTCTTCCTGGGTATGGGAGGTGTAGTGATGTCTTTCTTTGTCTTTGTGTAGTCTGCTGGTGAGAACAGGTGGGCTGTGGCTGTCATGCCCCATTCTTGTGGTGCCACAGGGAGGCCTGTGGAGGAGGGGGTAATTGAGGTGTGAAAGGGGACAGCAATCGTGGAGGTGTGAATGGGGACATTTGGGGAGGTGGAGAGAGGTTCGGCTTGCATTGGTGAGTAAATCCTGTTGAAAAACTTGTTTAACTTGTTGGCATGACCCTTTGTCCCCTCAACTGTTCCTTCCATTCATGCCAGTAATACTCGTCATTCCCCTCACACCTCTCTGGGATTGTTCTGTTGCAGCTTCCCCTCAATCCTGTTCTAACAGCAGTCTTTAACCCTCCTCTGCTCTTTCTGTATTCCCTTCTTGGCATCTTCAGGGTCCCCTGCCATGAAGGCTCTCTTCTTCCTGTTCAGTAGGGCTTTGATGTCCCTGTTGATCCAAGGCTTGTTGTTGGGGAAGCAGCAGACCTTGGTGGGAACAACACTCTCCTCACAGAACCTGATGTAGACAGTTACACAATGAGTGAGACCCTCTATGTCATCCCCATGATCTTCCTGAAACATCTCCCAGTCAGTTGTGCTGTAACACTCCATCAGGGCCTCCTCTGCCTCCACAGACCACATCTGCACAGTCCTAGTGGTGATAGACTGTCACCTAAAAACAGGCTTGTATGTAGGATTGAGCTGTATCAGACAGTGGTGTGATTTGCCTAGGGGGGAAAGGGCGGTGGCGCTGTATGCCTCCTTAACAGTGGCATACAGCAAGTCCAAGGTCTCATCCCCTCTAGTGGTGCAGGTTGCATACTGTGCAAAGTTGGTCAGGGTCTTTGAGATTTTAACATGATTAAAATCTCCATTTATTATGAGGAGTGCACTGGGATGCCGTGTCTGCAGATCTGCGATGGTGGAATGAATGATGTCACAAGCGTGTGCCGCCACTGCCGACAGTGGAATGTAAACAATAACAACAATGGCGGATGAAAATTCCCAGGGCATATACTGTAGTATGGCCTCAACCTGATGGCCAGCAGTTCAACATCAGACATGCAGATTGTTGCCTTCGTAGTAACATGCCCTGGGTTACACCATTTGGAGTTAACAAAGACAGCAAATCCTCCACTCAACTTCTTATCGCTCTGTTTTTCCCTGTCCGCCTGAACTAGCGAGAATGTGGCTAGTTCCATCGAACAGTCAGGTATTTTCCCGTTATACATCTGATGGATGTCAGATTATACATCTGATGGATGTCTCCATCAGATATAACACGCTGCGTTCCCGGTACTCGCGCTGCCTGCTACCCAGGGCAGAGAGTTCGTCCATCTTGTTAGTCAGCGAGCATACATTCCCCATGACAACAGAGGGAAGACAAGGCTTGTATCTCCAGCTCCGCTCCATCACCATCACCCCGGCTCAAGTTCCTCGCTGCCGTATCCTTAACTCCACTGGGATCTACTTCAGACATGTGACTGGTTGATTCCGGTACTGGAGGTGCTCACATGAGTTGACTACGGTGCATAGTTGTTTGGTGGTCATGGTATCCTTTGTCTTGGTTGCAGTGTGCTTTGTCTTGCACACTGTTAAAAAACTAGACTGGTAATCCTACTTACACAATAAATAGTCCAAGCTACAATCTATTGTAGCAGTGCTCAAGTAATAAAATATAGTAGTAAAAGTAAAAAAAAAAGTAAAGAAAAAGAGTTAAATAGGAAAAGGAGAGAGAGAGAGAGAGAAAGAGAGAGAGAGAGAGAGAGCGAGAGCTGCTGTGCCGTGCTGTCACTCCCTGCAGCGCTGTTCACACTAATTTACTCTGACTTAAAGAGATCATTCAATGATAATGCAAAGCTTAAATAAACTAAACATTTATGACAGGCAAGCCACATCAACATTGTTAAAGCTTGTGTAGTTTACCCAACATTAGCTACTATGGGTGTAACAATTCACTCCGGTTACGATTCGATTCAATTCGATTCTCAGAATATTTTGAACAAAATCTGAATGAAGAAAAACTATGACTGTAAGGATTCCTGTTTTATTTCTGAATTTAAAACAATAGTCTGCACTTAAATAGCACCTTTTTAACTTTAGCAATTCTAGAAAGTGCTTTACACTGTTTTTCATTCACCCATTGCAATACGCTGGCCTGCCATCGGGAGCAATTTGGGGTTCAGTGTCTTGCCCAAGGGCACTTCGGCATGTGGAGACACATGGGCCGGGAATCGATCTGCCAACCCTACAATTAGTGGACAACCCGCTCTACCACCCGAGCCACAGCCACAGCCACCACACAATACAAAACAATGCAAAACAATGTAAAACAAAACACATTTATGTCTGTATAAAACTTAACAAATAAAAAATTGCTCAGAACAGAGGTTTAATATTATAAACAAAATGTAATACAGTTTATTCATATCTTAAAAATAAATAAATGTTTCAATTCAAGTCTGGGCAAAAAGATTTACTGAAACACAATGAGCTGCATAGCAAAGCCTGAGGCCTCATTTGAACCAGAAATAGAGCTCCAAAGTTGGCTAAAATGACCGTTTCAAAGTTACTGAAGAGCCCTTTTAACTGCTATAATGATTCAGGACAACTGTGCAGGCTCTCCAGGAACGAATGTGATCATGTGATCAGCGTGCTCTCTCTATGTATTTTAACTCTATGGGTGATGCACCCCTATTAGCCACACTACATTAATATGGGAGGAGTTCTGGTAAACTACATTGTGGCAGCAGGAGAGTGATTGAGCACTGGCTGTGCCTGGGAGGAGAAGTCATAAGGTGTGTTCGACTTCGGCTGGATGTAACCAATCGGCGAGAGTTGCCAGTTGCAGTCGGGGGAGGAGTTGAAAACAGAGATGTCAAGTCGGGAACCTTCTGCTTCCCATAGTGACGCTCGAAGTGGATTAGATGTAATATTTCTCAGATAAACAGACGTCTGAATTTTACATGTAGCAACCAGAAACACTTTTCACTGAATAGGTTAACACAGTGCCGGTATGTACAAGAAGAAAGTTCAACATACGCCTGTATTATTTCAAAACCAATAAAGTGGGGTCTATATTTTTATCAGTTTTATTTTGATGACACAACATGAGACAATATAACATTAAGATCACATGAAAAGGGTTTTTACTGTTAGAATAATATGGATTTCTGAGCCTTATAGGATCTGAAGGTGTCAGAATAAACATGAAAAGCACGTCATCGTTGTCGTGGGTGAGTCTGGCCAATCGTGAAATAGTGGTGTCGTCATCAGAGCTCGTGTCGGCACCGTCTCAAGTCGGACGAAATTTCTAACCGGCATGCACCGCCGAGACGCCGATCGTTCCGCACAGCGCCGGATGAAGTCGAACACACCTATAGAGTATGAGCGGGAAATGAATGATTGGCTACACCTGTGTGTAATTAACGGGACACTAATACCGTATACATATCCAGTGTGTTTCGCAGAGAGCTGCTGAATGCTAGACAGAGAGAGTTCGTGCATATCGGAACCATAAAACTGACAGCATCCCACTGAGTCTGTGTGTAAAGTTTGAGTTCTGTCTTGTTTTAATTGTGTTTTCTGAGTTTGAAATATCCATGATGAAAAGCACTTAGCAAAAAGAGAGAATAAACACTTTACCTCTCTCTCTCTCTCTCCCTCTCCTCCTCACTCTCTCGCCCTCACTCCCATCACACATACAGGTAGACATTGCAAAGTTATTTTAATAAATTATCCAGACTTTGTACTGTGCATAGTGTCTGTAAGAATCAACACTAACCATCAGAGCAAGCAAGTGGAATCTGGAAAGCACGGAAAAAAGGGTGCATATATAGTATAATAAACATAAACGATGTCCTAATTAATTATAAACACAGCGGCAATATCTCATATAAAATCAGCATCACTTCCACTTTCCCAACCATGACATGTTCATTATTTTTCCAGCGCAGTGAAATTCACTTGAATTAAATTACCACTTTTCTGCCATCAGCCTGGTGAAGTCACAGTCCAGTTTACTTAGAACTGAGACAGAATATAATCCAAGCATAGAGATGAGCAATTGTGAGCGGTGTTTAGGAGTCCACCTAAACTCTACCTACATTGCAGCTCTGCAATGTAAACACACACGATTTCCCTGTCTTACTCTCACCACGAAATGGATAAAATTGTTACTAACCTTCCCAGACCTCAAAGTCCTTGAACGCGAGTTCAGAACCTGAGTCATCCAGCAGCACCTCTCCGTTCAGTGTGAACATCATGGTGTGCTCGTTCAAGTCCACCATGCAGCCTACAACATCTCCCGGCAGCCACGAACGCCCAAAGTGCTCATTCCCCTGGTGCCACCTCTGGGCCTGGAGATAATATACACACAAAGATTAGAGATAAGAGCTCATACTGTAATCAACATAAGTGAATTTATATTATACATTATATGTTTATTTTGACAAGGTACAGGAACATACATTCTCTTCCTTCCTTATCTGTGCTCTCACACACCCACCTGGCCTCTCCGCCTTTACGGCTCTCGCCATTTCTGGTACTGATGATGGTGATGATGATGGTTATGAGGGCTCTCATCGGCTGTTAAATTTGCTTCCACCTCTCCCCACCATCAGTAATCCTACTCCTTTCTATTTCTCTCTCATGCACAGTCTTTCTTGCTCACTCTTTGCACTTGGGCCTATGATTCACTCTGGCTGAAACGGAGAGGCAGCTGGGGGAAATAACAGCCTCCGTGTTCACTCGTACACACTCAGTTCACAGCCATCATGAGCTTCACACTTTGCCATCGAATAAAGCATCGGAATTTGGCCAGGCACAAGTGGGCTAACGGGATATTTTAAACCTCAGCATCAGCATCTAAATTATTTTCATATGAACTATGGGAATGGGCTAAGACAACATTTGGCTTAGAAATAGGTATAAGCTCTTTTTTCTTTTGCAAAAACTAGTAATTACACACTGCATTCGACAAAACATTCTTGTATGCAGACAAAATATTACTCTGACGCATCTCCACTGAATACCTCAAACAGGTAAACTACACCGTAAACTGCATGATATTCAATCCTGTTTCTCACATGTGGCTTTGCACCACCGATCAGAATATAACGAACGTGATTAGAATAAAAGCATTTGCAATTTGAGTTTCTAAGTAATGTGACAGGTTGTTTATTTAATCGAACAAACCCTTTCATTAAAACCCCATTATTTATATTACAGTGTGTGTGTGTGTGTGTGTGTGTGTGTGGAGTTTTCATGTTCTCCCCGTGCTTCAGCGGTTTCCTCTGGGTACTCCGGTTTCCTGCCCGGTCCAAAGACATGCTTTGTAGGCTGATTGGCATGTCCAAATTGTCCGTAGTGTGTGAATCTGTGTGCGATTGTGCCCTACGATGGGTCTGCACCCCATCCAGGATGTTCCCCCCCATGATTGGATAATCCAAACCACCTTATTTGCATGTGGGAACACTGGGAATGCCTTATTCGTGTCTATAGAATAAATAGTAGTAATAGTGCACAGGGAGCCGACTTAGGCCAAAGCACATAAAGTTATTTCGCTTTGTTTCTCCCGTATCAGTATAATTACCACTTTCTCTTTCCTTACCTTAAATCCATCAAACACAAAGGCCTGGTCATCGGAGCCCAGCTCCTGGTCTGGCAGGCAGCCTGGACGAGCCCAGCCCACCCTCATCTCGCCTGCCGTCACTACCTCCAGCTCAAAGTACCACTTCCCAGCATTCACGCAGTACGTCTTTTCAGCCCGGAAGATGCGGAAACGCTCCACAGATACGTTGTTAATGTCCACTCGAGCTGCTGGGGAAGACACACAGGTAAACAGAAAGCTAACAAAGAGAGCTGATGTTGGTTTCGACAAAGCTTGAAATATTTCGACGTTATACCACAGCACGGCTGAATGCTCAGTTTATATTAATGCGCTTGTTCTATCAGATTATCTTTTCTCTGGTAACAATTTACACAAGGACTTAATTTAAACGGCAGATGCTCCACATAATGTTTTTCTACACATCTATGAAAGGAGTCTCCAGTGTCGGTGCTTTGCAACTGTCAGAGCTTAAACTGTTCATTTAAGCTTTCCAACATAGGAAAAACTTCAGGACAGAGGACTTTATGCTTTGTATGTTTCTTGGTAACATGGCAAGCTTCATTTTTAACATCTTATTAACTTCAAAAGTGAGAGAAAAAAAATCTACAATCTGGTAAAGGAAACTGTTTTTAGTTGTTATATTGTAAGTGATAACCAGAACCTGAACAGTTCTATAAACAAGAAATTAATATTGCGTAACTGACACTTTGGACACAATGTGGCCAAATGTCCTGTTTATTTTTTGCTCCGCTAGTGGAAACAGATCCGAAAGAAGCCACCCTCACTTTACAGCATGTTGGCTAGCTGCCTAGCTAGCTCACACTGACTTGTATATTTCTGTTAAAGGTGCTTCCGGTAAGATCGGCGTCCCTTCTTCCTTTTCATCTTCATCTGACGAGCTTTCGTATTTTATGTCAAAAGCTATATTACTGAAAAATATCATTTGCCATATCTGATGATGATGATGTCACTAACACTACTGCAGTAACTGTCTCTACAAGGAAGTGGAATTTTACGTAGCGAACACAGACAAGCGCGGTGATACACACAGTGAAACATCCCAGTGCGATTATAGTAAATATAAAGCACTCTTGGAACGCCGCTCGACTAATCAAATTAGTGGACCGGAGCTAACTGTTGTATAAAAGAGGAATGTTACACTTCTATTGTGATGTTATATGAAAATAATCAACTTCGAGGTAGCAACAGTGAATCCCCTTCCAGTCAGGCCACATCACCACCCCATCATCAATTACTTTCTTATAACAGCATGCCGTACAACAATCTCTTGTTGGTTGTTCTTCTTCGTCCTCTTTCAAAACACAAATGTGTGACCATGACCGGTTGCCAGAGTAACTGAATCGCTTATCTTCCTGCAGCAGCCGAATTAAATCTGAAGGAAAAAAACTATCTATCTAAGGTTTTGCTCTTGCAAAGTTCTAATCACAGAGATTTATATCTAGCACACAGGTTCCCAGTGCTGGTCCTGGAGAACACCCTATCTGTGTACACTTTAGTGCTTCCCTGCTTCCAATACACCTGATTCAACTAATCAGATAATTAACAGAGTTAAAGTGGGTGCATTAGACCAGGGAAGAGACTAAAATGTACAGGACAGACGTTACTCCATGACCAGGATTGGGAAACTGTGATCTAGCTAGCAGGAAATGGCCATGAATGAACTGGGGGGAAAAAAAATCTGAAAAGATCCTCAAATCCCTCAGAATTTAGGGAATCACAGACTTTGCAACACAACAACAACAACAACAACAACAAAAATCAAAACATACAGCTTAAAATAACACAGCCAAAAAGTATACTTTAAAATGAAGTCACGTCACATACTAAATACAAGACTAAAAGCAAAAACCTTTAAAAAAAACAAAAAAAAAAACAAGCAGAAACTGTAAACAGCTATATTATAGGACAGGAAGAGCATCACCAGGGAGGTGTCTAGAGATGTATGTGTGTGTCAGATTTCAAGCGGTTATCGATTTCAAACAAAACCTGCAGCGTAAGAAGGTAAAGACGAGAGAGGAAAAAAATCCAGACTCCCTCAGGACCCTAGAGCACTCCCGGAAATACACGCCATGTCAGGACTGACAGCCATGATCGTGTTGCACTTCCATTCCTCCCCCCAGCTACCACTTAGTCACAACAGCATGCTCACGTGCATGCTCCAGTCACCGCTTTGCTTCACCTTTTTATATGACCTGTACTTATAGTCCTTATGCGTCCGATTCCTACAACGTATATATTTACATAAGCCTGAATTAAATCTCCTCTTCTGTACCGGTCATTAAAGAGTCATTGATTTATCTGAAGATCAAATGCAGTAAAGAGCCCAAATAATAAAAATGACTGTAAAATGCCAGTATTGTATTATTTATGAACTGACCTGTATACAGCCAGCTACTGAATATATATCTTTTCAGATACACACTGTAGAACTGCTCTGTTAGATAAAAAACATAAATTGAAGCATGCAATAAAATGCATATACACCACATACTAGACTTCAAATAAAACAGTGTTGATTAATGCACCAATACAAACCTTCAGGCTGCAAGTGATTAAAAAAAGTTTTCTCCTGCTCTAAAGTGTCCTGATGAAAGGTAATGAAGGACTTTGAGATAAAAGACTCGAGCAGAACCGTAGTTGCTGTAGTCTTTCATTGAAAATGACTACTGCTAATTTGACAAGGCTTTATAGATAACCGTATTAATGTCACTGTCAAATGCGATACGCTACATCCGGTGATGACGACAGATACCAGGGTGCTGTTCTCATTACTTCTACACCCTAAAATTACATGTGCTATGGGAAATAAATAAATAAATAAATAAATAAATAAATAAACATGGGTGATTTTTCTTTTTCTAAATCGAAGACAATCATGTCGCACTAACAATAAAGCCTATAGAGGAGACTTTTCTATGGGTAAAAAAAAAAAAAAATCCTAAAACGGTGTGTTCTCTAGAAATGTAGGTCGCGTTCAAGTATCGATTAGCATTATGTATTAGCATTACAGTACAGTTGATGATTAAATTGTACATAACTGCACTACCTGTACCACAGTTCCTGGTAGAGTTAAGGTTCCTTAACTAAACGGGTCTACTCGGAGCTCTCTTTGATAAGGAAACACTCTATTGTAGGATACACATAAACTATTTTACATGATCCCCCCCTCCCTCCCCACCCAAACAGCCAAGCCAAAGAACTCTAGAGTTAATCTTGGTTTTCTAAAAGTGTAGTGTGATCATGTTAACTTGTACTTGGTCTGTGGCTTGATTTTTCCGTTTTTGAATTGATTTCCTTCCCAAATTGGTTACCTGCCAATTCCCACCCACCAATCATCTCTCTCTTATCATACAACAGCTACCAACCAGTGAGGGTGAAGTTTAACATGTGCTTCCTCTGAGACACATCAAACCAGCCAGCTGCTTCTTTTCAAACTGCTGCTCATGCTGCATCACCTGGCAGTGTAACACACTCGGAGTAAAATGCTATCTGCCTTCTTCCACATACATGAGCTCACAGACATCCCATGATTGCCTAGTGTTGCTGTGATTGACAAGGGGGAGAGAGAGAGAGAGAGAGAGAGAGAGAGAGAGAGAGAGAGTATGTCATCCCTCACACCCACCCACCCGGGACAGTATGGCCAATTTTTCACTCTTAGCTCCAGGCTACAGATAACTGTGGCATCATCAGGTGAGTGGCCATTACTTATGATCCCTATTTCAGGGTTCTCACTGCACAAGGTGTACACTTTGCATGAATCAGAGTAAAGTCTAGTAAAGTCACATCAGAAGTCATCTAGTACAGTGGTTCTCAACCTTTTGTGAGCTCTGGACCCCTAGCATATTTTGAACAATCCACAACGACCCCCCTCACTCCACAACAATTATAGGCTATATATTTAACAGTCATTTCTATACATGTTGCTTTATTTGATTAACATTTAACATTAATAATATTAACATTGGACATTTAAAATTTAATCAAAGCATTTCAAGATTTTTTTTTTTTTTTTACATTTTATTTTTGGTGTGACATTTAATTCGACTCTCTGAATGATCTTTTGTTTATTTTATCCATCAATGTGACACTTGTCTACCACTCATAGGTTTTTGCAAATTATCATTTGTTACGTTCTCCAGTGTATTTCTGTTTGCTCTATGTGCCATTCGTGTGACTATGTCAGTGGTGGGATGGGTTTCTTTTGTCTTTTAGAAGGGGGTTCTCTAGGCCCCACCTACTGTATGTGTCACGTTCCGGCTTGCCACTGGATGATCACATCTTGTCTATGCCTGTTCCTGCCTTGTGCAATAGGATTGGTTGGCTGCACGTTTCCAGACGTGTACGTAAGCCTCGTCAGACTCTATCCCGTGGCAGATCATTGCCGATGCTTTGTTCAGTTCGCAGTGCTTTTCGTACGTTGAATTTTGCCTGTGTATGACCTTCTGCATGTTATTGACTTTGTTTATGCTCTGCTCCTTTAAGAATCGAGTGGTACACTTGAGTGTATATATATGTATATACTATTTTTGTTAACTCACACACACTACTAGTCACCTTTGTAAATAGTGCACAAGAAATAGTGGTTAGTAGGAAGTCGGCGCCATTTATGTTGATTCGTTTTTCTCCTGGTTTTGGGTTAGCTAGGGAGTGAGGAAAGAAAGTGTTTTTTTGTTTTCTTTTCTTGTAGGATAGTTAGTTTCTTTTTGTATAGTTAAATGGTGTTTTGTTTATTATTTTGGCCTGGTCAGCTTCTGATGTTTAAACCA
>JANDJT010000032.1:4825497-4836486 GCA_024331685.1 Stegophilus panzeri
TGCTTGTATTTTCTCATTTGTAAGTCGCTTTGGATAAAAGCGTCTGCTAAATGAATAAATGTAAATGTAAATGTACAGTGCCATGTAGAGTACATTATCTGTCCTTACGCTCTGCTTATATCATGTTCACGTAAACTGGAACTCATATAGACATTTACACGCCTTGTTTTCCTGCTCAGCATCAGAGGATGTTACTGTTTCAGTTTCAACCCCTTTACTAGTTTTTAAAAAAAACCGGTGTATATCCATTTTTCCTCACACTGACTGTGTGCTAGCGTTTGGCAGAATTGAGAGACTGTCAGCCGATAGGACACGAGTGTTTCCACGTATTTTCCTGTAAACCCGGTCTGATTGGTCTCGCCTCCGTTCACTGAAGATATAAAATTACAACACGCGGTCTTCTTTTACTGACGTTCAGTTACGTAGTGACAAACCGCTCCAAGTGGAGAATTATTCAGGGTTGAAGACAAAGTCTCCAGGGCTACAGCCCTGAACAACCCTGGACAAACCGAGCAAAATTTTGAAAGCTTTGCACGTCCTCGGTCTGCAGTCCTCTGTATACAGTGAATACAAATAAAGCTCTCTCGCTAAGTCTCTCACATCGCAACAATCAAGGCTTCACGCACAACTTCGCTCTTCGTCTTTTCAGGTGAACTACAACATATAACAACGCTAGTAATGATAAAATTTTGATTGTGGTAAAAGAATCATCCATTTTTTAACCAGTCTGACTGTCCGTAAAAAAATTTGTTTGTGTCTGTCTCGGCGGTGTGGATATGACAGTTGTGTTTCCAACCTTCCCATGATTCCCCCTCGCACGGAGTAAGCAGCACGCTCAGCACTCGCCGATGACTTTGTTCACGCAGACACCTGTGTTTATGTTTTGGTTTTTGTCCCGTCTCCGCCCCTGTATTGTGATCGGTTGTTTCCCCAAAGTGTCACGATCACATTCACAGCTGTTCCTGTTGATTAGTTTGTATATTTAAACCCCTCGTGTATCTTTGTTCGGTGCGAAGTATTGTGTTTCTGTGTTTAGCCACAGAAAGCCTTTTGATCTTTGATTCATGGTTTTGATCCTGTTTTGTCCTCGTGTTTATTGTTTCTCGTTTCGCCTAGTTTTGCCCGTTTGTTGATCGCCTGGCCCACGCCTGTTTTGGATTTTGTTATTGCTCTTCGATTCGGACGTTTAATAAGGCCTTTAACTGCGACTGCATCCGTCTCACCCTGCATTACGTGACACCAGCATTCTAAAGTTGGTGACTGTCGGAGTCTGTCCTTGCAGTGTGAACTGGAATTTAGAGACGCTCTGACCCAGTCGTCTCGACATCATAATTTGGGCCATGTCAAAGTCACTCAGATTCTTACGCTTGCTCATTTTTCCTGATTCCAACACTACAACTTTGAGAACTTTGAGACTGTTCACCTGCTTCTTGATATATCCCGCCCCTTGACAGGTGCCATTTTAACGACATAATCAATGTTATTCACTTCACCAGTCAGTGGTTTTAATGTTACAGCTGGTTGGTGTATATCTATATAGTAAAGCTTCCTTTACTAGATTAGACTAATAGCACTAATAGTGTGAAACTAAAGTAGCAAACTTTAACTACATTTGTTGTAGAGGATTTCTTTAATGTGACTCAAACATATAAGCTGCAACAACTAATCGTTAATAATCGATTATGAAAATCGTCGTCAACGAATCTCATTATCGATTAGTCGGTCTGCGCGCGGCACGGGGGGCGTTTACTCACTGCGTTACTTCTCTTCCGAAAACACGCTTCGGAGAGTAAATACTAAAGTTATGTCCCAAATGACGTACTGTACACTTACACTATGCACTGTGTACTCTACCGTGTGTGAATTTTAGAAAGGGAATAGAAAGGGAACACTAGCGGTTTTTTTACTAATCGGAAGTCTAAACCGCTTACTAATTCGATGGCGCATGACTTCATACGCACGTAATGTGACACCGCTAGCTTTAGCCTAATACCCAGCGTCACCGACACTGACTTGCTTCAGTTTACTGTTTATGTCACCATTACCTTTTATAAAAAAGTAATGCATAAATACTATTAGACCTATATAGTATAAACGTATATATTAGTTTATATTATACACAAGTATTCATGCATTATTTTTATGGATGAACAAAAAGCACGGAATTAAACTACAGTCCTAAATGAATAATATATATTCTTGTGTGTGTGTGTGTGTGTGTGTGTGTGTGTGTGTGTGTGTGTATTGGGTTCTTTTCAGTCTTAAATAATTGGACAAACAGTTGTGTAAAGTTTAAGTCTGAAGTTTATATTTGTAACACTCAGTTTGAGGATTTTATTTTAAATAAAAAAAAAAGGGGGGGGGATACTGAAAGTTTGCGCCCCCCATATGGTTAATCGAAATAGATAAATAAATAAATAAATAATCATCCAACTAATCGATTATGAAAATAATTGTTAGTTGCAGCCCTATACTTATGTACTGGTTTCCATATTTAAAATGACACTTATTTGCATTCAAAAACAATGTACATGAAAAGACGGAACAGGTTTATAAAGTCGTCGTTGTATACATACAATAAAAAAAACATATATGAATCTACACTATATGGCCAAAGGTTTGTGGACACCTGACCATCATAACCATATGTTATGTGTTATGGTGAAGATTTAATCCCTCTTTGCCATTATAATAACCTCCACTCTTCTGTTAAGGTTTTCCACTAGATTTTGGAGTGTGGCTGTGGAGATTTGCTCATTCATTTGTGGGGGATTTGATCATGCATTAAGACCTTGCCTTTGCTAGACCCTGTTGAGTCAGGCTGAGTGTGTAAGTACAGTATAGCATTTCAGAAAGCACATGTCAATCATCATACAGCAGGGCAAACCAGACAACACGACTACAAGCAGTACAGTCTTATGGATAGCGAGTGAGACCGTTTAAGAGCCGACCCTTTTTCTTTTGGAGCGACAGCTCCTGTCACTCAGTGTCATCATTTCAGGAGCGGTTCTCCCTGTGACACTCCAGTCACTCTCACTGCTGATAAAAATACAACCTTCTGCTGTGTCTGAATCCATATAACATCACACAAGTACAACTGAGCTATACTATACTTCACCAGGTTTAGGTTTAATTATACTTGCTTGTTATTGTTGTTTCAACTTCTCTCTCTCTCTCTCTCTCTCTCTCATGAGGACAGTCAGTACGAGTCATCTATCCTTCCAGCCACCACATACTAATTTGATTGGACTGCAACTGCTGAGAGCATGTTATTATAGCAGGTTCTGTTTTGTGCAAGTGTGTGTGTGTGTGTGTGTGTGTGTGTGTGTTCAGAGAGGCAAAGAGAGCAGGATCAGAAGCAGGGAATATAAACACACACACACACACACACACACACACACACACACAGGACATACATTATACTAATGCACCTGAGATAGGAATTTTCACAATCAATAGCAATACAATACTCTCTCTCTCTCTCTCTCTCTCTCTCTCTCACTCTCTCTCTCTCGCTCGCTCTCTCTCTCTCTCTCTCTCTCTCACACACACACACACACACACACACACTTACTTCCTGGAATATGATGGGACCATACTGTCACAGTATTATTAAGTTAACACACACACACACACTTGTGTCCAGGGTTAGAACTGTAGAGGTGCCTGTTTGCGACTATAGGAGCTAATCCTATTAAAGTAAGATGACATGACCTTCTTGCTCACGCAGAGGAATGGAGATAGTAACACACACACACACACAAATAAATAAATGGCAGGGAGGGGAAGATGGGGTGAGGATGAGGAGAGGAGAGGAGAGAGGAATGATTCCCGATCTAAAGCAAAACACTGACCGTATACTGTGATCACACACACACACACACACACACACACACTAACATGCACACACACACACACACACACACACAGTTTCATAAGAACTGAAAACTGGAGGAACAGAAAAAAGTATGGATATGAATAACACCTACTGTGTGTGTGTGTGTGTGTGTGTGTGTGTGTGTGTGTGTCAGACAGTCGTGATTTAAGACATACTGAAGCCATTGATTATTCACTCTGTCTCAGACACACTCATTTCTGTCCCACAAACCTGCCTGATGGGACAAAGGCACATTAAAGCTGTTCGGTTGCCATGTAAACTGTAACTACACGAGGTTTTATCTACATCTTCCACCCCTTCCCTTCCTCAGCATCACTGCTAGACTAAGAACGCTGATGCTGTGGTCAGAAAGTAAAAGACTGATGAATGGTAGAGGATAGCAGAAGCAGAGTCTTCTATACTACACAGTCTTTTCTCGATTCTGACTGGTCAGTAGGTGTTGAATTTTCCAGAACAGCAGCTCAGGCTGTCATGTGGTTTATATTAATATAACACGTCATCGTTTCTGTAGGAACAACTCGTTCACAGGGTCGTGTGTGGAGGACAATCCACTATACAAAGTAATAAACATCTAAATGTTGATATGATGAAGATTTCTGTAAGGATACGTTTATTTATAATCATTTATAAAAGAAGTCTCATGAGTTGTAAGCATCAGTATGCTACAGGTAAGTCTTCATGACAGAGGACAAGCGAGGAGGCGAAAAAACGGGAGGCTGGTGAGGCAACTGTTTGTAGCTGCTATAGTGTAAGTGCTAACAGGAACTAACTTATCTGGCTTACAGTCTACAGCATTAAGTAAGGAATAACACACAACACACTGTGCGGTTATACGAATATAATCCACAATGGGGCGGTCTGATACGGAAGCCCATATCCATGCACTCGTTACCTGAAGCTTTCAGGTACTGCGTCAAGAGGATATCTAAATTGTGAGGGGGAAAAAAGTCTGAACTGTGAGATTTAAAGTCGCAATTACCGTTTCTAATATTTTTTCTCCACTTGAGAGAAGCGGGCTTCCATAGATACAGTTTACAACCACAACGTGTGTTATTTTTGTATAACTGCTCAGTCTGAACTGTTATTCCACTTATACCATAGCAGTTTGCCAAAGTACAATGTTTCATTTATTGATGAACAATGCATCACACATTTTAATGGTTTATATGCAACGTCTGTGCGACTCACTCTCTCTCTCTCTCTCTCTCTCTCAAAAAAAATGTAGCTTGTCATTGTACTGAAAAACAAACAAACAAAAAAATCATAAACGCCTCTGTCCTGAAGGTTTTCCAATATTGGGAAACTTTACAAAGCGCTGTGAATGTTACACTCGACCCGAGGCTCCTTCCATAAATGTTACTATAGGAACAATAATGTACTTGAATGAGTCGTGCGGTTATACAAAAGTAACGCACACCTTCTGACCGAACGAGAATTTAGATTTATACAATCAAGATTTGAGAATTCAGCCATGGTGTGGTATAAATGTAACTATAAACTTGTACTTGTTGGCAAATTGCTGTGGAATAAGATGAATAAAAGACTTAAAATAAGTAAATGGTCTGCACTTATATAGCGCTTTTATCCAAAAAGGTTTACACTGTGTCTCATTCATCTATTCACACACACCAATGGTAGCAGAGCTGCCATGCAAGGCATTAACTTGCCATCGGGAGCAGCTTGGGGTTCAGTGTCTTGCCCAAGGACACTGCGGTATGTGGAGTCACGTGGGCCGGGAATCAAACTGCCAACCCTACGATTAGTGGACAACCTGCTCTACCACCTGAGCCATGGCCGCCCCATACCACAAACAAGTGGTAACACTAGCTCAATTGGACATATCACGCCACCCTGTTGTGGATTATTTTCCTATAACTGCATGCCCCCAAGTTTTTACTAGGTTGATGACTAAGAGATAACACTGTGGCATGCGAGTCGTGATATCAGCACAGTGCATCTGAGAGCCCTGCCTTACACAGCCTGTACGACTGAGATCTAGTTTTAGTATCTGTGATGCTATAGTGGAGTTCAAAAAGATAAAGACAACCCTTGTTCTAGTGGACAATAAGCAGAGTGGCTTTGTTTTTGGCTCACTATTTTCATACTCCTCATCTTCTCTCTCTCTGTCTCTCTCTCACACACACACACACATTTTAAGCCACTATTCTGCAGACAATCCAATCAGCGTGGCTCAATGACGCTCTGGACTAAAAGCCAAAACCTGACACACAACCTCACAAATCCAAACAGGCTGTAATGGGGGGGGGTAATGGACAGAGATCACTGTCTTCATCATCAGAAATATCACACGTATTTTCACAAGTAAATACTGCCAGCCACCACACAACCCCTATACAAACAAACACATATACAAAACTGCTGGGAAGGGGAATTATGGGGGAAATATACTGCTGATTCATGCAACATTATTGTTAAGTGATTAGGCAGTGTAATAATATATAGTGATAGTAACATTATATTTTATTAGTAACTATACTACCGTTACATAATGTATGGAAAATACCCTATACAATGATGTACTGTTTCAGTGATGTAATGTACTGTATTAGGAATACAGTCCCCTCCGAAAGTATTGGAACGGCAAGGCCAATTCTACAGTTAGTGACATCACCAACAACCTTCACTTGGCAGGGGTAAAGGTATCACCACCATTTGAAGAAGGCTTAAAGTGCAGAGCTATACCACAAGAGGTCATACCACAAGAGTGCAGAGGCCATACCACAAGACGCAAAACACTCAACAGTAGTAAGAATCGGAAAGCCAGACTGGAAGTCACAAGGAAATACAAAGATGAGCCACAAAAGTTCTGGAACCAAGATTCACCTCTACCAAAGTGATGGAACGACCAAAGTGTGGAGAAAGAAAGGATCTGCTCATGATCCAAAACATACAAGCTGATCTGTGAAACATGGTGGAGGTAGTGTCATGGCTTGGACTTGCATGGCTGCTTCTGGAACAGGCTCACTAATCTTTATTAATGGTGTAACTCATGACGGTAGCAGCAGAATGAATGTAAAAGTCTACAGAAACAATCTTCCAATTCTTCCAATTTACAGAGAAATGCATCCAAATAAATTGGGTGGAAATGTATCTTGCAACAAGACAATGATCCAAAACACACTGCCAACTCAACAAAAGACTTCATCAGGGACGAAAAGTGGGAGGTTTTAGACTGGCCAATTAAGTCAATCACCAGACCTTAACCCAGTTGAGCAGCACTTCACCTCCTGAAGAGGCGACTGAAGGGAGAAACCCCCTGAAACAGACAACCACTGAAAGAAGCCTTTAAAATGAACACGATAGATTGGTGCTGTCAGTGGGTCACCGGCTTGATGCAGTTATTGCAAGCAAGGCATATTCAACCAAATATTAAGTGCTATTTAGTTTAAGACTCTCTGTTACTGTACTTTTCTAAGTTGTTTAACACATCTAGATGTAAATATCAGGAAATGAAAGCTGAAATTCTGATCTATCGTGTCAAATTCAACTTTCGATGTCAAACCAAATGTCTTCAATGTATAGCAAAAACGAGAGATTGGCTGTGCTGTTCCAATACTTTTGCAGGAGTGTATAACTATTATAGATAATTATATTTTAGTATTAGTACATTATTAATCAGAGTTTAACCTTCATCCTTCCTTCATTACCAAATGTCATTTATATTGAATTGAATCAAACTGAACCGAGTTCAACTGAATTGAAAATTAATTGAAGTTCAAATGCCTTCCGTCATGCTTACTGACTGCCACGTTTCTCTACCATGTGAAGCAAGATGGAGTTTCAAGATGAGGTTTCATTATGAACCTGCGGAGGACTCCTGATGAAATTACAGTCATTTCACTACATTAATTAATTTTGTGTGTGTGTGTGTGTGTGTGTGTGCCTGTATTGAGTCAGAGCAGTGGGTGGTTTTCTGAGTGGGTGTGTGCTCGAAAGACAAATGATGCTGCAACCCTGAACCCCAGCAATAATCGAGTTATATAATGAATGAGAGAGAGGGTGGGTGAGAGAGAGAGAGAGAGAGAGAGAGAGAGAGACTAGTGGAAGCACAACAGAATGGTTTTCCTTACTAAGGGATAAATTCTTCCTGCCAAGAAATCATCTGGGTTACGCATGTGACCCTGTTCCCCCGACAAGGGAACGAGCCTACTGTCGCCGCCAAAGCAGACCAACAGCTGCTCGGACTTATGCCACTGGCTGGAGTGGTGGACGTAAGTACTAGATACAGTAGGTGCAATTTCTCTTGTTCCGGTGTGAGGAACGGAGGAGAGCAGAAAGCCTGCAACACTATCGGCTGGGCAGCAGACGTAGGCACTTTAGGAATATAATCCGGCCTAGGATACAGGAAGGCCTTGGCTAATCCTGGGGCAAAGTCAAGGCAGGAAGGGGCAACAGAGAGAGCTTGTAGATCTCCTATTCGCTTGAGAGATGTCAGGACCAGCAGAAGAGCTACCTTTACCATCAGAAGCTTCTCAGAGGATGACTCTAAGGGCTCAAATGGGGCACCTGACAGACCTTCCAAGAACACAAAAAGGTCCCAGGAAGGTATGTGTGGTCTGCAGATGGGCCTCAGCTGCCTGATACCGTGCATAAACCTCGAAGTTAGAGGATGTTGCCCCACAGAGGTTCCATCAATAGGGGCGTGGCTGGCCGAAATGGCGGCCATGTAGACCCTGATTGTAGAAGGATCAACCCTGCTGAGAAACGTCTTTGTAAGAACTCCAGGACTGTAGCTATTGCCCCGTTCACTGGGTCTAGCTGACGTTGCTCATGCCACGAGACAAAAAATCGCCACTTGAGCGCATACAAGCAGGCTTGCTTGGCAGGCCTGCAACACTGCCACTGTATGCAGTGACCCACAAGCAAGACCCACTACCGCATAGGCCTCGCCCACCAGCACCGAGGTGGCCTTACATGGCTTGGATGGCAAAGCCGGCCCCCCTAAATTACCCGTCATGGTTCCCCTCTCTCTCGATGGAGAGAGGTAGCTCGCAAGCGCCTCCTCCACCTTCGGCATAGCTAAATATCCGTGCCGTACATTCCCCACCATGGCCGGATAATCCGACATCGCGGGCTTATAAATACGGATAATGTATGGTTTTCCCAAGAAGCGTGATATTTCATCATGCACTTCTGGAAAAAAGGGATTTAGTTTCACTGGGGAGTAATTGACACGTCACCTGCTCATGGCAGGCCTATAAATAGGCATGATGTTACACAAGCTTCAGATACCGGTCACACGTGATGGCGCTTCCCACCGTGTAAAGCTCACGTAAGGTTGAGTTCCCTTTGAAAGGGAACCTCCCTTGCTAAATCCCAACACTTTCTCTCTCTCTCTCTCTCTCTCTCTCTCTCTCTCTCTCCAAAATGATACACACACACACACACACACATACACACACGGTAGACTAATAAATAAATGATTCATATAATTCAACAATAATACTCCAAAAAAATAAAAAATAAGAAACAGACACACAAAAAGTCATGTCTGTATATAGTGAAAAAAGCTCATCATTAATAATTTAGCCTCCTCCATCTGTCTGTATTAGTGTAGCAAACAAACACCCACCCTACACTAGCATGCACTAGCAAACCTGCACTAGCTAGGCACTTTGTCTGCATGAACCAGGATTTCTCTGCTTCTATTAAAATGTGGCTGGGGCAAATTTTAAGTTTACTGACAGCAACTTCACTATCACCAATCACAAGGCCGATCAGCAGAACAGAACAATACGAACTTATTAATATAGAGCTGTTCAAACCAGTCATTACTGAAACAACCACAAAGACACTTCACTCCTGAGGTTCTCTGCAGTACTTTTACTTGATAATGAAAATAACAGGGGCAACCATCGAACACTACTTATTAAAGAAAAAGCATCCTGCCATCTTCTGAAATATAATTAACTCCAGAGTGAGAATACTGCTGCCTCCTTCTGCTCTGCTCAGAGCCAAAATCTCCGT
Organism: Stegophilus panzeri; assembly: GCA_024331685.1. Classification (NCBI taxonomy): domain Eukaryota; kingdom Metazoa; phylum Chordata; class Actinopteri; order Siluriformes; family Trichomycteridae; genus Stegophilus; species Stegophilus panzeri. The sequence continues at coordinate 4,835,384 of JANDJT010000032.1, forward strand.
AAGTAAAACATTTTCTGCCGTGTGTTTGTGTACGTGTGTGTTTACATGAAGCTAAGTGAATGATTCCCAGCTCTTCTAAGACACTTATCAAAACAGTTTTCATATAGAGAAAAGCACTTTAACAACCACATGCACAACATGGTCACTTGACTGAATGAGCTCCAGCACACGTACAAACACAAGCCTGTGGTTATTAATCAGCATGACTGAGCTACAGACAAACAGACAGACAGACAGAGAGAGAGACAGAGAGAGAGAGAGAGACAGACAGAGAGAGAGAAAATGTGTGTGTGCCAAGTGTTACACCCTATAGACCACTGAAGCTCTGTGTACACTACCCATGATTCACAGCCATCCTCCATGTCAACTGATGCCTCAGCATCCAATCAGCACGCTCGCAGGTAATCTACAGCATCCCAGCTGATGGTCACCAGACTGAACACTTTAGAAGAACTCGCTCCAGGACTCGTGTCTGTTGTGTTACGGAGCTGTTCTTTTACATTCCCGCGTTCATCCGGTTTCAACTCTCGCTTCACTAAGTTCTTTGTCCGATTGTTTTTCGGCATAGATCATGCCTGTTATACTGTAAGCTAATCGCCTGACCCGTTTGCACATTTACTGGTTGATAATTAGCAATACGACAAAAATCACATCTTTGCTATTAAAAAAAAAAGTTAGAGAAAGATATCACAATCCCTTTAATATCTCACAAGACTATTGTATAACAATTTATCACAATATTGATATTGTATCATCATATTGCCCAGTCTTACTTATAACCTTAGTCCCTTGTCTTGTTTGCTTGTCTGAAAAAGAAATCAAGGGAATGGTACATTAAATGATATAGTATAAGTTATATAAGGTAAAATAAACGAAAAAACGAGGAGCTTGTATACGGTGACAGTGTGCGTAACTAGGCAACAACGTCCTCTTCCGTGACGTGTTAGTATGTACTTGCATGCTCTTTTGCTTCACACTCAAAAGAATGTACTTTTTCTTCACAGAGTACATACTTTTAGTGCATAGTATAATTCAATTCAATTCAATTCAATTTTATTTGTATAGCGCTTTTTACAATAGACATTGTCTCAAAGCAGCTTTAC
>JANDJT010000032.1:4837519-4848823 GCA_024331685.1 Stegophilus panzeri
CGGGTTAAAATTCCTCCAAGCCGATGTGCAGGACTGATTAAGAGTTACCGCAAACGTTTAGTTACAGTTATTGCTGCGCAAGGGGAGTCACACCAGATACTGAAAGCAAAGATTCATCGACTGTGTGAAAATCTGATAATGTTTTCGGTCATATTTATGCAGAAATATCGACAACTCGAAAGGGTTCACAAACTTTCAAGCACCACTGTACAGGGTTATATCTTCATCGCTTGGCGCAATGATATCCCATCATAAACAGCTCAACACGGACTAAAATCACTTTGACTAAAAATAAATAAATAGAACTATTTTTGTGACGAGTTAAAAAAAAAAAAAAAGCGGTGTTCATTTCATTGGATTCAAAAGACGACAGCAACATGAAGTTTAATTCGGTTCTGTTGTTGGTTAAACAGGGAACAAAAGAAAATGGATCATTTACCTCAACAGTATCCTTGAGAACGTGAAAGAACCTCACATTATACTGTAATCTATAGTAATACTATGAGAAGTTCAAGCTATAGTACCATTCACAACTTGTCAGTGTACACATTCTTACTATAACACACCGCTACCAAAGAGCTAACACGGCAGAGACCTGACCCGACACACGACTGCTCTCTAAGCAGCATCCAGCGCTGAACACCAATCACCACAGGGGGATGACAGATACACTCTCTGTGTGCAGTGAATACGAGAGTAATGTTTTCTCAGCACCGTTACAATTAGTCATTCATTATTAATCATTAGGTAATGCTCATATTAGTGCATGTCTGTTTACTACGGATGTAAAATACGATGCAAGAAATATGACGTCATGTTGTAATGTTTAGTTAATGTCAATCATATGTGTGTGTGTGTGTGTGTGTGTGTGTGTGTGTGTGTGTTTGTCAGCCAAGGAAAACTTTATACATAAAGATATTTCTATTATTCATCTATAAAGTATAATATGCTAAATCTAAAGGTTCACACACACACACACACACACACACACACACACACCACCCTGATTAAACCATTCCTATAGATTGTCAGTGGAAGCACTGATACTAGACTAGGCCTTGACCTTGAGCATCACAAGAGGAATCTGGCATGCAGATCAGTGCTGGACCGAGTGTTCTAGTTTTTGGCTGCTGCCACAGGGTGTGCGATAAAGAGAGAGAGAGAGAGAGAGAGAGAGAGAGAGAGAGATGTTGAAAGGGCTGCAATGCAGATATGGTGATGATGAAGATATCATCAGAAAAGTAGGGCCACACACACACACACACATTCCTTTATTTATGTTTCTCTCTTCCAAGAGGATTACAACAAGTTTGCCAGTATCATCCCTAATGTTATACGGTTAAATAAAGAGACAATGTTGAAGAAAAACACATATGCTTCGACCCATCCATCCATCCATCATGACAATGACTGAAAAATTACGTGTCTCTTCTACCACTAGGTGATAGTTTTATAGAGCAATGTCCCTCAAACATCAAGCGTGATCAAAGGTCCAGTGAGGAAAAAGATCAACTAATTAAATCAACTAATACACTACATGACCAAAAGTTTGTGGACACCTGACCTTTCACACCCATATGTGCTTGCTGAACATCCCGTTCTAGATTTAGTTCCCCTCTGGTCATATAATAACCTCCACTCTTCTGGGAAGGCTTTCGGTCAGGTACTGACGTCAGACGAGAAAACCTGGGGGCGCAGTCGGTGTTCCAGTTCATCTCAAAGGTGTTCGGTGGAGTTGACGTCTTCATGTGTGCAGGGACATCGTCAGGCTGGGACATGTCTGGGCTGCGCACTGAAGCGAAATTGTAATGCTACGGCATACAAACACATTTTATACGATTGTTTGCTTCCAGCGTTGTGGAAACAGTCTGGAGAAGGATCATAGATGGGTATGAAGATCAGGTGTCCACAAACTTTTGGCCATAGTGTGCTTTAGTACAAAACAATTAACCCTGCGTGCATGGCTTCCACGTTCACATTTACTCGCAGCTGTGTTTCCGTTACCTTCTTTGGAAAACCGTATATGTTTACCGCATCGTGAAGCTATTTGGTATATAAAGTAGTGCTGGCCGATTAATTTGGTTGATTCTAATTACTGTTTTACTTACTGATTTTCAAAATATTCTAATTGAGTTTGTACATGTTTATATATATATATATATATATATTACAATTTTGAATTAAAACATTCATAAATGCTATTTAAAAGTTTAAACAAATGCAAAGGAAAAACAGCATTCTTAACCTGTTCAGTCCCTTCTACAGCCTGCGCTACTCCCAAACAGTACTCAGTTAGATTAAAACAACAACAACAACAACAACAACAACAACAACAACAACACTGGCAAGATAAACAGGCAGCACTTCGCTCGAGCTATGAGCACTGAGCTCATAGCAAAAGGTTCAAATATCACTTCAGAGATATGGAATTGGTACAGGTTTGAAAAGTCAGCTGAACAAGTTTATACAAAATATAATTCTGCATTTCATCCTAAGCGGTAAATCAGCAGTGGGAATTACAGCATTTTTGACCTCGGCACGTTCGACAGATGAAGTTGGAAACTGGACGACCCCGTGTTCGTATTTTGTTAGCAACAAGCTAAGCAGCTAACTCAAATGAGTGATGTATATCTTCTTTCTCAAACACCAACTGTATGGTCAGTGTTTCAGATTAACAAACGAATATGTCTGTATGTTGATTCATCTAAAGCTAATACTTGTATATACAGTATAACTGATTTAAAGATAACAAGTTTTACTTTGATTATTTCTGATGCTGGGCGCAACCATGACGATTTGATGTCACTCTGTAAACCAGGAAGGAACGGATATGAGAAGAATACCCCAAGTTGACTTCTCAGTTGCGTTGGCATTTGATGCCATGGTCCCTATTTACTCTGTCAAGAAAGAAGGGTGTACTAAGTTGTACAAAAATAGTAACAGCTATAAAATAGTGCAAATAATCTGCAAATATCCTTTTTTCATTTTTTAATTTTTTTTTATAAGAACCATTCTTCACACAAGGGCTGCAACTAACGGTTATTTTCCTAATCAATTCATTATGAAGTGTACGTGTATAGTATGTCATTTGGGACCCAACTTTAGTATTTACTCTCCGATGCGTGTTTTCGGAACAGAAGTAACGCAGTGAGTAAACGTACCCCGTGCCGCTCGCAGAATCGATAATGGGATTCGCTGACAGTGATCTTCATAATCGATTATTAACGATTTTATCGATTAGTTGTTGCAGCTCTACTTTGCACTATTTGCAATAGATGGTGCTGTTACTATTTTTCCAAAGTCCATTTTAATAAATAAAGAAAACTTTATAAATAATAAATTGCGTCATTTTTCAAATGCATTATGTAAAAACAAAACAAAAATCAAGATTTTTTTTTTTTTTTTTTTTTTTTTCAATATCGCCCGGTCCTAATATAAAGTTAAATGCTTGTACTCATTGTTTATGGAGTGTTTCTATTTGAAAACTAAGAACTTAATTCAATCAAACCATCCACCCAAAAAAAACCTTGTAAAACAGTTGTTTCTTACTGCACACAGTTGCTCCGTAAAAAAGAAAAAAAAGAAAGACAAATCTATAAACATACATTAAATGAGGCAACTGATCACACTTGGGTTAATTGTTTCACAGGTTTTGTCGCATGCAAGCGGTCACTGTAATGCGTCTTGGGGAAGCTAAATTAATAATAATAGACACTTTAGGACTAAGTTTATTTGAATATCTCTTTTACAGTCATTGGCTTTCACATTGCATTCGCCTTGCCTTGCTCTCAAGTTCTTGGAGTTTTCTATGTTCTCCCCATGTCTGCTTGGGTTTCCTCTGGGTTCTCTGGTTTCCTCCCACTGTCCAAAAACATGCAGGTAGGTGGATTGGCTACGCTAAATTGGCCGTAGTTGTGAATGGTGCCTGCCCTGTGATGGACTGGTACATTCTCATACATTTGCGCCCAGTGTTACACCAGGATTAGCTCCAGACCCATCGATAAAAACTAAAAATGATGAAAATAAGTTTTGGATCAATGACTGCTGCTGAGTCATTTTCAATTCAGGCTTTGTTTATAACAGGCATGAGAAGGGTGCCTAGTATAAAAGCCTAAAATAAAAATTGGGACACCCCCACAGTCTCACAGATTCTGAACGCACAAACGCAGACTGCAAGCACATCATTTGGGACAAGCCCTGACACACAGATGGTACACCACAAGAAATCATCTGATCCACAATTACTGGCGATGACAATCAATAATTCCATATTTGTAAGAAGTATAGTAATATAGCGTTTTTTCTAAACGGCACAGGCGACCGCACACTTATCAGACCTCTCTTGCACGCCTCATTGGTGGCTTAAATATAGGTGTTTAAGTGAGCCCCAAATTTAGAGCAGGCCTAATGGACAACTCTTATCCAACAGGCTTACTGCGGTGTTGATTTTCTCTCCCTGCAGCGTCCATACACATGCTATTAGACAGAGCACTGCAAATTGAACTATCTATCATGGATAATGAGGTGTTCCAACCCCCCAAACCACCCCCCCCACCCCAAAAAAAAAAAATCACATAATGTTCACTGTGAATGATGCAATAATCACATCGTGGCCACACAAGAACAAGTGCTAATCATGCTAGCAGCTCAAGAGCCAGACTCAAGCCTACTGCTATTACTGAGGCATGCGGGACTCACGGCCTCAAATGACTTACTCAGTGGCAGCATTACATCACTGCGATTTAATGGGACACAATTTCTAGTCATAAGGAATCAGCTAATCAACAACCTCTCCAGACATACATGTTAGAAAATATGGATACATCGATGCCTGGGGGTCCAAAAGAATTTAATTATCCTGCAATCTGTATAGGAAGGATGGGAATTTTACAGGATTCGCAACAGAGATAGTAATAAAAAAAAAAAAAAAAGAATACTACAGTCAATAAGGATCATTCAAGCTATAGTATAACAGGTTATATATGTTATGTCATCACACTCATGATTTCTAACTAGGAACACTGTATAAAGTGTGCTATAAAATACAATATTTATGCTATAATGCAGCGTACGCCAATAATCTAAACAGTACATGGCTATATTTCAGCCAGTCGTACTGTAGCAGCAGGAATTCTCACCTGTGAAGGTACTTCTAATCATTGGAGTGGAAATCTCACTGGATTAACAAACTTAATGTAAACGCATACTGTGTTCATAATGATTTGATGTTCAGTATAGATTCGTGTATGTTATGTTACTAATCCAGTGCAAAGAAAGCACAGAAATCAATGCTCCATGTTTCACCTACATGGACATGTGATTCGTGTGTGGTTCAAGGTTTAAGTCAGATGATCTGAAAAGCCAAAAGCCAGTTCTGTCAGAGTATGTTTAATTTATTAACATCAACGTACGAGCCAGACTCAAGCCTATTGTTATTGTTGAGGAATGCAGGACTCGGTTAGAGCCATCTATGTTCTGGGACTTCGTCAAACAACATCTTCGTCAAACAACTTCGTCAAACAACATCTAAAGACCTACCTCTTCCTGAAGTACTTAAATTAGCACTTTAAAAAATACTTATTATAAAAATTGTGTTGTCTGTGTGTTATTCTTACTCTATTACCTCCCAACAGAGTTTTTAGACTGATGGTATTCTTAGTCCGTGACCTAGTGAACCAGAAAGTTTTTATTGTAAAAAGCATTTAAAGCACTTCTGTAAGTCTTGGATATCAGACAAATGCTTTAAATGTAAATGTAAACTTCTCTGAACGTGATTTGCATTGCGTTTCTGTTAGTACAAAAAAATCTGCCAAATGAATGCCACAATTATTATTGTGATAATAAGCATACAGAGTATAATGATAAAAAATACACATATGCACACAAATATGTTAAATTAAATATTCTCAGTCACTTTCAGTAACTGTTTTTTTCCTGGTCAGGGTCAAGGTGAATCCAGCGCCTGTCCCAGGACCACTGACAGGAATACACCCTGGATGGGACTAGGGATGGGCGATATGGACTTAAAACTATATCACGATATTTTCTGGTATTTATCGCGATAACGATATCAGTGACGATATAAATATAGTGCAGTTCACCACTGTTTTTGGCTACAAGTGATAGCTGTGATCTTGAAACACGAACATTGATCTAAAAGTAAAACTGATTTTCTGTAACCAAACCAGTTCCAGATTGTAGAGGTACAGTAGCTCCTCGTTTAGCGATAAACTCCTCCTTAGCTTCACGTCCGCCTTCCGCCGTACTTGTTTTCGCTCAGAACGTCGCACACAGAAATACGTCATCAACTAGGCTTTATCGTTATTATCGCAGGAAGAGATATTATTATTACTATTATTATATTTCTACCGGTATATCGCAAACGATAAGATATCGCCCATCCCTAGATGGGACGCCTGTCCATTGCAGGGTACAGTCAACACACGCATTCAGACATCGGGGCAATTTATCTTAGCTAATTCACCTACTGCCATGGTTTTTGGGGGTGTTGGAGTAAACCTGAGAACCCAGACGAAACCCACACAGAAAAAACACGCACAGAAACTCTGCACAACCAGTAAACTGACCTCAGGATCGAATCAGGGACCCCAGAGCTGTGAAGCGGCAACACTATGCGCTGCACCACCGTGACACGCACATTTAGAAGAATATGTAGAACGGGACATACTACAGTATCTACAGTGGAACCAAAGGTATTTGGACACTTAACCCACACCTGGACATTTACTAACTTCACTCCACTATAAAACAACATGTCAAAGCAAGTGGTATTTATTTATTTGAAAGAAATACATTTGTTCAGCTTCTGTAGACTTGTCTTTGAATCCAAATTAAACTTGGATGGATCAGATGGTAGAGTGTCTGTGTAGAGAAAGCCAGGAGAAGAATTTCCAATCTGACTGAATCAAGGGTCCTATAAAGCACAGAGGTGGCTGGGGCTGTTTTTCCTACAGTGGTGTCGGTGAGCTTGTGTTCACGGCATCATGAAGTGTACGAAGGCATTTTGGATGCAAACTTGGAGAATCGGCGAAGAAAATATTCAAGCGACATCAGTGGGTTTTTCAGCAGAATAATGATCCAAAGCAGACCAGCAGCCTTTTGAAAGAATACTTCCCCGAGCCCTGAACTAAACCCTATCGAGCATTTATGGGATGCAACGGAGAAGAAAAAATGCAGACTGTCAACATTGTAATATGGACAAACTGAACGTTTTATTGGTTGAAACTTTAAAAAAAAAAAAAAAAAAACTTTCACCACAAGAACTGTTAGAGAAACTGGTCGATTTCATACCAAGAAGTTCTCAAGGAGGATCGCAAACTAAATACTAAAACACTGTAATTGTGACCTTTAATGAAGCCACTATTGAATGTCCAAATACTTTTTTACTATACATCTTTTTTTTTTTTTAATTTTTTTTTTTTACCTTTTTTACTCTTACTTTTTTCAGTACATCTACTGTATTTTTTTCTTTTGCTTAAAAAAAAGTGAGCTTGTGGTATCTTTTAAAAAAAATAAATGTCACTTGGTTTTGTAACGTGGCTTAAGTGTCCAAATACTCTTTTGGGACCACTGTAAACTAGATAAACATGTAGACATTAATGATTAAACAAGGACACAGTGTCATTTACATGAACCACCAGGGTACCTACATGTCCATGGTTGTTACTGGGGTTTGATATCACAAGGGATGGTCTTAATCTCTTAACAGGTGACCTGTAACTGATTCTAGATGTGTCTAATGATTTACTAATGGGATTCTGAGGTCCTACAGGAGTTCGGTGCTCATTGATGGTGAATTTCTGGTAAGAGGTTGTGATTTAATGATGATTCAATTGAAGTCTTATATAGATCTTTTTTTATGTTTGCATCTGCCATGATCCTGCACATCAGCCTGCAAGAAAACAACAAAGAACTATTCAACAAAGGTATTCATGCTTAAATTAAAATCAATGTTAATTGTATAACATCAGACTTAAAAAGCAGCTTTACTGAACCCTGGATGTAGATCTACATCTATATCTATGTTGTATAAAAAGAACTGGCCAAGGTTTAATCAACAATTCAATTATTGAAATATCCTGGAACTGAATCGTACTGCAACCAGTAAATTCTGAAGAGAAAATTAAAAGAAATATTTGAAAGTATATCAATTTTAGAAAGAATATAACCATTATATTCTGACAGGATTTCTTAAAATCACTCGGGCCAATTGCCATTAGGAGATGAAACATTTTCTTCTTTTTGTTTTCATTTCCCCCCATTTTTCGCTATTTTGGCACAGCCTCAGCCTTTTCCTCAGCTCCCAGCCATGAATGGATTTGAACTCAATGTCCTGACGCTAGGGCATGCGTAGCACTCGGGAGTAAAGGAAATGAAACATTATTTTTAAGGTGTTTCCTAGAAACCCAGCAGGGCTTGATCGTGATTAGCTGATCTCTCTCTCTCTATATATATATATATATATATATATATAAAATATCGGTCTTTTCCCATGGGTTTGTAATTTTCATTCAAAACCTCCACCCAGCTTCCACATACTGAAAATCCAGCAGGTTTTAGGGCTACATTTTCTGGAGAACACATAGGACCAGTAACACAAAGCTGCAATGTAGGGACCTCAGATTTCTCTAGATTAACAAAAAGCTTACAAGTCCTGTTGTAATCCCTGTAATACAGTGTGTAGATTACACCGCTTTCATTGTGTGAAGATTTTAACGTTCTCTAATCCACATATGTCAAACACAAGGCCCGCGGGCTGAACTAGGTCAGCTGCACATTTCTATCTGGCCCGCGCATTGATGTGAGTTTTAAATTGATCTTGGGCCGCTTCCATACCGCCTGCGCCGCACTGAACTACAAGTCCCAACAAACTTTGCCAACATGCTGCACGCTAAACATCAGGTTACCGCCACCCCTCCTCCTCTCACCCACACACACGACAGCTGATCCAGCACACTGTCTGGATGTCAAAATTAGTAATGGTTTTAACAGCAGCATTGTTCCCTATTATCAAAAAAGTACAGTGTTACTGTAGCTAGCTAGCAGTCAGTCAGCCAGAAGATAGTAAAAAGAAGGAAAGCTGAGCATGAAGGTAAGGCATTCCATGACAGGTGGGCATTATACTTATTTGTCAACCATAAAGAAAAACCTGTCTGTCTCGTTTACCAGGAGACTCTGTCCGTAACGAATACCTTAAGACGTCGTTATGAGACAAAACACCGTGACAGATATGGGGGCTTGGATAGACTAAAGCAGAGGCAACAGAAAGTGTTAAAGAAATGCTTTGTAGACCAGCAAACAATGTTTTCTAAAGCAAAAGCTGTAAAAACCATTTTAATCGTGGCTGAAGAAATGGCTAAATCAGGCCGACCAAACACCGAGGCTGATTTTCTGAAGAAGTGTGTGCTTAAAGTTAGCGATGTGCTGTGCCCTGATAAAAGACAAGCATTTGCCTTAAATGGTCTGCACTTATATAGAGCTTTTATCCAAAGCGCTTTACACTGTGTCTCATTCACCCATTCACACACACACACACACACACCAGTGGTATCAGAGCTGCCATGCAAGGCGCTAACCTGCCATCTGGAGCAGCTTGGGTCTTCAGTGTCTTGCCCAAGGACACTTCGGTATGTGGATTCACGTGGGCCGGGAATCGAATCTCCAACCCTACGATTAGTGGACAACTCGCTCTACCACCTGAGCCACAGCAGCCCTAGCAGTCATTCTTAGCAGAAATACAGTGGCAGAACGTGTGGATGAGCTAGCCATAGATCTACAAGAGTAGCTCACTGAAAAAGGAAAATCCTTTGTAGCTTTCTCACTTGCTGTGAAGGCAAACTACGATTCAGTCGGGACTGGACAATTTTATGCTTTTATCGCAGAAACTACGCCACTGCTCCGCCTACAGTTCGCCCGTATGCTGTGCGCTTGGTAGCACATACCTGTGTGAAAGCTGCTCTGCGTTATGAAGATAAACATCTCACAGATCATGACTTATGGCCAAGCACCTTCATTCAATTCTCAGAGTTGCAGCAGCTCAGTAGTTGACCCCAAATATTAATAAACTTGCATCAAAGAATACAAGCTAGTTTTATAGTTTTATAACAAAATAAGCCTGAAAACCTGATAAACACTTAAATGGTTTGGGCAGTTAATTTAAGTGTTATTCATGTGATTGCTTTTAGTTATTTGATGCTTAAAGTCATATTACCTATTATATGAAATTCATATTTATATGAAGCAATGATTAATTTGAGTCACAGCAGCATCACTTTTTTTTTTCAACAAAAAATAAATGTAAGTCATATCTGGCCTGCGAATTGGTATATTTTTTTTTATGTATATATATATGGCCCCTATGTTCCCCTATGTTGATTGAGTTTGACACACCTGCTCTAATCCCACTACACTGCTAATTCAGTTACACATCCCACCCTGAGCCCGAGCGGAAAGGAAAGAGGAAGCGCTATGCTCACCGCTACAGCTCATCAGGTTATAATATTTAAAATATTCCAGACCGTTTGAATGAAATAAATGATGTCAGAACAATTTCAAACTACGCTAACAGTGTGTAATAAGGTGTTCAAGTTCATGAGGATTCCACCAACAGCCTCAAATAATCTACCTCGAGTTAACGTAATCTTGAATAGTGCATAATCCACTAGTTCCATTGTTTTGAAGGAGATTTGGACACATGTTGAAATACAGTAAAACCAGTTCTTGGTAGTGGACTGAGACATTTTAAGCTTTTGGAAAAATCTGAAATTATGGTGGTTAAAGCTGTATGCATCCAGGTACTGCTAACAGGGTGACGTTTGCATCAAAATACTCCAATTATACCAGAGATATAGCGCTAATATTGTAGATATCACTGTTAAATATTAATTTTATACATGAGATCCATCTATCCATCCATCCATTTTCCATACCACTTATCCTACACAGGGTCGCAGGGGAGCCTGGAGCCTATCCCAGGGAACTTGGGGCACAAGGCGTGGAACACTCTGGATGGGGTGCCAACCCATTGCAGGGCACAATACCACACACATTCACACACTACGGACAATTTGGAGATGCCAAATCAGCCTACAGCGCATGTCTTTGGACAGGGGGAGGAAACCGGAGTACCTGGAGGAAACTGGGTGAACAGGAGAACATGCAAGCTCCACAGATACAGGGCGTAAACCCCCAACCCCGGGGGTGCGAGGCAAACGTGGAGAGGTACTGTAGCATTTTGACAACTAAATATATTGCAATTTTTCAGTGTGTTCCAATATAATATAA
>JANDJT010000032.1:4856476-4866739 GCA_024331685.1 Stegophilus panzeri
AATATTCTAAAAGCAACTCATGTAAACACCTTAATCACAATATTGTCTTATTCAGAATAAGGTCCATAATTAGATTATTGCTGTCCGTGTAAACGTAGTCAGTGTGTCTTTTTCAGTGTATTAAAGTTTGCATTCATAGTAACACTGTAGGACCACTCCCCCACTCCCACCCCCCAAAAAAAACCAGAATATGGTTTTAACCATATCTAGTTTATGTAGCCAGTTCCTTGAACATGACCTTGTGCCACTGTGCTGACAGAAACCATCTCTTTTGAGAGGTAGCTGGACTCTTTCATACTTTATAAACTTGGCTAAGGCACCCATGATGGAGGGTTGTGAGTAGGGAGTCAGTCGGGAACTGCTTGCTGGCAGTGGCAATGGTGAAAACTGATTGTGGGTTTTTAGGTGTTTTGTAGTGTTACTATATTTTGTGAGGACTTTTCTGTTACAGATCTTGCATGTCACTTCGTTTGGATTTGAAGGTTGACCTTTCAATCGGGTCTGAATCCAAAACAAAATTGCCCGGTTAGAATTTCTTTTGCACTTTTTCCTTCCCACGGTTGGCTTGTGGCGCATGTTTGAAAAGCCTATTAACGTACAATTTGATCATAAATGCGAAGACAAAACTAAATTGAGAGTAAAATATTTACCATTTATTTGAGATTTGAGAAAGGCAGAAGGTCTCGATAAGCTTTAGAGAGCACATTTTACCACTCAAAACGCCAAACCTCCGAACTGTACAACTGGCAATCCTTCATCCCACACACTCTAATGCTTCTCCTCACTGACACACAGTATTCTCTCTCTCTATCTCCCTGCTCTTGCATAACAGTGATAGAGCTCTAGGCTATGCATAAATCTCTCATCATCTCCAGTGATGATCATAACACACTGCCAACACACACACACACACACACCTTTCTCTTTCTCTCATTGTTTCTCACATCAATCCAGTAAAATATCTGTGTTTGCCCTTTCATACACATGGGCATTTGTCAATAGAAACACATGCTGTGTTGGTTTAAGCCTTCATCAGTGTACAAAGCTCATGTTTCAGTACAACTCTCTGAGAGAGACTGAAAAATGAACTCATCAAAATTAATTCATCCTTTCTCTATCTTTTATTGTTTTCGCACAGGTCTGTTGAAATTGCAAATCCATATTGGATCACATTGACAGAATATGTAAAGAACTGATACCACATGGCGGCGGTGGCGGTGGTGATTTCCTGAGGAATGAAACGCGAGTTAAACTCACTCAGCTGAGCACGAGGCTTTTGGCCAAGACCAACTGAGCTTACTGTAGCTGACGCACTGTACAAGTCCTTAGATGGCAGGATAATGTGGGTGTGTGGGTGTAGGGCAACTACACTCATTCCCTTTGCACAGAAAGATAAAGAATTAGAAATAAACTGAATTTAATATGCAGCATATAGGACAGGACGGGAGACGCACTGAAAAGGTTATCAAAAAAAGAAATAAAATTTAAAAAAAGCCAAAAGCCACTGACAATTTTCAGATAAAAGTCAGAGAAAACGCTGCTCTGGTTTTCACTCTGTCAGTGATCTTTAACTGTTAAATGGGCTAAACTGAATTGAGGGCAACCTAAATCAAAGGACAGGTGTATAGCATTGTGCGTAAATGTGCATGTGCGTGTGTCTCAGGAGATTGTCTGAAGGCCGATGGAAAGCTCAGATCGGTTGTAGGGCCATTATAAATAGGGTTCCTATTACTCATGCCGAATGTAGGCTGACTTGACGTTTGCGGGTCGAGACGTTACGAGTTAGCACAAAGTTCTTCCTACTGTCCTTGATTTGTAGAGAAAACTTTACAGTAAGAAGAAAACCAGGCCAGGACTATTTTGCACCGGGAAAAAAAAAAAAGTGCCCGATTGCTCTAAAGGGTACGGGTGCAATTAGTGAAGTATGCTGCAGCAACATGGTCTAATCCCTTGTGTGTTCAGGAGTCCGTTTTGTGATCAGCTCCTGCAGCATCGCAGACCAAAACATGGACATAAGAAAGGCTTGAACCATGCTTTAGACGTGACACAAACCCCTTTGCACGGTACATGACAAATAGAAGTCCTGGCTGTATGTAATAATATCACGCCGAAGAGGTGAGACAAAGAAACAGGAAGAGTATCCTAGCATTAAAGAAAACTCCTACACATGAAAAACTATTAGGCTAACACATATGACAAACGTCGTCACCTGCTTGCTCAATAGGGATAGATTCACAACCTTAAAAATCTGTATCCTGTGTTTATATGTTTCCGTAAAGCTGCTTTGAGACAATGTCCATTGTTAAAAGCACTATACAACTAAAATTGAATTGAAGTGAATATGACAGAAGTAATATCTGGCATTAAAAACAAAAAAAAACAAACAAAAAAAACCACTGTCATCGCTATGAAGAAAACTCTCCAGTCTACCCATATAATTTTTTAACTAACCTGTCTGTGACCCCATTTTCTCCCAAATTCATTTGCTGCCCTTTTTATTTAGGTCTGAAAGTCCTGCAGGATGTACCAACTTGGAAGGAAGAAGGTGTGTGTCTCTACTTTGGCACCCCACTGCATCTTTTCAAAATGTAACTCATGCAGTATCACGGGACAACTGAACACATTTCGATGAGAGCTCTAACCTCCTTAAGTCGGCTTTACACTGTGCGAGTCCAGCGGACTAGCAACTATGTTCTGCCGTATTGTATCACAGCGACGCCGCGCAGGTTTGTAGTTTTTCAACTGGAAAGCATAAAAATTGTTTGACGTTGTCATAACAGTAAATAAACTCTATGAACAGAGCGTGTGGGTGCTAATTAGCTAGCTACAAACCCCGGAAGCTGTAATTTATCCTCTGTTTCTTTCCATGTCGCGGCCCTTCTTTGTCCTGCGGTCTGCTGGTGCTGGTGCAATTCAACAAACTGCTCTTCTTTTAAATCCAGTGTAGCCATTCTAGCTGTCCTGTGAGTTTTGTGTAATCCTATGCTGTCCTCCGATTGGTGGATTTTAGCAAAATTGTTTGACACTGCCAGGACTTTGTTGTCGGCTGTCGCACTAAATCGGCCGCCAGCGAGCGTGTCAGGTTCTACGATCTCAACACACAACCGAAGATTATGCTTTATGATGTACAGTTGTGTCTGCGACAGCAGAATATTGTATACAGTGTAAACCCGGTTTTACTTTATTGTGAAAAGACAGACATCTGTGTTTGGCTCAACACAAGAGCACAACAGCAGGATGTGAAGAGGAGGGAGATTGCTGCCTTGGACTCCTGGCCACAGATGATCACAGGGATCCCCTACATTTGGTGCATAACTGTAGACACCCACACAGCTCCTCAACCTGTAGACTTTTCAGCTCTTTGCAGAAGTTGGCTTGTTTTGTTAAGAGTTTGCCCACCTTTCAGATGTTTAAACAAACTGTAGATGTTGTCTGGGTTGCAGTTGAGGGACTTACAACATCTACTGCATACTGTACTGTATATATTGGGTCAGTGCAACAGCTGTTTTCATCCACAAGGGATGCAAAACATGGCCGAACCTCAGTCTTCTCAACTGGGGTAAAGTATGACCTGGCATACAGAACATATCAAAATCATACAACATAAAAAGCCTCGAACAGAGTACCGTTTTCCATACTGTACTTCTGAAACAGATTCAAACTTGTGCTTCACTAATCATCTGGAGAAGATTCAACCAAATCTCAAATCGACTCTTCATGTACAACACCTCATTTCCACGATGCTTTACAAGGTGACTGTGCATGGGCATAAGGCATGTGGAAAAAAGAAGTTCGAGATAAAGAGGCGTTCTGAGGCAGAGTGCTACCCTCCCAATCTCCGCTCTGCTTCTGTCAGCACACCAGCATTTTCCCCAAAGATCAATCAGATTACATAACACTGCAGAGAGAGGAAGACGAACACAAAGGGTGGGAGGAGGAGGGGCTGCAGTGAGGCAGAGTGGAGAGTTCAGAGCAACAAATGAAACTAGAGAAGGACATTGCCAGCTTAAAGAAGCCCAAACGTAAACAGTTACAACGGATCGAGACAGACTGTCCGCAACACCGTGAAAGCACGCATGGGTAAAAGTCTCCTTCAAGAGAGGGAGAGAAGGAAAAGCAGATGGGCTCACACCACATCTAACAGCAGGATAGGGTCTGCATGACTCACTGGAATTAAACGACAGGTGTGACATGGCTGTCCCAGAACAGGAGGTGGCCAGCAACAGTATCACCTGAGCCCAGTGATGAGAGCTTCATAGTAACAGAAGAAGAGAAGCAACAGCAAGAATGCCTGCAGTCTGCAATCCCCTGCTCTAACACAGCCGATTCACCACACCCTGGGCTACTAAAATCGCTAGCGTGTGATACAGAAATTCTTATTATACTTGCTGAGAAAAGTGAAGAGAAAAAAAATGTCTGGAAACTTGTACATTCTTTATACAGAAGATAAAAGTTGCTACAAAAGGACATAATTTAGGGCTGTAGACCTTTGATTGGTCTATAGTGCCAAAGAAGTGTAAAAAAAGAAGTAATGCTGCATTCACTAGAGTATGTAACGTGTAATTATCAACCTCTAACAAGGATAAGGCCATAGAACTTGAAATCCTGACTCATGAACTCAGGGTAGTCTTCTCAACGATGACTTCCTCCAAGTTCCCAGGAAGTGAATGTCAAATCAACACGGCTGTCCCCAGCATCAAAAGTAAACAAATCGGTACTTCTTTCCTTTAAATGAGTTATGATGTATATACAAGTATTTGCTTTAGATCAATCAACATACAAACATAGTCACTTGTTAAATCTACAATACTGACTGTACAAATAGCTGTCTGAGAAGTAAAATCACTCCTCACTACATCACATCCTCACAATTAGCTGGCTAACTTGTCCTATCAAAAGAAGAACACGGAGGCGTTTGTGGGTTTCCGCCACTTTGTATCTAGAATGCACAAGCAAAATTTGGCCCAAATGACATGTAGACTCTGGGCCAAAAATTGACATTTATATTTGGAAAAATCTGGGTTAGCTGTGGGTGGTGTGGTGGTGTAACTGGTTGTGTTGCCACCTCACAGTTCCAGGTTCCGAGGAGAGATCACATAGGTTTGTCTTTGTGGAGTTTCGGTCAATGTTCTCCCTCTCAGTTCTCCGCTTTCCTCTCACCACCCAAAAACAGGTAAGTAGACCTGTGCAATGGACTAGCTCCCACATCACATCCAGGGTTCATTGGGTTGACCATATGCAAAACCCTTCTTTGCAGTGCCACTATCATTAACCTAACTAGCAGTCATATTAATGTAAGATTGATCAAGCAAAAAGACCAAGTCTCAACCAGCTCCCTAGTTCAGTAGGTAGTGAACCAGTATATTGTGTACACGAGTTTGGGCACTGGTACGGAAAAACTGAATATCCGGCGACATGTCATCAAAAATTAAAAACTTAAAAATGCGTTTAAATACGTTTTATATGTCATATAAATTTGTTAGCTTAATCATACATATTTCTATCATATGTTGAGCAGTATCATAGGCAAGCAAGTGGATTAAAATAGAAAATCATTAACAAACCGTATACAGAACGTCAAATAAAGTTAAAAATCACTAATATAAGTAATCATTTAAGAGCTACAACAACGAGCTGAGAGGCTTCAGAAAACATGACGTCATTCCCAGTAAGGAAACATAGTGAGCATCGATGATCCCTGGTTTTTCCGGTGCATTGTAAGATTTTTTTAGTGTACTGGAAGACTTTTGCGATTGAGACAACCCTTAAAATGGCCGACTCCCTGATCAGTGCTCTGACTCCTGATCTAGGGAGCTGGTTGAGACATTATCTAGTATAATAAACTCATTCAGCATTGTAGTAGTGATACAGTGCAGTACATCCTAGTCATGTAAAACACATTTGTAGTGTCTATCAGGTGTATATTCTGATATTTTGTCCAGTCATTGATGTCTTTAGTCACTGACAAGGTACAGAAGTATACAGGTCTGTGAGTTCCTTATCTTTTACTGACAAGGCATAAAAAAAGGGGGGGGGGGGGGAATTATGTGAGAAAATGTCTTCAATAGTAGACAATAGCTAACGTTTTCTCCTAGCTGTGAGATAAACATCACCCAGGGGAGCTGTAGGAATAGGGAGACATGAGAACGTGAATGATGAACATGAAACAGACGGTTGGCAGAGTTGTAGGGGAGAGACAAAATCTGTTTAATTAGAACCTCAATGATAGCAGTTCTGTCGTTATTTACTTCACAGTGAAAGTATATTAGCCAAATTTTCTACCGAATTCACTATAAAAAGGCCCAACCTTTAAAATTCTCCCACATTTAATCAATAGTAGGACGATTCAATGTCAATGTTAATACGTTAGATTACCAGGTTATCTGATCTACTGGGTGAACAATAGGCCATGCCCCCTGATAACAGCATTTGAGTCAGTCTTTGAGGCTAACCTTGAGGTCCTGTACCATTACTATTTAAAAAAAAAATAATAATGCCATTTGCTATCAAAAGCAGGAAATCTGATATGGCTCTCCTTTTGGAGAAACCTAATTTGGGCCACCTCATGGCTATTCGTTTAATAAGAAAAAGGCAGTGACTTTGGAAAATGTGCGTCCCCATGGACTGGCGTCTCATCCAGGGTGTATTCCTGCTTCACATCCAGTGCTCCTGGGATAGGCTCCAGATCCACTCCGGATTCACATTCAGGATAGGCTCCGGATCCAATGTGACCCTGACCAGGATAAGGCAGTTACTGAAAGTGAGCGAGTGGGTGAGTGAGTTTATGTTAGAACTCCAAATTTTGTCAATATTAAATAGTTTTAATAGAACAGTATATTCACTACATTTATCAGAACCAGTTTATCTAACCTGAGTCTTGAGTATACATTTTGAGTATGCCCAATTTTCTTCATCCAAAATTAGACAGAGTGTGTCTGTGGTAAAGCAATTTTCTGGTCGTACCACAAGTTCTCGATTGGATTAAAGTTCACATAGCTGGTGCGATACATGATGTGCTGAAGAAATGGTTGGACCATTACTGGTTTGTTGGCCAGAACTCTATCAATGCTGTAGCTAGTATCTTGGGCATTTCTCTGACTGCCCTTCTTGTCTGGCTGATCACTTTAGTAGTTGGTAAGACTGACTGATCTCGGTAAACTATGTTTTTTTCCCCTACTTTTTATGATATGGGCCATCCCAGTATTCCTAAGAAGGTTTGGCACTTTACCATTATTTTGATAACTACCATCTTTTGTCACCTTAAAAACTTCCTGTCAAAGTTCATTTGGCAGATCCATGTTCTTAACGTCAGCAGGACTGATCTGGGCCAATTTTTACAGTTGTTGGATTAGTATTATTACTACTGTAGTATGTTATGTTACACACACAGTGAGCAGAAATGGATCTCTAAAAGGTCAGCAAACATGAATAAAAGGAACCCATCGATATGTAGTAAACAGCAATGATTTCACATGCCTGGTTGTTTTGGGAGAATAGAAAACTGAAAAGCTGAGAATGGTTTATCGATACAGATCTGCATGGTGTGTGTGTGTGTGTGTGTGTGTGTGTGTGTCTGTGTTTGTGTTCATCCCACCACATGTGGTGTAATCAATAACTCAGTGTTTTATTGATTTAGCCTCCCTCACACTACACACTGACCTTCAGGACTTCAAATACTTCAAACGTTGTGGAGCAACAAACCAGGAACCAAACAGATGAGCCACTGGCATGCTGCAGGACATGAAGGCTTCCTTCTTTCTTTCTATCTATCTATCTATCTATCTATCTGTTCAAGCATATAGGGATGTCGCATAGTTTTATTTAAACATACTTTTTCTCACACAAAAAACGTTATCAGCATCTTCAACATTAAATTTGGAGAAGCCTCTAATGAACAACACCACCAAACCTCTTCCTGTGATGTCTAATAAATGTTAAAGGACTTGTTGTAGACCCTGGACCATCCGCCGTGCAAGACATTTTAAGATCCTAAATCGTTAAGTTCCTGCATGTGGACTGCCCTCTTCAATTCAGAATACACACTGAAATCCAAGAGTTAAAGCTAGTCTTTGCAAAACCTTGATTTTATGTTCCTTCACCATTTCTGTGTTGATTTTTTTTTTTTAAAGGGGTCATTATCTTGTGGAAAGATTTGTCTACAGTCAAGTCCTAACCTCCCGGCAACCACATTTTAGACTAAAATATCAACGTACTTAGCAAAATTCGAACTTTTGACATGGCCATCCCACTTCACAGACCTGTGAGGTGAGCTGAAAAGAGTTCTTCTTTATTGAAGGAGGACTCTTCATTGAAGAGTGCTCTTAGATTCCCTGCTCTGCTTTTTCTCTTCTCATCTCTGAATCTCCAATCTCTGAGAAGAAAGTGGCGTTATGTTTGCAAATATAGGTTGCAAAGTACAAATGCAGTAAAATGTAGAAGTGCTACTAATTATGACATAGTTTTGTGTGTGTATACACACAGATCAGCCATAACATTAAAACCACCTGCCTAATATTGTGTAAGTCCTCCTTGGGCCAGCAAAACAGCTCTGACTCGTCGAGGCATGGACTACACAAGACCTCTGAAGGTCTGCTGTGGTATCTGGCACCAAGATGTTAGCAGCAGATTTTTAAAGTCTTGCAAGTTGCGAGGTGGGGCCTCCGTGGATCGGACTTGTTTGTCCAGTACGTGCCACAGATGTTTGATCGGATTGAAATCTGGAGGACTTGGAGGTCGAGTCAACACATTGAACTGTGTGTCATGTTCCTCAAACCGTTCCTGAACAGTTTTTGCAATGTGGCAGGGCGCATTGTCCGGCTGAAAAAGGACACTGTGATTAGTGAATAGCGTTGCCATGAAGGGGTGTACTTAGTCTACAGCAGTGTTTAGGTAGCTGGTACGTGTCAGAGTAACATCCACATGAATGCCAGGAACCAAGGTTTCCCTGCAGAACATCACCCAGAGCATCACACTGCCTCCACTGGCTTCCTATAGTACATCCTGGTGCCATCTTTTCACCAGGTAAGCCACAGGTAAGCACACGCACCCGGCCATCCACATGATGTACAAGAAAACGTGATTCACCAGACCAGGCCACCTTCTTCCATTACTCCATGCATATACAGGGATCAACATGGGCACTCTGACTGCAAGCTGCGATGCACTGTGTGTTCTGAGATCTTCCTATAATAGCCAACATTAACTATTTAGCAATTTGTGTTACAGTAGCTCTTCTGTGGGATCTAACCAGACGGGCTAGCCTTCACTCCTCATCAGTGAGTCTTGTGCACCCATGATCCTGTCGCTGTTTCACCGGTTGTCCTTCCTTTTTTGGTAGGCAATGTTATTCAATTTTACCTGTCAGTGGTTTTAATGTTATCGCTGATTGATGTATATTTAACATTTGTGAAACTGCTATGTTTGATTTGTTTTATACTTGCAGAAAATAAAGGCCATTTAATATTGGTTCCAAAGGGAAAATTTTGGTCTATATCAGACACAATAAAAGCTGCTGAGGAACCTCATAAACTCTCAGAACGGAGATTGTTCCATAAGCAGACAGCACAGTAGATGAATGGTCACTAACAATGCTAACATATCACACGTCAGCTAATCTGTCATGTCTGGGACAGGCAGGAGGATGACAGATAGGGCAATCAGGACTCGCGGCCAAACAGAACGACAGCACGCAAGACACATGGCATGCACCACTAATCAAAATGGCAGACGTTCAGGAGGGTAGTGGCGAAAAGCATTATTCATTACTCCACTGCACTAAAAACAGGCAATGATAATGGCTCCATGTTCAGCTTAGTGTTTGATCGCCCAGCTGCTACCAAGAAGAAAACAAATGAAAAAATGAGCTGATTCAGTGTTCAGACACCTGATGCATGATGAAATGATAAAAGTGTCTCATCATGTTTGGTCACCTTCCTGTTGGACTGGGCGTTGGCTGAC
Source organism: Stegophilus panzeri (assembly GCA_024331685.1). Classification (NCBI taxonomy): domain Eukaryota; kingdom Metazoa; phylum Chordata; class Actinopteri; order Siluriformes; family Trichomycteridae; genus Stegophilus; species Stegophilus panzeri. The sequence continues at coordinate 4,866,434 of JANDJT010000032.1, forward strand.
ACTGATCTTCATCTTCCTCTCAGAAAAGGTCAGCTCAGTTCACAACGTGTGTGTGTTGGAGTCGACACGTCTCTTCAGACAGCACTGAAAGGTCAGCTTCAAAGCTCAACGCACTTCAAAGAATCAAACACATTGTTGCTGACTGGGGGTGGGGGCTGCCATGATGGACACGCACATATACAGGTGCATCTCAAAACATTTGAATATGGTGAAAAAATTCATTTTTTCTTGTAATTTAATTCAAAAAGTGTAACTTTCATATATTCTAGATTCATTACACATAAAGTGAAATATTTCAAGCCTTTT
>JANDJT010000032.1:4891695-4903140 GCA_024331685.1 Stegophilus panzeri
CTGGCGTAAACCAAACACAGAATTCCACAAAAAGAACATCATACCTACGGTCAAGCATGGTGGAGGAAGTGTGATGGCGTGGGGATGCTTTGCTGCTTCAGGACCTGGGCAACTTACTATAATTGAGGGAAACATGAATTCTGCTCTCTACCAGAAAATCCCAAAGTAGAATGTCCGGTCTTCAGTCCGTAAGTTGATCCAAAGTATAGGAGTAAATCCTAGTCCTAGAAGTAAGTGAAAGTCTGATCTCCAGTTATCGGAAGTGTTTGGTTGCAGTTCTTGCTGCTAAAAGGTGGCACAACCACATTTTAAATTTAAGGGATCAATTCGTTTTTCATGGATAACTTTTTTTTTTGCTTCAATAAAAAAATAAATAAATAAATAAAACTGTATAGTGTGTTTACTCAGATTGCCTTTGTTTTATGTTGCATTTCGTTTGAAGATCTAAAACTATTTAGTACGAGATGTACACAAAAACAGAAGAAATCAAATACTTTTTCACAGCATTGTAACTAAACATTTTTATCCTCACTTCCCATGCATCTTCTCAACACAAAGGTTTGTATAACCGAACCCCCTGAGTGCAACGTCACCTGCTGTCTAAGCCCGTAGAAGGTAGCAGTGTGGTTCGATAAGGTTGGAGTGGCATCATCGTTGTATACGAGAACGTCGTCGCCGTGGCTTTGTGCACGCCAGAAGCCCACGATGCCTCTTCCTTGCAGACCCTTATTGTCAATCAGACTGTTCAGAAGCCTCTGAGCTTCGTCAAACACACGCCTGGCATGTTCTCCTACACACACGGACACAGACATACACGCATAGACAGATATACACAAGCAAACATTAGCGTAAAAACATTTTTTTTTTTTTTTTTTTTTTAAATCTTTACGCTAAAACGTTTTTTTTGTTCAACAATCTCTCAATGAAGTCATTTACTGGACACACTGAACACTTTCCCTTACCCACGGTTTTATCGTTAAAGATTTTGGGGTACCCTCGGTTGGGATATTTCCCCCTCAGCTGCCACACGTCGAAGAAGGGCTTCCAGTCGATGAAGTCCACCAGCTTCCTCAGGTCATATGCGTCAAACACACGCATGCCCAGGAACCTTGGCTGATCTACACGGAACCAGAAGGAACAATCAGTCTCTCTTGTCTTTATCTGTGACCGGGAGCACATATTCCCAAAACTCTGAGGTGTCTGAAGTCTAGAGCTTGGAGAAAATCAGCCATCTTACAGTCACAGAATCCACAAGATATCCTGAGATCACTGATCTTATTTTTTCTTCCAAAGAAGACCTGTTGTTCTAATGGGCAGATTGAATGGTTACCTGGTTGTGGCTGTGAGAGCCAGTCGATGTGTAGGCCTTTATCCCGTGCCTGTGCAAGAGACAAGTATCGCCTATCCTGTAAGAACAGAAAAGAATTTGATGTATGACACAGCATGTACCAACAGTGTCTTCACTGATGTATTCTCAGTCAGAGGTTTTATTAAGAGAGTCCTAATCTAATCCCTAACCGAGCCCAATTTCACCTTCATTGGATTTAACACCTGTGATTGATGCTGATTTTATTGACACATTATATGCATTTTAAGTTATATATATACACTATAATGTGTCTTTTATGTGGTGGCACATACTGTACTCTATATACCTATGTTTAATAACGTTAACAGAGGATGTCCATAACGGTTATTTGAGCAATTTGAGCAAGTTAACCCTTGTTCACACTAGCAAGCAACAAACTGACATGGAGCCATGGGCTCGAGTAAACCCAGAAAGCAACATTTTAATTAAAACTCAAACAGACCAATGCCTAAAATATGATTAGCGCACAGTGCAACATTCAAAATGGCGGCTGCAAGTAAAAAGAGCCAGTCACATTGTTGGTTGAGCCAAAGCCTGCATATTATTTTTGCCATTTCGGTCAGATTTTAAAAACGCCGTTTCAAACCCATGTCTGAAACGTAATCTTGTCGATCCATTACTGGTATACGGGTTTCTTCCCATTCAAATAGCAAGGATTTTGGTATTGTATAACTGACAAATATCTGCCTGGGAAACTCACCAGGACAACCCCAGGGTGCACAGATTTTACTAGAAGGAGTTTCTCAGTTCTATGCGAATCTGGAAGGATGCTGTAAAGGGACAAATCTAAATAATGCTCCAGTGAATCAACTGGACCAACCCTTTGGTGCATGGTGGCATTCTCAATTTGAGCTCCTACATGCGTTTCGCCCCAAATGAACCACGTTTGGTTATAAATACAGCTTTTTTTCACAGCAGTTATATATTATATATTATTAGCCAAGTTAAATTTGCGCAGAACTCAAGACTTTAGCTTGGGTGAAATGAGAGACAATACAAAAGACTATATAGGTCATATAGGCTCTATCTATACATATGAATAAGCATGAAAACTCCTTTCTCCTTAGTATGAATAAGGCTATAGAGTAGCTGTTCTATAACTGAGAGGAGGATGAAAAAAGGAGGAAAAGATCGGACTGTCTGGGCACAGGAGAAGAAAAAAAAAAAAAAGAAAAAAGTCTTGCATTTTAGTGTAACTATGTCCATAAACCCTGGAACCAAACCTTAAGAGAGTCGTAGTGATCCTGCCTGATATCTTCATACTCCTCCGTTAACTCCTCGAAGAATTCCTCACACACCCCTTCATCCAACAGCCGAGAACACTGCAGAGAAAGAGAGAGAGCGAGAGAGAGAGAGAGACAGATGAAGCAGTGAAACGGTTCATGATCACTTTCAATATGTCATCCATTCATGATCAAAGTGTTTTTTTTTTTTTTTTACAAGTCATAATATAAAATACAAGAAAGATATGAGATATTTTTTGTAATTTGGAATTATATACAGTGCCCTCCACTAATATTGGCACCCTTGGTAAATGTTTGATATCCATGAGAAGAAAGTATTTCTGTGAATTTTTGGAATAAAAAAAAATCTAAAGGTTAAACAATAAAGACAAATTTTCACAGCCTTCTTCTTTGCTCATATTTACTAAGGGTGCCAATATTAGTGGAGGACACTGTATTCGCTTTCCTTTCACGTATAAGGTTTATCCATCCGTCCATTTTCTGTACCGTTTATCCAACACAGGGTCGCGGGGGAGCCTGGAGCCTATCCCAGAGAACTCGGGTCACAAGGCGGGGGACACCCTGGACGAGGTGCTAACCCGTCGGAGGGCTCAAACGCACACACATACACACTCTACAAATAATTTAGAGATGCCAATCAGCCTACAGCACATGTCTTTGGACTTGGGGAGGAAACCTGAGTACCCGGAGGAAACATGTACACTCCACACACAAAGAGCAGAGGCAGGAATTGAACCCCTAACCTCGAAGGTGCGAGGCAAACGTGCTAACCCACTGTGCCCCCCCTCCTCCCTCCCACTACAAAAAAAGATACTCGCTGGACGTGTGGAATTTCTAGCGGACTTCTGAAAAGGGTATTAAGGAACTTCTGATCATTTTGCACACCTCCAAGCTGGTTTATGGCGATGCACCTCAAAAATGTTTACTGTTAATTGTAACCCCCCCACACACACCTCCGTAAATTGCTTGTTTTCGTGGCAGTACACACACATTCCAGTTCAGATTACGGAGGAGAATAATGATACATCCGTTTGATACAAATGTTTTTCTTTCCTTGAAGAAATGTAAAATAGCTTTATTTGAATGTAAACGCAGAATGGAAAATTAAAACGGATTTTCCAAAAAAAAAAAAAAGCACGGATATGAATTACGTGATGAGTTGGGAATTTAAAATCAAACATAGGAATATATTGCAGTTTTATACAATAGTTCAACCCCCTGCCCCCCATTTGATTTATAAATGTGCTATATGCTTTTATACATTTCAAACAAGGAACACCAGACCGCACAAACTTTTGTTATTTAATGAGAAAAGGAAAGAAAAGCTCACCACGACAACACTCCGAGACGCATCGAGAACGTGAATAACAGGAGCGGTGTATCGAGGGGCAATCTTTACTGCTGTGTGAGTCCTGTTCACACACACACACACACACACACACACACACACACCATTAAATCGTTTCACTGATGTTTTGAATGCTGATTTAGTACTGAATATCAGGACTGACTTTGAAGTTGTGGCTCCTCCGATCAGCAGAGGGGTTTTCATGCCCAGACGTTCCATCTCCTTTGCTACGTAAATCATCTCGTCGAGGGACGGCGTAATGAGGCCCGACAACCCGATAATATCTACACGCACACGAACAAAACACAGTTAGTTAAAGGAAAAACATCGAGTGTACGAAATGTTCCTCTGATCAAATATCGTCGATAAGCCAAGACACAATGTTTCGTGTCAGTTTTAATTTTCCCCTAGAGCTATGAAGGGGAAATTTGTAATTAACAGGTAGGAGATGTCTCCCTTCTGTGCACAAAATGTCACCATCTAGCTGAAATCCAGCTACAAAGTATGGAGGAAAAAAAAAATCTCAGCATCACAACTTTATATCTCGCAATTCTGATTTAGTGCGAGTTAACTTTCACAATTATGACTCTTTTTTTTTTTTTTGTGTTGTTGTTGCAATTTCGCAATTTAGTTACAAAGAATGCAACAAAGCGTCAATCGTTCTCTATAAATAGGCTGCATACAGTAAGAACAACACTCATCAGCTAGGAAAAGCAAGACGCTAGCGTGCGCCACTCGTTACCTGAAGCTAGTCACATTTGAGGTACTCATTTCAAGTTGAGGGGGGGAAAAAAAAAAATTAAACAAGGATAAAAATTGTGAGATGTAAACTCGTAATTGTCCGGAAAAAAAAAGTCAGAATTGCGAGAGGTTACATTAACTTAAAATTGAGGGGGAAAAGAAAAAAAAAAAAAAAAAAAAAAGAGTCAGAATTGCGAGATACAAAGTTGCGATTCTGAGATGTAAAGTCGCAGTTACTTTTAAAAATAAATAAATAAATACATTTCCATAGAAGAGCCATCTTGGGATGACCAGAATAAAGTTCACACAGTACAGTATTACAGTATCATTTATCCTCCGTGGCGCCTTTCATAAAATCTGAATGTGGAGTTATAGCATAACGCTGCTGATGAAGATGATAATGTGTATATATACACGTCGTTCCGCTTTAAACGACCGGAACCCTGCTATTTTACAATATTGCTTAATGAGACGACATAACTATCTGAAGCAAGAACATAATGATTGGAGTATTTATTTATGGAAACCTTTATATTGTTTGAAACAGACTTCTATTATTCATTAGCTACAGTACACGAGCATTATAGCGCAGGTCTAAAACTAAAGAAAAACATCAACATCAAAACAACCGACATGTCTTGCCTTTACCTTTAAGTTCCTTTCAATATTAAAGATAATAATAATAATAATAATAATAATAATAATAATCTTGTTCACCTGCTTTCTTGTCAATGGCTGCCTTCAGGATCTGATCACATGGAGTCATCACTCCTAAATCAATCACCCTGCAGGGAGAGAAACGATTATACCGTCATATCCATAAACGCTTTCCTTCTGAGGACCTACGATGGCATCATTTCTACTCTTTATTTATTTATTTATATACATTTTTATTTCATTTGAGTATGTTTACAGGAGACCAAAATAACGGCTGGGGAAACTCTCCACGCTGATATTGTGTAGAGGCACGTACCGAAAGTTGTTGCATCCCAGCACAACACCCACGATGTTCTTGCCGATGTCATGGACGTCTCCCTTTACGGTGGCCAGAACTATCGTGCCCTGATAAGGATCCTGTTCAGATGTAAACACACGCAGTTAAACCTCAGCACTGCTGTGAGAAAATGCTTCGGGTCATCTATGAATACTGACGAGTAAATGGCAGAACAATGAAACTACAGCTCGGAGCGTTACAAGTGATTTAAGGCCCGTGTTTACACTAGTGCGTTTTCGTTTTAAAATGGAAACGATCCTCGTTCACGCTGGCGTTTCTGCTGTGTTTCAGAAACGATCTCCGTCCACACTACACGACCGAACACGCATGTCACATGACCATTCATGCACACCGGACATGCATGTACAAGTGTAAACAGGAAGTTGGTCGCTAGTCACCGGCAGGCACAACAAACCGGCGTTGCATGTATTGCTTACGACGATCGCTCTAATCATAGCTCGCCTCTTGAGCATGTAGCACTTGCAGTATTATAAAATACAGAATTTAACTGCACAATGACAACAAAGCCAGCAAAGCTTGCGCTTCGGTCTCCGTGTTGTTGTGTATACGATCGACGTAGGGTAACGGTCATATGCTAGGGGCGTGACGAATCAGGGAAGCATACGCAATGATCCAGAAGACCCAATCAGGGGACGAATGTGGGCGAAGCCACGCCTTCGTTTTCGAATGTCTTCGTTTTGGTCTGTTTACACTGAAACGCGAGCGCGGAGTTTTCAAACTAAAACGGGGCGTCTTCGGCGTTTCCGAAAGTCTCCGTTTCCGAGGGAGTAGTGTAGAGGACAGGCGTAACCGTAGCAAAAGTTATGCATTTCAATACGAAAATGCACTAGTGTAAACGGGGCCTGAGAGCTTTATTTGGGATCTGCAGAGTTTGATTAGTAAACAGTGTACTGTAGAACTGTGTGATAACTCACCGAGTCATCAGGCACTCCAGATATAGCAATCATCTCCTCCCGCTCTTTCTCCATAAAGGGAATCAGATGGGCTACGGCTTTCTTCATCACACGCGCCGATTTAATCACCTGAAATCACAAAACGCACTGTGGTTACTCAACCAAATCACAGCACAGCAGTGACAATGACGTGGTTGTATGTACAGTATGAATGATGTTCAAGCTTACAGTGGAGTGAATGGCTATACAACGGTTTCGTTGCCATCGCGTCTGATAAAAACACCTCTGGCTCCCAAAAACATCACGAGGAAAACAAATCTCACCAGCACAAGCATTACAGATTGAAACCAGTGAACACTGACATTTCTAAGGTATCTACAGGGATCTTATTAAAGAAGATTTTTTTTTTCCATCAGAGATGCCCTGGTGCTAATACGGCGCTTCTGTGACTCAAACGTTTGATTAATTAGTGTGTGCTTATTACAGTGATTCAGAATAAAGCATGTGAATTACAACACAAAAGCTTGATTAGCGACGCAGTATCGCGCTAACCTTCTGTCTGACAGACCCCCCCCCCTTGTTTCAGCTCATGGGGAACATATTACATGTAAACAGTTGGAAACCACATTATATACGCACTACCGCTCAAAAGTTTAGACACACTCGTTCTTTATTTATTTATTTTCTCCATATTTTCGAATAATAATGAAGTCATCAAAATTCTGGAGTAACACAAATGGAACTAGGGGAATTATGCTGTGATAAAAAATCCCAAATAAATCTAAATAATTTAGTATTTTAGCATCTTCAGAGTAGACGCCCTTTTTGCCGAGAATTTCCAGAAATGTATTCTTGGCGTTTTCTCACCCGATTTCTTGAGGAATTTCCCTGAGATGCTTTTTAAACAGTATTAAAGGAGTTCCCATCTACGCTGGACTCTTATCGGCTGCTTTTCGGAATATTTCTCTCCGAGTCGTCCGTTTAAAAAAAGATTTGGCACGATTATATTAATGTCGGCACGATTATATTTTTGTCTACAACACCGATTTCACCCATTTAGTCACACACCTTCAGATCAAAAGATTTTTAAGATCATGAGAAACATTTCAGTCAAGTGTCCACAAACTTTTGACCAGTTATGTGTGTGCGGGTAGAAATGAGGTTTATTTTTTTCATCGTTAGATATACTGAGACATCATTAGTTTTATCCTGACATACTTACAGTGTGGAATGAAGGTGCATGATGTCAGTGTGTGTTTGTGTGTGTGTGTGTGTGTGTGTGTGTGTGTGCGTGCGTGTGTGTGTGTGTGTGTGTGTGTGTGTTACCTGTGGCAGGAACATCTTGCCAGCTCCAAACAGATCTCCCACAGTCTTCATGCCATTCATGAGCGGCCCCTCGATGATGCGGAGTGGTCGGGAATAACGATCTGTCTGAAGACGAGCCTCCTCGGTGTCCTCCACTACAAACTTCTCTATACCCTACATATACGCACACACACCAATTAAATGAGAGTGAAGTGGTTGTCATTAATAGAAAAAAATTGTTTAAAAAGGTCCTACAGGGTCAACGGGAGGGCAAATTAAATTGCATTTGATCAGGCAAGTGCAAACTAGACCATGTGACATCACAGCTAGGCTTGATTTAACAGCACTGATTAAACTAGCCAGTTAACTGCAAAAAATACCTCTCGAGCATTAGCGAGCCAACTTCTAACCTTAGTAGCTAGCTACGTTTAGGAGAACTCTTGTAGCCAAGTCTTCTACTTTTGCTAATGCCTGCTTGCTAGAAGTGTTAGAGGTAATGTAATTAATAAGAAAAAGTTTAAAACTGGATGATCGAGTGTCACTTTGAGTGACAACTCCACCCTAGATGACTTCGAGTGTAACTCCACTTGACTTCGAGTGTAACTCCGCCCTAGATGACTTCGAGTGTAACTCCGCCCTAGATGACTTCGAGTGTAACTCCGCCCTAGATGACTTCGAGTGCAACTCCACCTGACTTCGAGTGTAACTCCACCTGACTTCAAGTGTAACTCTGCCCTAGATGATTTCGAGTGTAACTCCGCCCTAGATGACTTCGAGTGTAACGCCGCCTGACTTCGAGTGTAACTCCACCCTAGATGACTTCGAGTGTAACTCCGCCCTAGATGACTTCGAGTGTAACTCCGCCCTAGATGACCTAGGAATGCAGGTCATTCACCAAAATCAAGCCGTGCAAGCGTGTACTGCAGTGCATGTTCAGTTCGTCTGTGATGGATTGCATTTACACGCAGCACAATATTACCTTCACAAGTGCATACTCCAGTCGCTCCTCCACACTTCCTTTTCTCCACTCGTCTGTCTGAATCACCTTCTTCCCTCCTTTAGCATTGTTCTAAACACAAAAGGTAAAGGTTCATCTTGCAGAACATTGCTATGGTAACACAGTGAAGTAAGGACATTCAAAACAATCTGATATAACTGTAGTTGGTGTGTGTGTGTGTGTGTGTGTGTGTGTGTGTGTGTGTGTGTGCGCGTTTTCCTGGCCGAGACTACCTGAGCATACAGAAGGAGCTTTTCTGTGGCCTCTGGGTCTTGGTTCCAGATCAGATCCTCGCACAGCTTGAGTAGTGCTTTATCGATGTCGTCATACACAGGCAGAGAACCTGCATTCACAATTCCCATGTCCATCCCATCCTGCAGGGGGCGCAAATACAGTTCTGCTTATAACTTTGATCTGCTGCAATCTTATCCATGAAAATCCAGTATACACTAAAAAAAAAAACCAAACAAACAACAACAACAAAAAAAACCCACTGTTCTCTCTGAGGGAACTCTGTAAATTGGCTGCTGAAGAACAATTTTAAAGTGGAATAGCCCGGTTCGTTTATTTATTTATTTATTTCTATGTGCTATGCCAGAGCCTTAGAAGACAAATCAGGCTTACCATTAAAGCCATTGAAACAGAAAGCTTCCTATAACGTAACCTATGAGATAATTAAATGTGCCTCAAATGGTATTTTGCATACTTTGAGTGTTAGTAGTGTGGGATGGGAAACCCACTAAGCAGTGTACTATTAATACGCAGACGATGCAGTAAAACTAAAGATACAGTGCACTGCAGATTCAATGACATGAGGTACCGCTTCATTTAGTGCAAAATGTCGAGACTAAATTAGGTACCACATACAGTACTGTATATTTCCATAGTGTATATTGTATAATATACAGTATATAATGAATATTACACCATTTGAGACAACTATCGTGTTGTGATCGACGGGCAGCGTGCTATGTATGGCCTATTGACCCGCCTGCCCCGGCAATGTTTCAATTACATTCCATTTATTTAGTTATTTATTTCTGTAACTAGATGTTCTTAAATGTAAACGATTTGTGAAATATACTGTAGACAATGTGAAGTGCCATTTTTCTTTTTGTTTGCTCATAAGACAACAAAAACCAGCTCAGTGGCAAACCCTGGGAAGATCGCATGGCTTATTCCCCTACCTTTATAGCATGGTAGAGGAACACTCCGTGCATGGCCTCCCTGATGGCATCCATGCCTCGAAAAGAGAAGGACAAGTTAGACAGACCACCACTGATCCGCGCTCCAGGCAATGTTTCCTAGAGAGAGAGAGAGAGAGAGAGACAGACATCTTATACCCAGACCAAATATTCACATCATTAAACCTAAGTAACAAGTAACAAGGCTAAAGCAGCTAACAATTAAGATAAGACGTACCTTTATTGATCCCCCGTAGGGGAAATAAAATATAAAAAAGTAATAAAAAGGGAAAAAAAAAAAAAAGAGTCAAAGTGCTGCAGCTCGCTGCGGCACCGGGAACAATTACACATTACAAGAGAACAAATTACAAGATAACAACATGAGAACAACTACTGTCAGACACACCCACCCTGATCGGCTACATCTGGGGTAAAGAAGAACACTATGTACACTAGCGTGATATCCGTATCTTCGTTGTTCTACCTTTATAATCCGTGTGGCTTTGATGAAGTTGATAGCGTACATGTTGTGCTCTTCCATCCCTGTGCCGATGGTCAGGATGTTGGGGTCGAAGATGATGTCGTTGGGGTTAAAGTCCACCTTTTCAGTTAGGAGATGATAGGCTCTTGTGCAGAACTCGACCTTCTGATCAATTTCAGTAGCCTTTAAAAAAAAAACAACAACAACAAAAAAAAAAGACGAACATAAATGTGACTTAACGAGCCAACCAAGAGCAAGACAGCTGCTTACTACAACTATTTCCTAGAATGATCTGAACGATACTTTTACAAATACGTCTGTCAGAGCTCGTATGAAGACTTGGGGGAAGTTAGATGTGAGCTGGTAAAGCAAAGTTCGGAGACGCTCGACTGAAATGTTTCTCATGATCTTAAAAAGCTTTTGATCTGAAAGTGTGTAATTAAATGTGTGAAATCTGTGTTATAGACAAAAAATATAATCGTGCAGACATATTCAGTTCTTTCATTAGAAAACTAACATTTTATTCACAAATAAATCTTTTTTTTTTTTTTTTTCTTTTTTTTTTACACAGACAACTCGGAGTGAAATATCCTGAAAAGCAGCCGATAAGAGTCCAGCGTAGGTGGGAACTCCTTTAATACTGTTTAAAACGCATCTCGGGGGAATTCCCTCAAGAAATCGTGTGAGAAAACGCCAAGAATACATTTCTGGAAATTCAAGGCGAAAAGGGCGTCTACTTTAAAGATGATTTAAAGAACTATTGATTTATTTTGGATTTTTTATCACAACATAATTCCCATAGTTCCATTTGTGTTACTCCAGAGTCTTGATGACTTTATTATTATTCAAAAATGTGGGAAATAAAAAT
>JANDJT010000032.1:4904868-4917058 GCA_024331685.1 Stegophilus panzeri
CATGAAAAGATATAATCAAATATTTACAAAAATGTGAGGGGTGTACTCACTTTTGTGAGATACTGTATGTATATATACTCATATACTGTACCAGGGATATGCTGTGTGAATGCTGAGTTTTAATATTGCTGAAAATGACAACTCTGAACTGACATTTAATAAGAAAATAGTACTAGAAAAAAAATACTATTAGAATACACAATTCTTTACTAAGTCCAAAAGGTTATGTGTTTTGTTTTTTTCTTTTTACAAGAATCGCTGCATTGTACATTACACATTATAGACGGTAAGTTGTTAAGTCTGTAGCACAGGCCCCGTTACCTACATATATTACAAGAAAGCATCATGCTGAGATTTAATGTTGTGGTAAAGGGCGCGCACATTTGAACTTCCTGTGTAGTCCTTGACTCGTGAACTTGCTGCCAGCTACTATGAACTAGTGGTACATTGTTACTGAGTTCAGAAGCTGAAACGTAAACAGGTGTTTTAATGCACTGGGATGTGAATGACATTATGAGTAGAGATCGACCGATATATATACCGATTATTCGCATGTTTATGTGCCCGATAACCGATATGCAGAACTGATATTTATTTATTGCTTTACTTCTGTTTGACACAATGATAACAACACCACAAAACTGAACAAACCATTTTATTTATAACAATTTTGTCACTTTCTCTTCCTCCTTGCATACAAAACAAAACTCTTACTTATACATCAATAGAGGGGTCTGAAAGAGTGCAAAAAATAAAAAAATAAAAGTGCACTATTACTAAAGTGTCTTTTTTTTTGTTTTGTTTAATAAAAACTTCGATGAGGTAAACAGATTACGTGACTCCGTGAATGTGTCTATATTTCTTAGCACCAAGCTGCTTAAACAACACATCAAGCTTTCATGTAACGTATCTAATTTGTACATTAATGGCTGTTATGTTAAATAAAGCTTATTAATTAAAGCAAAGAAAGTAAACTTTACCTGCGCACACCGTTGTTGACTCATCTCCCTTCAGATTTTTTGCTGCAATGCGCGCAATTCTCAAAACGGCCACAAGATGGCCATTTATCGGTGGATCCGATATTACAAAAACGATATCCCATTATGGAAAAATACTTAAATATCGGGGAAAACATCAGTAAAACCGATTATCGGTCGATCTCTAATTACGAGTCTGATCATTTCACAGGCTTCGTTAAACGTTACCTCATAATTCCCAGCCATGATGAGTTTGGCAAACTTGCGTGATCCAGCCACGTTACAGCGCTCACCAATGTTGACAAAGTTGGTGTACGGCCCGATCCGAAATGGCTCCAGACCTGACGACACAATGCGCTGAACATGTTACCATGATAACCATCATTTTGTAAACGTAAAGCCTGGAATGCAGTTTCCTGTTTGCTTCCTGTTTCTGGTTTTGTTCAGCTCCTCCTCCAGCCATGCCTCTATCACACCCCTGAACATTATCAGAACCTGTTTCTTGTTTGTGAATGAAGCTAGGACATACACTACACAGTAATGACATTTTAAGTAGGTTGTGCTACTGTACATTAAAGAGACAGAACTTGCTCTTTAAATGTCTACCGCAGCCTGAACGCCAAAAATATTCAAGCCCACGTTTCAAGAGGGAAAAATTCCTTCAGAACATGGAGGCCTACACAATACAATCTGTGTTATGATGATAATATTTTTGGAATAGAGCAACGAAGTATGACTGCAATAATTTCTGTTCCTGACCTAACATGAGCAACTTTACATCCAAAACACACAGATGGACTCCAATGGAGGTCCTCAATAGCTCTACCAATCAGCTCAAGCCTATTGCTAGTACTGTAAATTTCTAATTCAATTTCCATTCAAGTTCGAATCACAAGGATGGCTAGAGAGCCACTGTTGGGCTTTTAAGCTCATTTATAAATTGAATTAGGAGACGTGTGTCTTTTAAATACATAAATATAAATGCATTATTAACAGTTGGTTCTATATAAGATTAGGAATAAATATACTCAGCACTGATATCCAGCTGTCTCCAAATTCGTCGAAACCTTTTAACTGCTACACTGATAATGTATATCTTTAGAGCACTTTCTTAAGACATACAATGTGTTCCTAGGGATGACTGAAAGCCTTCACAGACACACAGATAAGCCGTTTACCAGACAGCAGCATGTAACTGCTGAACACGTCTGTTGGAGGAACTCTGGGCTGGCACTGTTTCACTCTCTCAGCAATCGCCCTGCGTCAGAAATACAAATACACACATCGTTATCTAGGGTTAGGTCTGAAAGTCTGAGACCTCTATGAAGAACATTCTTCAAAGTTATGTTTCATTCGGTTTTTCGGGATTTATTTATTTATTTATTTATTTATTTATTTATTTAAAATCTGTGTTTTCATACTGACAGACCGCAGTACAAATGATGATGCATAACACGCAATAGTGTACGAACTGACTCCAAAGACAACAACTAATACACGGTCCCATTTTATGACATCACAACGTTTTGAAACATAAACGCATATGACCGGACACCGAGGACAGCGAACCCAGCATTTACATAAACATAAACAAACGCACGTAACACGTACGCGTTCCGAACACGCGATGTTTTTTCATTACCGTATGTGGTCTGGCGTCGTTCCACAGCAGCCACCGACAATGTTCACCAAACCGTCCGTCGCGAACTCCTGTGTCAAGGGAAGAAATGCGAAAGCAAGCAACATGAATTTTTACATTACCACCTTTTCTTTCTTTCTTTTTTTGACCCGCCGACACATATGCATCTTTTTCAGTCCGTACAAGATTTTGCGTAGTTTGTTCGTGATAGTTGAGGCCAAAAACGCTCGATTTTGCTGTGACTTTTTTTTTCTTCTTCAAAATTTGCGATGCAGTTTGCGGAGTTTTTGTGCTTTTTTTGTGGAAAACGATTTGAATCGGCGAAATCGCGGTTGCACGAAATTGTTTTGCATGGTCTTTCGCGGCGATGTTTGTTGGTAAATGAGACCTTTCAGCTGTGCTCGTGTTCGACACACGTGAATCGAAGAGGTCTCTGGTTTAATGCGCGTTGTGATGTCACATGACGCGTCTTGGCCCAAATCTGCGGTAATTTTGAAAAATTCCGAGCGGCTCCGAATATTGCGGCGTTTGCTTGATTTCGCGTTCATTTCTGTGATCGCGAAATCGCGAAATCCTGAAGGGACTGCTTTTTGAAGTCAGGGCGGCGTAACACACTCTGAAAAATGCGCGTTCTGCCTTCTTCCACATACATGAGTTTACAGACATGCATGATTGGCTAGTGCTTCGATTGACAAGGGGCAGAATGTATCATCCCTCCCACCCAGAACGCCGTTGACTCAAGGCCACGATGCTGTGGGGATTCAAACAGCAGCGCCCACTCAAATGCCCCAGGTTTACCTTATAATCACAACGAACATTACACAAAAATGAAATAACATTCTATTTCTTTGTATGCAAGATAATGTTGGATAACCTCACAGTATACAGTTTAACAATATAACCCCGGAAACAATGATCTAAGAAATAAACACTTACACAAAGCACGATTTGCATGATTTTTTTTAACATACTACTAAAGTCATCCAAAACGTCGTCCAAATTTTTGGATGTCATTAGACAATAGGAAATGCCATGTAAATATGCCTACACTTTTAAATCCTGATAAGCCAGTGCTGCATAGCCTGTACCTTCATACTGTAACTATTAAATGCTCAAGTCTGATTGGTCAGAATGTAAGTGCTAACAGAGGGGGAAAAAATTATCCCTTGCACTCAAACTGAATACACTCAACTGTTTCATAAGGCAATACGGTTTAGGGATCCATCATTTTAAACGTAGCATCTCACCTTTAAATGTGTAGCAGTGCACTCTGGGGTTTCATCATAGCCTCCAAATGTGTTGGGAAGACCTGGAGAAAAGCAGACACAGGGAAATCAAACCATGACCCAGAGCTCAAGTGTAAACCTTACAGTACACGGCAGAGCGGCATTACCTGCGTTGGGGTAACATATGATGAAAGCCCCGGTGCATTTTCCGATCGCTTCGATAAATGGCCTCATTTCAGTGGCTCCCAGAGCACAGTTCAAACCAATACTGCAGGAAGGGAGTGGGTTAGAGATGTTAACATATATAAAAAATAAATAAATAAATAAACCATCACATACAAACAGTGCAAAAAAGGCCATAATGCTCTGCGATGGTTCAGAACAAACGAGCTCAATTGAAGTGCAGTTTGAGGTCAATGGTTTTTCATTTGGCTGTGCTCCAACGTTTGCTGACTTTCCATTGTGGGTTTGGCATCATCATCATCATCATTTTAAGAGCTGTTTCAAGCCTTTATTACCTCAAGTGAAGTTCACGAGATGGCCCCTGAGGGGCTTAAAGAGTCGAGTAAACATGCCCGTAGACAACACTGTTGGCTGAGGCACCTAATAACTGTTTACACGAGTCAGCAAAAGCAATGACATACCGGCCAACTACTTCTGGCACACTGGCTAGTCAGCGAAGTAATTAGTTAGCCAGCTGAGATGACTCTGTACACGGGTTACAAGAAATAAATAAACCCCCACTTTTTATGCTGTAGATGATGTGCACTTCTGAGTGGTAAGGGTAAGTCGAAAAGGGCATGCTGAAAGTAATTTTGGATTTTATCCAACAGGACAGATACGGTCGTAATGAGCAATGCCATGTCAGAGTAAACATTTTTCCCACAAACATTCAGTTCCTGATCCGATGTGATGACAAGAACGTGCCTACCAAAAGATCGAGCATGATAGTGGTCCTATTATTCGGAGTCAAAATGTGAAGAACAGCAGTAATTTCATTTACATTACATTTACAGCATTTGGCAGACACCCTTATCCAGAGACTTACATTTATCTCATACTATACAACTGAGCAGTTGAGGGTTAAGGGCCTTGCTCAAGGGCCCAACAGTGGTAGCTTGGAAGTGCTGGGGCTTGAACTCCTGACCTTCTGATCAGTAACCATTTCAATGTACTATTATAACATTTGAACATTTTATTATCTCAGTAACATGTATGCGTAACGTACGTGACTAAAAGCCAAAGGAAAATATTACTTGTATTGACTTACCAGTGTAATGGGAACTGTTGTGTTATTATACGAAAACAGTCCATAAATTGAAAACTCTGATCTTTCGGTAGGTTTGAAGGCTGCGTAAGAGGTTTTTTATCATTCAAACACTAACTGTAATAGGACAGGGAAATGTTTATTTTTATTGCTGAACTGAACTTCCTGCGGGAAAAACAACAACTGTACCTGTTTTCAGGAGTGTCAAAACTACAGGCATTTCAACACTAACATTTATTAAAAAATTTTAAAAAACCACCCAGAGGACCCCTGCTCTAGCTGCTATTAAACTAATAATATAATGTTTATGGGTTTTTGGGGTTTTTTTTGCAGTAATTTATTGAAAAAGTACCAAGTGCATAAATAAACATACTTTTCAGAAGGTCGACATTTCTGCATTATAAATTCTTTATTCTAATATTTCGAGATACTGGATTTTTGATTTCCATGAGCTGTAAGCCGTAATCAACGAGATTATAACAAAAACAAAACAAAAAAAAGGCTTGAAATATTTCACTTTATGTGTAATGAATCTAGATTATATGAAAAAGCTCCACTTTTTTAATTAAATTACGGAAAAAACTAACTTTTCCACGATATTCAAATTTTCTGACATGCACCTGTATCATCTTGTTACTTACAAACACCGGTCTTAGCTCATATGACTCCTTGTCGATGATGTTTTTAAAATGTGAAAAGAAACCCAGTGATGTATAACGTGATTGTTTACACTTGTCACTCTGTTACTCAGGAGCAATGAGCTAATCTTCGCAGTGCGGCCGTTTAGAAGTCTCCTATCTGCTGTACATAGAAATAACTGCTGTTCATCACATTTTGCAGCTTAATAATAGGAACACACAGATATTACTAATCGCAATAATGGCATGTACAAATTATATTCCGATTTGAAAAATCTGCCTACACCACAGAAGTGACATTGTGAAGGAAAGAACTGGGGGGTGTGTGTGTGTGCGTGTGTGAAAATAAATCATCGTGCCCAACCCCAAAGGAGCCCAGAATATATGCAAACTTAACTATTCATACCAAGTGTAATTAACGCCAAATCAGTTAACAGTGAATAGTACCTTACCATAGATATTCAAGCATGAAATGTCACTTTTAGAAGCTGAGCAGCTCTGTTTTATAGGAAATCCTTACCAGAGTGGCTTCATATGGGACACGCTGATGACAAAAGCTTCTCCTGTTTGCCCCGATAGAGTACGGCCACTCTTGTCCACAATCGTCCCGGAGATCTATAACACAGACGTACACAATTTCTTTCTGTGAAACTGAGGTGATGACCTGGACTGAATCCCATATTCGGAATATATATTATATATATGAAAAACAAATGAGCGGATACTACGTAAATAGACACATTCTGACAAACTATAATATAACCTCTACCATTCAATATTATTTGCTGAGCTATAAAAAGACTGTAAATGTGTTATACAAAGGGTTCCCAAACTTTTTGGGAAAACGACCTTTTTTTGCAACCCAAGGCCTTTAACGTCGTACGTTTAAAAATAAATAAATAAATAAATAATCCAGATATATAATATAGGACTATTGTAACATTTTATTATCTCAGTAACATGTATGCGTAACGTACGTGACTAAAAGCCAAAGGAAAATATTACTTGTATTGACTTACCAGTGTAATGGGAACTGTTGTGTTATTATACGAAAACAGTCCATAAATTGAAAACTCTGATCTTTCGGTAGGTTTGAAGGCTGCGTAAGAGGTTTTTTTATAATTCAAACACTAACTGTAATAGGACAGGGAAATGTTTATTTTTATTGCTGAACTGCACTTCCTGCAGCATGTCACGACAGTGAAAAGACTAAAATAACATGCAATGTGACTCCCAGTAACATTTCTAAATATTTCTGATAGGAATTTGTAAAAGAAATGAACGAAACAAAAGTGCAGAGGAGAGGAGAGTTTCTCTCGCAACCCCATTTGTAAATCAAGACCCCTAGCTGGGGAACCACTGTGTTATGCTGCCTTGGTGTTTTCTCCTGTTTGTAAGTATTAGCTCCCTCTACTGTCTGTAAAGTGAACTGCAACTGTGATGAAAACAGTGACGAGCCTTTCCCACTCAAACTAAATCAGCCACACTATTTGAACTCAAGTGAAACGTCCCGGAGCTGTTATGGTACACAGAAGCAGTCCTGGAACCAATCAAATTACTGGACAGGAACTAACTGGTGTATAATGTGGATTATAATAACCCCTCTGTTTCTGGGGTGGCAAAACAACAGCCATTTCAACGCTAACATTTAGGCTATTAAGAAATTTGCCCAAAAAATAGTTTACAGTTTAAACACTGGCTGTCACAATCATATAAAAAATAAAAAAAAACTCACCCAGAGGACCCCTGCTCTAGCTTAAAATAAACCAATAATATAGTATTTATGTTTATTTTTTGCGTATCCTATCCAACAGTGAGGCTCGCATGAAGCACCTTTTCAGTGGTTGGTTATTGGAGTGCAGTAAGAATGTATATTATTTAAATAAAACATGTAAATACAACCTGGTTACTTACAAATATGGGTCTTGGTTTATACGACTCCTCAAACAGTTTATCGATAGCAAACAGAGCAGCCTTTAAAAGAAAGAGAGATTTTGTTGGAGTTAATCTGTGTAAAACGTGTAGAACAACAGTGTGATAAATACTGACTGTTGTAACAGTGATAACTTTGATTTACAGAATTACAATTAAATATCTATGAACTGTATATACTCTATACATGTACATCTCTATACATAACTCATATTTTGCCATATAAACTTATCTCTGTGTTCATTTGTAGAAATGAATTTTAGACAATTTAATCATTTTACTATGATTTCACTGTGATATTACTAAATGTAATAACGCCGGTGACTTATGTGGAGTACTACACGAACTATAGTAACCACAACTTTTCCTGATTTTAATAGAGATTAATAGTTGATTAAATGTGCGATAAAACTGGATTTGATGGGTTTTTTTTATTAATATGAGAGAGAGAGAGAGAGAGAGGGAGAGAGAGAGGGAGAGAGAGGTCTACCTTTGCATTAGCCGTATCAAAGATCGTTTCCACCAGCAGGATATCACAGCCTCCATCCAGCAGCCCTTTAACCTGCTCCAAGTACGCCTCAACCAGTTCGTCAAAGGCTACATGAAACCCACGTGCCGTTTTTAAATACTCACACAAGGCAATGACACTTTATACACAGATAATAAACGCGTACTAATCTGTAGCGCTGCAGAAACGTGATGTGTTCTGGACATTTGGACCGATGAACAAAAAGAGAAAATAAATGACTGATGCAATGCAATATATTATACATAAAATATTTGAAACTTGTTATTTATATAATGATCTCATTATGATCTGAACACCGGTCTATGTTCCCTGTGCTTGTTTTTATTTCTATTCTACTTTATCCATCACTGTATTTCTGACCAATGAAGGAAAGCGTTTCACGTGTGTGTTTTCAGCTCTACACGCTCCTCTGCCAACTTTCTGGTTTTTTGTTGGTTTTTTTTGCTTTTTGGTTGGTTTAATTCAGAGGTTCTCAACCTTTTGTAACTAAAGCCCCCCCCCAAAAAATATTGATGGAGACCAGGTATCATGATTATCTATTCTATATAAACTCTATCTATATGTAACCTAATCTATAATCTGTTTTGATAGATAGTTTTTTTGCTTTCGTGTTTTTGTACTTTTTTTTTTTTAATTACTTTTCATAACTTTTATGATTTTTTTTAGAATAACTTTTATAAAACTATATAACGGACAGGTATGGAACATGAATGATCAAAAATGTTTCTGAACTCTATAACTACTTTGAACAAGAGAACTAGGCTGTAATAACGCGGATTATTTTACACGTAAAACATGTTACATTACATTCGTCTTGCGTTCTAAAAACATTCGCATATGAATGATGTCAACTGTACAGTGCAGACGCAGAGAGAGGTGTGAGTGCAGCGGGAAAGCAAGACAATACTGGCGACATTTTGAAAGTTGCTAAGGTTTGTCCAAAAAGTCGCTAGATTTGTCGCTAGGCTTTTTTTTTCCAAAAAAAAAAAAAAAGTCACTAAAAGGGTCTGAAAAGTCGAGCTCCGCCTCTCCCCAGCAAAAAGAAAATACAGAGGGAGAGGGAACGCAGGGTTTTTCATTTATGCACATTCTATATGAAAAGAAATAAAATACACAGAGTACCCAAATGATGCCCTGTCTGGTTTTTTTTTTTTTTTTCCTTAAACAATTAGCACCCCCATTTCGATCTCTCCGCGCCCCCTGGGTTGAGAACCACCGCTTTAATTAAATGCAGTGAGGAAAAAAAACAAACCAAAATAGCAAATGTACCGAAAGTATCATTCTCGCTCTGATTCGGATTTGGCAAATGCTCTCATATTTGTGAAAGCACCCAAAGTAAAGGATGACCTGAAGTTAGATGAAGAGGGTAAAACCAAAAAAATGACACCAGGATTGCAAGCACTAGCAGGAGGAATTAACCCTGATGCCATGAATGTAAATAGAAATACTAACAAGCAGGGTTTTGGAACAGACGAGTATATTTTTTACTTAAATTTAACTTAAATATTAAAGACAACGTGGTATGGAGATCATAATGCTTTTTTTTTTTTTTTTTAATGCATTATAATGTTTAATTTCAGTTGAAGGTGAAGTAATACAGTATTTTTCCCAAAGCTGTTTGATTAACGGTTCCTAAAACTTGCTCTCCAGGATAAACAGTCATAGCTTTGGGAAAGTTACACACTAAAGGTTAATGTGACATTATGGCAGGGCACAGAACGTCCAAACAAACTTTCTTCATGTCAGGGACAAAATAAATTCCAATGCCGATCAAGCGTGGGTGAGCAAGCTGAGAAAGACAGTGTAACTTACTGATGTTTCTGAAGTCTGGTCTTTCTACTGACGGTGACACAGAGAGGGTTCTGTTGGTCGGCCCTAAAGCTCCAGCCACGTACCGTTTAAGACCTGAAAACAAAGGCGTTGCTCAAACTGTTCCTATTCACGTCGACAAAAAAACGGATCTTTCAAACGCAGAATATAACATAAAAAAGGGATTATCATTAACCAATTAAATAGCTTTATCTAAACTCAACAATATCACAGTCAATTGTGCTTAATTAAAGGAGTAATTAATTACACCTCAGTATTGCTTATAATTCTACCTGTCTTTGCAGAAACTTCATCAGCAGCCTTCCGGGCTAATTCTGCCGACATCTTGTTAAGCCGATAAGCCTGCGTAGATCCAAAAGCCAGAAAGTCCTGAAATAATGCCTATACAGCAGTTTCTACATACAGTATAATCTCTGATGTTAGACTAAGCCCTCTACAACTATGAGCTTAATACAGTAAACCTCTGGGAACTAAACAAGGCAGTGTAAATATGGATGAACAAAAATATCCACAGGACGATCTACATTTAAATATACAGGCCCCTCCAAAACTATTGGAACAACAACAAGTCCAATTCATTTGTTTGTGCAATATGCTCGGCTTCATGTTGGCTTATCCTTTTTAACAACAAATGCAGTCTTCACAGGGAAAACTAAAGCCTAAAACCAAGAGTACAGTCATGTGAAAAAATAAGTACACCCCATGGAAATTGTTGGCTTTTTTGGACAAGCAAACATTTGATCCTCTTTGAAACAGTGCCTATTAATAAAGTTGATATACTTGAACAAAACCACAAGGAAAATGAGCCTTTTCAAACATTTATTCAACAGAGATGTTGTTTAAACACTGTTTAAAATGTCTGCTTGTCAAAATATGTAAAATAAATAAATAAATAAATAAACACACACACACACACACACATTATATATATATAAAATAATACATTTTTTAAAAATTCAATAATTTCCATGGGGTGTAATTATTTTTTCACATGACCATATATATTCAGACCAATTTACTGTTTAAACAATAACTCTAACAGGACACACCTGGGTAACAAGAAATACCTGTCAGTCACATGTTCCAACACTTTTGGTGGCCTAAAAATTAGGTTGTCTGAAACAAAAGGTTCATATGTTGTTTAACACATCCCCATACAAGTACCTAAAAGGAAATAAAAGCTGAAATTCCAAACTCTCTTCTCATATTCATCTTTTGAGCTCAAACGCAAAGGTCTTCAGTCTACAGCAAAAATATTTATTGGCCCGGCTGTTCCAATAGTTTCAAGGGGACTGTATACACTGAATTAATGCTAATCAGTGTCTTCTATTCCTTATTAGACGTATTAATATGGAATATTAAAGCTCGGTGCATGTCCGCACTAATAAGAGTAAGCTGTAAATAGGCTGAGCTCAGTAAAAGCTCTTAGTGTGAGTCATACCAGCTCCTCAAGCCCGTAGTCTGCCTGAGCAACCCGTGTACTGCTGAAAGTGTTTGTCTCGATGATATCTGCTCCAGCAAGCAGATACTCCTACATTCACATCAAGAAAAAAAAAAACCAGTAGGATTAGAAGTTTTGCATAAAAATCATTTAAAGCAGTTTAACAACTAAGAACGTTATAATATCCTAAATCTGGTGGAGTTTTTGGTTTCTTAGATCAAGAAAGAAAGAAAGAAAGCAAGCAAGAAAGAAGAGCAAAAAAGAAAGAAAGAAAGAAAGAAAGAAAAAGAAAAGTAAGCCTGAAAGAAAGTGAGCAAAAAGAAAGAGCAAAAAGGAAAGAAAGAAAGAAAAAGAAAAGCAAGCAAGCCAGAAAGAAAGAAAGATAGAGAGCAAAAAAGAAAGAAAGAAAGCGATCAAAAAAGAAAGAAAGAAAATAAGAAATAAAGAAAAATAAGCAAGCCAGAAAAAAAGAAAGCAAAAAAGAAGGAAAGAAAGAAAAAGAAAAGCAAGCAAGCCAGAAAGAAAGAAAGACAGTGAGCAAAAAAGAAAGAAAGAAAGCGATCAAAAAAGAAAGAAAGAAAATAAGAAATCAAGAAAAATAAGCAAGCCAGAAAGAAAGAAAGCAAAAAAGAAGGAAAGAAAGAAAAAGAAAAGCAAGCAAGCCAGAAAGAAAGAAAGATAGAGAGCAAAAAAGAAAGAAAGAAAGCGATC
>JANDJT010000032.1:4917158-4919658 GCA_024331685.1 Stegophilus panzeri
AAAAAAGAAAGAAAGAAAATAAGAAATAAAGAAAAATAAGCAAGCCAGAAAGAAAGAAAGCAAAAAAGAAGGAAAGAAAGAAAAAGAAAAATAAGCAAGCCAGAAAGAAAGTAAAAAAGAAAGAGAGCAAAAAAGAAAGAAAGCGAGCAAAAAGAAAGAAAGAAAAAGAAAAGAAAGAAAGCCAGAAAGAAAGAAAGCAAAAAAGAAGGAAAGAAAGAAAAAGAAAAGATAGAGAGCAAAAAAGAAAGAAAGCGAGCAAAAAGAAAGAAAGAAAAAGAAAAGAGAGAAAGCCAGAAAGAAAGAAAGCAAAAAAGAAGGAAAGAAAGAAAAAGAAAAGATAGAGAGCAAAAAAGAAAGAAAGCGAGCAAAAAGAAAGAAAGAAAAAGAAAAGAGAGAAAGCCAGAAAGAAAGAAGGCAAAAATGAAAGAAAGAGAAAAACAAGCAAGCCAGAAAGAAAGTGAGTAAAAAAGAAAGAAAATAAGAAAGAAAGACTGTTGGGTGATGGAGACAGTTCCATGTCAGCAGAATAGAAACATATTAAAAATTCGTACTCTTCGTAGTTTAACAGCTCATCTTCACACTTTTCAATAAGGAACATGGTGATTTTTTATCCATTTCTCCTGACTGTAAACTGTGAGGTTTTCATGTTTTTTTTCAGGACACATGGGAATATAGACAGATCACAGCACATACAATCACACAATCACACCCCAGAAAGTGAATGTAAATAAACAAGCACACACACACACACACACACACACACACACACCAACACAAACTAACTAATACACACAAACCCACAGAAGTACACCCTCACACTCACCTTGTGGATGGTGTAGATCACCTCAGGCTTGGTGATGCTCAGCAGGTCATTGTTGCCTTTCAGGCTTCGTGGGTGATCTTTGAACTCCTGACCCCGGAAGTCGTCTTCCTGTAGGTTCCTCTGCTGAATCATGGTTCCCATTCCACCATCCAGGACCATGATCCTCTTCTGCAGTGTCTCTCTGAGCTCAGCCTCTAGAGAAGCTGCTCCAGCCCCTACCACACACATCATACACCACACACTGAAATCTTTTTCCACATAAATACTCGATTCCTCTAATGAACACAATAAGGACAAATTTACTTTTTTGATAACAACTGCTTTTTACAAAAATAAGACAAATATTATCTCTCTCAATTTCAATTTCAGAGTACTTTATTGGCATGATTGTTTACATACAAAATTGTAGGTATACAATTACAATAATGTGACAAGGTGCCAGTGTAGTATAAGGGTTATAATAATGTACATAATTTCTCTCTCTCACACACACACACACACACACACACACACACACACACACACATATTTATGTTTCCTGAGATTATTTCTGTGATGCTTTATATCGGTGTAGCCCAATTTCACAAAGACAATGACAGTAAATGGAGAAAATGGAAAACGCGGCCAGTCTTTTCTTGAGGATTTGTCCTGACTCAGCGTTTTGTTTTTCTTTTTGTTTACTCATTTCTACAGGGTTTCCATCCCTCATCTCCATCTTACTTTTACAATTAGACTGTCAGGTACAGTATATTCAGAGCTGTAGATAAACCACACTACACACACACGCGCTTACCTGTTTCTGTCTCACACTGAACTATCGGACCCATTTTTAAACCTATATCCTTAAACGTGTCCAAAAACAACCTGTACAACGTCAGCGAAGATTTTTAACCGTTAAAATATGAACAACCCCCTCCTTTTGCCCCAAGTTCTGTCCATAAACCTCGGCTACAACTCCTGCCAAGCATGAGCGGAATAAACTGTCTAGTGCGCATGCGTGAAGCGACCCGTGTGCCACGAACTGGTTTCTGCGCATGTGCTGAAAGCCTTCCGGGATATTGCACCATCCTCTGCTGTGTGGTACACTGCATCAAAATAGGAAGTGAATTATGCCAACGGGGTATTACCATGTGCTCGAGGTATATGCCATAGAAAGTGTGTCATTAGTAACATTCATCAAAAATAAATTTTGATCTATATGATTAATTGTTTATTATTAATTGATCATTTATTATGATAGTTTATTATGATTACCTTATTATTACTTATTAAACAAACAAGGGCACTGGATTGTGCTTGGGTTCTTAGCAAGTACATTTCACACATAAAGTGATTGCCAGAAACACACATACTATAGTATTTTAATGAGTAAAATACAATTTTTTTATGAGTTACACTCACTGAGCACTTTATTAGGAACACATTTACATCTACTCATTTGTGCAATTCTCTAATCAGCCAATCATGTAGCAGCAGTGCATAACATCATGCAGATAAGGGCCAGCAGCAGGTAATGTTCATATCAACTATCATTATGGGGAATCTCAGTTATTTCGACCATGGCATGATTGTTAGTACCAGAAGGGCTGGTCCGCGTATATCTATGATTCAAGTTCAAGTGTCTTTTTCAGCCATATACAGCTGGTAAAATACACAGTGAAACAAAACAACGTTCCT
>JANDJT010000032.1:4924658-4928270 GCA_024331685.1 Stegophilus panzeri
AGTGATTCAAGGCTGGGACAGATTCGCGTTTGTGGATCAAAGTTGTGTTGTTTGAGAGTTTGTGTTGAGTGTTTTCGCATGCCTACAGATATACACTACCGGTCAAAAGTATAAACACACTCATTCTTTATTTTATTTTATTTTTTTCCCCACATTTTCGAATAATAATAATAAAGTCATCAAAACTCTGGAGTAACACAAATGGAACTATGGGAATTATGTTGTGATAAAAAAAAAAAAATCCTAAATAAATCAAAATAATTTAGTATTTTAGCATCTTCAAAGTAGACGCCCTTTTTGCAGAGAATTTCCAGAAATGTATTTTTCCAGAAACGTTTTTTTTCACCCGATTTCTTGAGGAATTTCCCTGAGATGCTTTTTAAACAGTATTAAAGGACTTCACACCTACGCTGGACACTTATCGACTGCTTTTCGGAATATTTCACTCAGAGTCGTCCGTTTAAAAAAAGATTATTTTGTAAATAAATTGTTAGTTTTCTAATGAAAGAAATGAATACGTCGGCACGATTATATTTTTGTCTACAACACCGATTTCACACGTTTAATCACACACCTTCAGATCAAAAGCTTTTTAAGATCATGAGAAACATTTCAGTCGAGTGTCTCCAAACTCTCCAAACGTTAGTGTATTACATGATCCAATATACTGTATATATATCTTATACAGGGCGCATGGTGGCTCAGTGATTAGCACGTTTGCCTCGCGTCTCCGAGGATGGGGGTTTGAATCCTTCCCCCGTCCTGTGTATGCACAGAGCTTGCGTGTTCTCATCATGCTTCGGGGGTTTCCTCCAGGTATTCTGGTTTCCTCCCCCGAATCCAAAGACATGCCTTATCGGCTGATTAGCATTTCCGAATTGTCCTTAGTGTGTGAGTGTTGGGTTGGCACCGCGGTGTTGGGTTGGCACCTGGTCCAGGGTGTCCCCCCCGTGCCTTGTGCCCAGAGTTCCATGGGATAGGCTCCAGGCTCCCCCGTGACTTTGTGTAGGATTAAGCATTATGAAAAATGGATGGATGAATGGTATCTTATACATTCTATAAATTATAGAGGTATAAAATCATTCATTCATTCATTTTTTTTCTTTAGTTACTGCTTCATCCAGGTCAGAATTGTGGTAGATCTGGAGCTTATCCTGGGAACACTGAGTGTGAGGCGGGGCCAGCCTATCACAGCCATCATGCACACCCATGGGTACGTTGTAAGGCTAGTCAGCAAATGTTAAGAAGCACTGAAATGCATGAATGACAGTATATATCAGAGTGAGGCACCTCCATGGTGTAGTTGGTGTGTTTGTTGTCGAATATGAGTGACTCCTGGATAAACTGGTGATCTCCCTCCAGCTTGTCGATGTTTGGCTTGTAGTTGATAATCATACCCTCGTACTGCTTCAGCTGATTCATCTGATCCTCCAAAGTGGCTCCTGGATCCACTGAGCAGCGTGCAATCTCCTGAAAACTCACAAACACACACACACACACACACACACACACACACACACACACACACACACTGTAAAACCACAGAATAACATAACCAAACAACATAACCACACTGCTTAGGCAAGAAAGCCACTGAGTTTGTAATATTTCAGTCGCACCTCCATGCGTGCCTGTATCCAGGGTCCGATCGCGTTGGCCTGGGCTGCAAACTGCCTTCTGACACGCTCATTCACTTGCTGCCTGGATAACTCATCCCGTAATGCGGAATCCCTCTGCGGGACCAGTCTCTTCACCTACACACAAACACACTGTCATTTATTAACAACATTTAGGGGGATTTCTAATGACTTAGAAAAAATATATATATATATATTTGAGAGATATCCAAATTTCAATTCAACAAGTGCTGTTGAATCTTCAACTATTTTTTGTGTGTTCTGAAAAAAAAAACAAAAAAAAAAACAGCTCTGGCAGTAGTGCTGGCTGTTATTTAAATCACAGGTTATACAGTATTAATAGCTGCTATAAAGTAAGTGATAACAAGAACATTAAACATAACTAAGCAAGCTGATCTCGACGTCAACGGCACCGACGAGGATGACTCCACCACCAACATGTCTAGCCCTTCTTGTTACTAATTTGTATACCAGAAATGCCCTTGAAATCTGCTGAAAATGTAAAGGAAGCTATTGAAGAAAAACTATTTGTCCTTGCTGTGACCATGTTTGGATCGACAAAATGTAATCGGTTTGTCTGCTGCTTACAATGATAATTCCATATAAGACCTGCAAACATTTAAGGAATCGTTCTTGCGATGTCGCGCTGATGAAAAGCTTGAATCTCGGACAGATGGACGGACCAATAGCAAAAATAGGAGTTAGCCAAAAATGGGCTTTGGGTTCTTGAAGATGAAAACGTAAGTAACATCTCTCTATAACAAACAGGAAGGACGCTATTGAAGACATTTGACCTTGCTGTGACCTTGACCCCGTTTGGATCAAATCCAAGATCTGATCGATTGGTTACAGCGATAATTCCACAGAAATCCTAC
Source organism: Stegophilus panzeri (assembly GCA_024331685.1). Classification (NCBI taxonomy): domain Eukaryota; kingdom Metazoa; phylum Chordata; class Actinopteri; order Siluriformes; family Trichomycteridae; genus Stegophilus; species Stegophilus panzeri. The sequence goes on from JANDJT010000032.1 coordinate 4,927,171, forward strand.
AAGCATTTACGCTCTCGTTCTTGAGATATCGCGTCAAAGAGACAAGCAGATCGATGGACAGACTCGGTGACAGAGGCTTAAAATCATAAAAAACGTGCCGTTCTTTAATAAGTAAAAATTTTCTATACGAGGAACAAAACATATATGAAAACATTCAACTTCTGGGTGACTCCATTTCACGTAGAGCCACAACAAACAATCCTGCCGTTGATTATTTTCCCATAACAGCATTCACCCGAGTGTTTTATTCCTCACCTATCTGCCATTTTCTACTAGCCAGTTTGACTATACCAAAAGTAGGAGATTTGAGAGTGAGTTATTTCAGTATGCAATCAGAATTGGGAACATACGTCAGATAACCGCTTTGAGCATGATCCACACTTCATCTAGCTATTATTAAAATAGATTCTGAAAGATATTTTGCATATAGTGTTTTTCATAAGTGCCTCTGTCTCTAAATGCTAAACCGGTTATGCTCAACCTGACTCTGTCATGTGGCTTTTTCAGCTTAGTAGAAGAAATTGCCAAAGTTTTTTTTCCCCAAAGCTGTGGAAAAGACTTAAGTTGGCATTAAAATGATAACAGGGTGCAGCTCTTTGAAGCAGCAGCAAAGCAACCTCATTTATTGACTTAAAACTGTTGAGGAAAAGAATTTTGCTGTCAAGAAGACTGTGCCAATCATTATGCAAAACCTACTGTATCTTTACATGTTATTTAATTTATAATTATCAGGTATTGTGATGTCAACATTGGTACAATTGGTCACACATGCATACATCTATGCATATATGATCGCTAGCAAATTTCAGTGGACTTGGATAGTGATTTTTATTTTATTTTTATAAACCTGTGTTGTGTTTGCAGTTGTTTAATATCCATGAGAGTATTTTTGTGACTTTTTAAAACAAAATATCAAAAGGTTAAACAATAAAGACAATTTTTCACACGCCAATATTAGTGGAGGGCACTGTATATATATATACACACACACACACAGTGCATCCGGAAAGTATTCACAGCGCATCACTTTTTCCACATTTTGTTATGTTACAGCCTTATTCCAAAATGGATTAAACTCATTATTTTCCTCAAAATTCTAC
>JANDJT010000032.1:4938374-4955399 GCA_024331685.1 Stegophilus panzeri
CAGACTCATGACGGTTTTTAAGACAGTGACGTCTGAGGGATCGGAGATCACGTGCATTCAGAAGTGGTTTTCGGCCTGGACCTTTTCACACCGAGATTTGACCGGATTCCTTGAATCTTTTCATTATATTGTGCACTGTAGAAGGTGAAATGCCCAAAATCCTACCGATTTGTCTTTGGTGAATGTTGTTCTCAAAGTGTTGGATTATTCACTGACGCATCTGTTGGCAGATTGGCGAGCCTCAACTCATCCTTGCTCTTGAAGGACTAGGCCTTTTTTGGAGGCTCCATATATACTATGATTAGACGATTGCCTCACCTGTTTCCCATCACCTTCTTATTTCAACTCGTCACATCGCTATTAGTCCTAAACTACCCCTGACCCAACTTTTTTGGAACGTCTTGCATGCATCCATTTCAAAATAAACGTTTATCTTTAAAAAACTATGCAGTTGATTAGGTAAAACATCAAATACCTTGCGCCTTTATACCTTTATAAGTCAAAGTACATTTACAAATCACTCTTTGTTTTTATTAGCATTTTATATGGAACTTTCTTTTTTTTACACTACACAACAGACACGATGCAAACAACGGTTGTTTGCAAAATATGCCAAGCTTGGCATGTCAAGTAAATATGACAGATTTAACCACCAAGCTCCCCAAATGAGTGTGCTGAAATTCAGGCAACATACAGAGTGCATGTGAGTGTAACAGCAAGTAAAAAATGCATTTGAAAAAAGTCCTCCTTATGAAAAAACAAATACGAGCTGGAAAGACATCACTGATGCCATGACATAAGCAGGCAAAAATATAATACTCATCGAAACTGTCACAATCGAGGATTTTTAAGCGACTTCTAAAAATAGCTGATCCTTATTACAACTGAGTTACAAATATTTCTCTAATACCGCCAATCCTCAGATGTACACACAATGCAGAGAGACGTGCAATAAAAGCCAGAGCAAGAATTTGTTGCACTTTTAAATACTTAAGACATTATTAGAGATGATCTACTTTTAATGAACATTTTTTAACTACACAATCCATCTTGATTGTTTTTTATTTTAGAAATAATTTTTTACACTTTGTCGGGAAGTGCCCTTTATTAAAATTCGATTCAAAACTGCTACCTCGGCCTAAGGTGTCTCTGTTATTCTTATTCTCTTCGGGCCAGAGATCAGGCTCAATGCTCAGCGTCAAGCCTTTTGTACCTTCTCCAAAATGTTCACCACTGGCACTCTGATCTTATATCATGTGCAAAAGGGAAGAAACAGGACGTGTTCATACTTGAGTTCCTGTGCGATGGCTGCGATCTGCTCCACTCGGTCCTGATGCGCGGCAAGGTCGCTTTCAAACGCCTCGTGCTTCCGGAGCAGAGCCCGTACCTCGGTCAGAGAGGCACGCTCATAGTCCTTTAGAGTCAAGAGCTCGTTTTTACCTACATCAAACACACACATAAGACACACAGAAGGCATAAGACTGCGCTGTTGTATATTGTGACCATCTATGCAGCTCAACAGGGGTTGGAATGAATGAATCTATTTATCAAGGAGCCATGTGCAGCACAGTAACACGACATACATTATATACACAATAAAATACTTCATGTTATACTATACCGTGCAGTCTAGCTCAGCAAATAAAATAGTAGTTACTGACTGTGATTTAATTTCTTTTTAAAAAGTTACTGTTAATTACATTAATTAATCCACATAATTTAATCACAATCACGTTGGAGACATTCTGCTGATATTTTGCTTCAGAAACATTTGGGCTTATTGTTTATTAGAACTGTATAGTATTTAAATATTTAAATCAGGTCTTCTGTTGTCTCTCTTGTGCGTTTGTGTTTAATGATGCACACTCTCACCTTTAGCCCAGCTCTCATGGGTGGACGCCTTCTGCTGGAATTTCTCAGCCAAGTGGTCAAGACGCTCCAGACGTCGAAGTTCATTCAGCAACCACTCTTCATAACCTTTCTCTGCCTGCTCCAGACCCTGCCATGCGCTCATAATGTCCTACAGAGAATCAGAGGACACATTAACTTGATAAACACCTTCACAGAGGACTTGTTAACTTGATAATCACCTAACATCTGACTTGTTAACTTGATAATCACTTTCAGAGAGGACTTGTTAACTTGATAATCACTTTCACATCTGACTTGTTAACTTGATAATCACTTTCACAGAGGACTTGTTAACTTGATAATCACTTTCAGAGAGGACTTGTTAACGTGATAATCACCTTCACATCTGACTTGTTCTCTTGATAATCACTTTCACAGTGGGGTTGGCTTACAATGGATATAAGAAAAGTCTACACGCCCCTTTTGTAATCGGGGATGCGGCTGTGTTCAGAATGAACCACATTCAATCTCATGTTCAAAAGTAATTATCATAAACTGTCCAGGAGCAAAGGTCGTCTCTACTACAAGGGGACCCTCGTGAAGATCTTCCCTGACGTGAACCCAAAAGTCAGCAAACTGCGACCTGCATTTAATCCGGTGAAGACCAAACTGCGAAACGCAGGTAGAAGCTACAGCGGGATAGTCCGAGGAGGGAGGGAACATAAAGTATCCTTGTATGCTGATGATTTATTATTATATATATTCAAATCCTTCAAAGTCATTGTCAGCCATCATGTCAATATTAGAGGGATTTGGGAAACTTTTAGGATACAAGACTCATTTTTCCGAGAGTGTTGTTCCCAATTATCCCTACAACGGACCATCAAACATTCATCACCCATCCATTTATAAAGTGTCAAACGCTTTGAAATACCTAGGAGTCACTATTACAAAACATTTTCTGCATTATTATCCAATCTACCCATCTCTCTAGCAGGCTGCATTAATATTATGAAAATGAACGTACTACCAAAATTTTTATTTTTTGATTGATGAGTATAACCCAGTTTATTTAGAATAACAAGACCCCCAGAATTAATAAGAATTATTTACAATTTATTCAGCCTTATCTGCCCCTCTCTCATTTCGATTAATATACCCTGTGGTTTCTCAAGACTCTCTCAAGATATGGCCTCAAATTAGGAGACATTTCAAATGGCATGCATGCTCTTGGCCCATTGACTGTCAATCATTAATTTCCTCGTTCTCTGTCAAACTCATTATTTCACACTTGGTATGAGAAAAGTCATTGTTTATTCAAAGACTAATTGGTTATTATTTTGTTGAAATATCTTTTTTTCCCCATTTAGTACTGCGCTTCAGAAGCTACATAACATATTTACACATTTCCCAGAATACAAAATAATAACAATTTACACCGATCATCTTGTTCAAAAGTTTACACCCCCCTGGCTCTTAATGTATCGTGTTGCCTTCTTGAGCATCAGTGAATGTTTGCACCTTTTGTAATAGTCGTGTACGAGTCCCTCAGTTGTCCTTAGTGTGAAAAGATGGATCTGAACATCAAATAGCAACTGCTGGAAAAGGGTCAAATATGCAGAAGATGCTGGAAAAGCAAAGAATGTGTAGGACCTGGAGGATTTTTCTGAAGAACAGTGGGCAGTTTAACTGCTCAGGACAATCATCCAGGTAACGACACACAGTATTAATAACCACGGGTATGTAAACTTTTGAACTGGTTCATTTGTGTAAATTTAGTTATTATTGTGCCTTGTGGACTAGATGTAAACATCTGTTATGTGAAATAGTTTATTCAGGGCAGAACTAAACAAAAAAAACAAAATGCAATTTTAATGATCCGTCTTATTTTTGAAAAATTATTAACATTTTGCAGAATCTGCAAGGGGTATGTAAATTTACGAGCACAATAGTATTTAAATATACATATCAATTTGAGTGTGTTGTGTGTGTGGCATCTCACCGACACCATTTTCCCCTCAGAGGGCATGTAGGCAGGCCTGTTGCTGATACGCAATTTGGTCTGCAGCGTGTTAAAGTTGATCTCCAGCTGACATTTCTCTTGAACTTTTGGTGGCTTGTGAACTCGACGATAGGCACGGAAATCTTCGAGTTTCTTCATCATAGCCGCCATAGTGGTCTCGGAGGAGCGGTTCTCCAGCCACGGGGTGGTGCGGCAGATCCAATCAAGCAGCTAGAGAAGAGAGAGGAAAGGGGGAAAAGAAAAGCCAGAGTAGAAGAGAACAGGATTAAAAATGCACAGTAAGGGAACAGCCGAACATTCAGTGCATAGCAGTACCTTCAGTACATTTAGCCTTTAGTAGCTTCTCCAAAAAATTTTGAATTAAAAAAAAAAAATCTCTACCAAGTTTAAAAGGAAGCATCCCATCTGGAGTGAACATTTATTATCAGTGCCCTTGTAACAATGAGGTGGAGGCAGTTGGATACAAGTACAAGGACAATTACTGCCAGGCTCCAAAACGTGAGACAAAGTAAAAGTGTTCAGATGGACTGGATTCAGTTTACAGGCAAGTATTTAACAATTTCTAATTATTAAAAGTAGAACAGTTGAAGACTAGAAAAAGACCAGGTGATTTCTTCTCCTAATCTTCAACTGTCCAGTTTGGGTGAGTCTGTGCCCATGATAGCCTCAGGTTCTTGTTCTTGACTGACAGGAGTGGAACCTGATGTGGTCTTCTGCCGTTGTAGCCCATCCACATCCACCTCAAGGTTTGATGTTTTATGCATGCTGAGATGCTTTTCTGCTCACCACGGTTGAAAGAGTGATTATACAAGTTACTATATCCTTCCTGGCAGCTCAAACCAATCTGGCCATTTTCCTTTCACCTCTCAAGGTGTTTCCACCCACAGAACTGTCGCGCACTCAATGTTTAACAACCATGCCACGGTTAAAGTCACAAAGATCACACCTTTTCTGCATTCTGATGTTTGATGTGAGCAGTAACTGAAGTTCTTGACCTGCTGATGCCACACGATTGGCCGATTAGATAACTGAATAAATGAGCGGGTGTACAGGTGTTCCTATTAAAGTGGACAGGGTGTGTAGATGTTTACACTTGTTTATTAGTTCTACTTATGTATGACATATGTGTTTAAAAAAAATCTGCACTTATACTGGCTCTTATACCTGTACTCTGTGCTCCTCTAGAACTCAATTAAAAATCTTGTATGGTAAAACTACTTGTTTTGTTTACTCTGCTTGATATACATCACTTTGCTTGTATTTCCTCGTTTGTAAGTCACTTTGGATAAAGCTTAAAGCTGTTTATCAAAGCCTATATCACAAACTGTAAAGTTTTTGAAATAGGCACACTTGACCACATTCTGTATTAAATGCAACACTGTTGCTAGGCAACCAGGAAGCAACTGGGAATCATGAGGCTAGTAATAATTTAGTTAGCTAGCACGCAGGCCTTAAGTCTGCTTTGTAAGGATGAAATTACACAGCAATCACACTGATCCAATATATTCAAAAAACCTCAATATTCACAACTCAACGAAAAATAAATATATATTTCCAAAGTCAGGAACATCAAATAAAAAAAGGGCTGTTCTTATGGACTCTTCTCAGTAACCTCATGAACGCATGAATCTGCTTGAATGTACAGTAGTGATATTATGAGTAGCGCTGATTTAGAACTTGTTTTGGACACTGATTTGGACTGAATCTACTATATGCATGTCCTGATATGAATTAAAGGACACCTGAAGCTAATCAGAAATGGTATAAAATTTATATATGAAGTATCCTTAAATGATTACAGGAAATAAGAGAACATGTTGGAGATGTATGTTCTTAGATAACATGAGAGTGTGTGTGTGTGTGTGTGTGTGTGTGTGTGTGTGTGTGTGTCTCACCTCACTGGCCAGTTTCTCATAGTCTTCCATGAGCTTCTCATTCTCCTGGTTGACCCCAAGAACTTTACAAATCCTGTTAGCAGCGGTCTCCGCCTTTCAGAGACAATATGTGCATAGACACATGGTATATCTGATCATTTAGCTTAGGCAAACGGTTAACAAACTCAACATAAATGTAGCCTATGTTTTGAAAGTGACTGATAAGGCTTTACAAATTCTTGTGTGAGGTCAAAGCCTGCATGAATAAGATGTGCATGACATCAGGTCAAAAAGTTGTACCTGCTCGGCTCCAGCAAAAGCATGATAGAAGCAGGATACATAGGTCATGATGGCTCTCTCATCAGGTTTGGGGGTGTTGATGATGTCTGAGGAGGTGGAGGGAAAAGGAAAGCGGGTTAAACAAAAAAATGGAAAATGCACTGGGGAATAATGGAAAACCAAAGACAAGCCAAGGATGAGACAAGAAGTGTGATCTGGTGGTATACATGATATCACGGTCCTATTTACCGGCTTACTGTTTTGGTTGTAGCATTGTCAGTATGCCCTCTGCTCTATGAGAAAAGTTTCAAACAAAATCAAAATGTGTTCCTTAAGTTTTACACCTGACATACCATTAGGTTTGGCAATAAATAAATAAATAAATAAATAAATAAATAAACAAACAACTTACATAATTTTTCATTTTTTCCTTTAATCCGTCACCCATCTGAAGCTATAGAGTCCACCTTAAGTGACGTTGGAAAATGCTTCATTTTTTTTTTTTTTTTTTAACATATTTTCAACCTTCATTAAAAGAAACACTTACATCATTCTCGATATATCTACATTACATTAATTTCAGGAAAAACAAGATTGCAAAAGACAAACCTATTCAACCATCTTTTCTTCTGGTGAAACTATGTTAAAAGCTGATCCTGTTTTCTTTCATAGAACTGTGATTCAATTCTCTTAATGAACCATCTGCAAAATGAACTGAGGTCTCTTTACGCCAAAAACACATTACAATGTATAATGTAGGATCAATCAGGTAGCGGTGCTAAAAATGTGAAGAATGGACCATTTCATTCATGAAGAAAGGCCATGAGGGGAACAATATAACCGTGTAGCATGAATGTGCTCTTAAATGATGTTAGGACACTTATGATTAATTGGGGTACAGCTGAAGAACGGAAATGATGCTAAGAAAAATACATACGGAAGGAACAAGAGCCAAGCGGACTGTTAAAAATGGGAAATTATGCAGCGAAGAAGGAGTGGGATAGGAACAAAATTGTTCTGACAAAATGATTCTGACCTTCTGCATTCTTGCATGAGAAACAGACTTAATTAAAGCTGCAAGCAGCATTTAAAGGGGCCAAGCACCAAAAGTGCAACAAGCACAATGTGGAGCATGAAGAACATGAAGCGGAGAAATAGAATGTACATGAATGAGTAAAAGATAGGTTCAGAAGCACAGAGAATAAGACTGAACAGGAAATGAACAGAACAGAGGCATTTATTTGCATGCCAAGAGGTTGAAAGGTTACTGCAATGCGGAGCCACAAAAGAAAGGACGTGAAAGACAAAACATTACACAAATGTTTAAGAACTTGCACCACATCGGAATCGAACCCAGGACCTTTAGAATTAATCCTTGTTGTTTATCACAATGCTCCAAAAAAAAACTTATATCTCTAGAATACTAGGTGGCGCTGTGTTCAAATTTTTCAGGTACCTAGAGGACACGCTATGAATGATCCCTGCTAAATGTTGTGCCGATATGTCAAATATTTTAAAAGATATTACAATATATGCCACATTTCAAAATGGCGTACAGGAGGTTTGTCCGATCCTGGCAAAATTGGTATCCACGGATTCGACAAGACCCAATGAATCCGGAGACACCAGATCATAATTTTCTGTCAAAGTATTCAAAAATTATAAGCAAAAATAATCATTTTTCAAATCTCATGACCTGTAGGTGTTGCTGTTCGGCAAGGACCCTCGGCTCATGCTGCTGATGAAGTGTACCAAGTTTCGTTACAATTGATCAAAGTCTGTCTGAGATACAGCCTCTGATCCAATTTTGGGTCAACATCGTTAAATTTGCGACATCATAACTTTTGAACAGATATGAATTTAAAAATTCTGTTCAGTATTTTTTTGCAGCTCTGTCCACTTATCATTTGAGCCAATATTGGTAAGAATTGGACAAAATTTGAATGAGAAGTAGCAAAAAAACTGAATACTGTACATTTCAAAATGGTGACTACTGTAATGGATGGACTCTTAATGTAAAATATGGATTGTGATCACCATGAGGAAACTAATCTGATGAACTAAATTTCTTTTCTCTAGGACAGTGTTCAACAATTATAAACATTTGAAATGTGAATTTTTGAACTAGTGGTGGCGCTATACAGTTGGTCCTAGAGATGCCATAATTGGTCCAGATACTATTCATGGTCATATCTATGAGTGTGCCAAATTTAATCCTTTTCCAACTTACGGTTCATAGGGCTACCACAGACTCCCTGTAGGGAAGAAGCAGAATAATAAGAAAACTATGCACCATAGGTGCTTGGCCCCTAATAAATCAAGTTTGTTTTTAACAGAAAAGCAGTACTCATTTACATTCTTTATTCAAGCAATGAGTGGGAATTATGCTGTAATTATGCAGTCCGAGGCAGACTATCGTTATAAATCTGCTTGCTAATCGGTAAATAATTTTATACCATGGTCTGTCTAAACACTCGATTCTAACTGGCTGGAAGGTGTGTGTTCAAACCATGTAATGAACAGGTAGTTCCAGTCAGTTAAATCACCGTTCTAAGTTAATACGCTGCCTATAAAGAACTTTACCTTGTCAGTGCTGGCAAGTGACCATGGTGTAAGTGGGATAATCCACAGCTAGGTGTGAATTACGCTCGTTCTTTGCCTTCATTATGCATTAAAATCATGTGATGCACACCTAGACATAGATTATCTCTTACATAAATAATTACAATGTTACTTCTCTATTTGCTCTCATCACAAACTCCATTTCCCAGAATTCCACACCTTATGTTTATTACATTCTGATAAACTTTCCTTATGTTTTTTGGATTGGTTTTCTAGTTTGACCTCTGTTTGATTGGTTTGATTCTCACTTTGCCTATATCCGATTGTTTTACCAGCGCTTTTATCATGTCTGACTACGATACTGGACTTCTGGTTTGTCTGCTTTTAATAAAATCCTGCACCCAAACCTTCACAAATTAAATAAAAACAGCCATTAAATATTCCTTATTGTTATGGAACTTGCCTTGGTGCTTTAATTAGTGTCCGTCTCTGTAGAGCACAATGCCAATCAGTCAAAAGGTCAGGTGTATTTAGTGCATGTCCTGCAGTATAGTCGGACGCAATAATGTACCTTGATTTTTATTTTTATTTTTTTTGCCTCAGTGATTTTGAGTCCAGATTTTGACCCTCGCCCATCTTCCCTACTTGCTATAATGATAATGAGTCTTTATTTGTCACATATACATTACAGCACAGTGAAATTGCTTTCTTCACATACCCCAGCATGTTAGGAAGTTGACGTCAGAGTGTAGGGTCAGCCATGATACAATACCCCTGGAGCAGAGAGGGTTAAGGGCCTTGCTCAAGGGCCCGACAGTGCTGGGGCTTGAAACCCGACCTTCCGATCGGTAACCCAGAGCCTGGCAGTGCTAGGGCTTGACCCCCTACCTTCCAATCAGTAACCCAGAGCCTTAACCACCAAGCCACCACTGCCCCACTATGAACTCAGTGTTAAATATCTACTACGTGCAGTGCACAGCATACCTTCTGGATCCAGCATTTTGGGGATGTCAAGGTGTTTCTCCGCAATTTCCAGAGCCAGGTTCAGGTTGCCTAGATGATCATCCTGCACATACATGAATAAAGAATGCACTCAGATGTGTAAAGGATTATTAAGAGCACCTGCCACACGATAACTGCTGACAGTTCTAGGCCATCTTAGTTTGATGGATTCTGACGTCTTGTAGGGACTAGAAACTGTGTTAGAGGGACCATTTAGTTCACACTTTTGCGTTGTAAAGAAAAAAATATGCAAGAGGATGCGTTACTGACTAGTGAGGGGAACAAATGTAGAAACATGTGAAACATACGTAGCTTTAGTTATTATATTTATTATTGAGCATTTATAGTAAAATGAAATAGTTTGATTGTTCACTTAAATTCACTGGATTCAATCCAAACCTTAAGAACAGCCATAACAGAGCTTTTTAGTCTTGCCCCTTTTTCCTATAAACAGGGTTCGTACAGATTCTTCACAATGAAATTCCAGGACTGTCAAGGACTTTTCAAGCACTATTTTTTGTTTTGTTTACAAAGACTATACAAGAGGTGTCCATCCATCCATCCATTTTCTGTACCGCTTATCATACACAGGGTTGCGGGGAGCCTGGAGATTATCCCAGGAGACTCAGGCCACGAAGCTTGGGACACCCTGGATAGGGTGCCAACCCAGCGCAGGGCACAATCACACACACATTTTCACACCCATTTATACACTATGGACAATTTAGAGATGCCAATCAGCCTACAACGCATGTCTTTGGTTTGGGGGAGGAAACCGGTGTACCCAGAGGAAACGCCTGAAGCGCAGGGAGAAAAGGCAAGCTCCGCACACACAGGGCGGTGGCAGGAATTGAACCGCCAACACTGCAGGTGTGAGGCAAATGTGATAACCAGTAAGCCACTGTGCACCTCACAAGAGATGTTATTTAAACATATTCTTTATTTGTTCTTTTTAAAAAAATTTTAATATAATAATAATTAAACACAGCCAATTTTTATATGGCGCCTTTTCCAGGCATGCTGGACTAAATTTGCATTTCCCATTCATTGCTTTGTCTTCACCATAACATCAGTATACTCCAGGTGAGTGACAGGAGCACTGATGCCAACAACTTTCAGTGGAAAGTCGCTAATTGTCACTAGATGATGTCATGCGCTAATAAGTATCTTTACTATGGCATCGTGTCGTATTTGCATTGTGCCTATTGTCAGCCCTTTACATCTGTTTGCTTCTCTCCTACTCTCTCTGGTCACATACTGTATTTTAATACAGCCGAATTCCCAATAAAGCTGTTCCCATTTACATAGTTTTCTGTTTCTGTTGTCAGTAAAACAGAGTATGAAGTAGTGACTGAAACACGGCTCATTAAGAGACTACATGTTCACCAGCAGTTACTTCCAAGCTGCTGTTCTGCACTGCTTAAATCCTGATTTTATAACCGCGATATCATCTGACAAAATCACCATACACATAAGTTAAAGACAACTGCTGTGTTGTCTTTATGTTCATAACTGTAGCCATGAGCTAGATTTTATTTAATGTAAAATAAAAAATAAAAAAAATGTACAGACATTGTTTGGTATTTTAGTTTTTCCAACCTAAGAACATTTGAACGCTTTTGTTGGAATTTCCCATTCCACAACACTGAGCAATTTTAAAGCTTATTTGGATGTACTGTACAGGGGTGTACTTTTAAAACTATCTAATCGTAGAATAAGAGATTACATGCTGCATTTATTAAATCTGGCACAATGTAATATACATGAGCACAATCCTTATGTGACATGGTGCTTTGACTAAAGAGACCACTGATTTAAAAGCATTTAAAATGTTTCTAAGACATATGCATGCCAGACATAATGGGTTATAGCAGATGTGTTAGAACTGGTAAATCACTAAATTGTGCCGGACTCAGAGCATGCACCACCAGACACGAGCTTCTCACTCAGAACACCTGTAGAATAGCAAGCAGACCTTGCTGAGTTTGGAGTAGTCAATCAGATCGGGTCTGTGTCTGTGTATAAGGGCGCAGAAGGCCAGGCCATCCTTCCAGCTTAACACACCAGAGGTGGATAAAGCAGGGGGGAAAAAACAGAGTGGAATAAATAAATAAATCACATGACATCTGTTTCTCTGTAGCATGACCGCAATATGATCAATACGTCATTACTTAGCACGAAAGAATAGACAGGAAAAGAAAAAATACCCTTAGGGCTGAAAGGAGTACATGCAGTACCACAAAAGGAATATAACTGATTCATTTATCAGAGACGCATAATCCTTCAATAGTCAACCTTCTCAAGGTTAAAGCTATCAAACAGAGTGGTCTGACTTGTGTGAGAGAGCAGTTTGACTCTGAATCAGTCCACCTGCAGGAAGTGAACCAAGCATGCTATGTATTCTGGGATTTTTATATGTGAGCTGTTAAACTAATTATTTACAGTGGGTGGAAATATGTATTGAACATGTCAACATTTTTTTCAGTAAATATAATATTTCCAATGAGGCTATTCACATGAAATTTTCACCAGACATCAGTATTAACTCAAGAAATCTGGAAATATAAAGAATTCACAACATTAAAGTCCAGAAATAAAGTTATGTGTAATAAATTGGAATGACACAGGAAAAAAACGTATTGAACACGCTAAGAAAAAGCAGTTCTCCAAGGCAAGGTAAGGCAAGGAACCAGCTGAAATCTGTAAGTAATTATACCTCCCATCTGTGCAAATTAATATCAGCTGGGTTAGTACATTGATGGTGTATAAAAAGCCTTTCTGTTACCAAGGTGTTACATAAGAAACTTCTCATGATGGTTAAAAGCAAAGAGCTCTTCCAAGACCTTCACAACCTTATTGTTTCAAAACATATTGATGGAATCGGATACAGACGTATTTCAAAGCTTCTTTCATGTCAGGGTAATTATAACGGCAAACATAAATAATTTGAATGTTTGTGCTGGTTTGGAGTGTGAGCTATTAATCTTTTTGTTGGGTATTTTTTTGGCTGTGTGACGTCACTCTCCACCCCATGTCACTCAAATCGCTCCAAATCGGCACCACTCATTTGTGCTCTGTTTGTGCCGTTAAAACAATCACTGTAACTATTATCCCTTTCTTAGATATAACAAGAATGTTTTCGGGAGCGATGACGACATTCTCCACACCCATTTCGTCTAAATAGCACAAAACCGGTGTTGTTTGTTTGTGCTCGATTTGTGATAGAAATTCTGGTTGACTACCTACTGTATGACAGTGGATTATTGATGCTGATGGCATCATGAAGTTCATTAAGTACCAGAATATTGGTATTTTCAGCAGAAAAACATGGTTGTTGCCAGGAGAGAGTAGTTATTCTGTGGTACAAATAATTTTTTTTTTTTTTAAATCCCATGTCTTTAAGCTCACAACACGTTGTTACTCACTGTACTGTGTATATATATATACGTTTTTTTTTTTTGCTGGCCTGTAAATCAGTAACAGCATGTAATCTATCAAAGTACATAATCGTTCACCTGCAGTGGAAATTTTGGACGTTGACATTCCTGTAAGGAGCCGTCTTCCTCTGGCACCACAGCAGCAGGCCCTCTTTAGCTGAGGTTTCTGAAAAGAAAATCACCACTAATAACCAACAGATCAAATAATATCTGTAAAAGAAAAGAATCCTGGGTCTTACCAAAAAAGTAATAGGCTGCATGCTGGCTTTTTTGCAATAACTAAAATAAGTCTGGCACATTTCGTTATTGCTAATATAAGAAAAAATTATAGCAGCGTTCACCTGGATTAATAAACCTTTTGCTCAGCTTGTTTTTTTTCCATTTCACTCTAATCCAGGGGCGTTATCTGAACTGTTAATCACCCGACGCTGAGCCCTACAGAAGCCCTAAGCAACCATGTATTATGAACTTTTGTTCTTTGTTGTTTTCTGGTGATCACAACTTAATTTTCTCATGCTCTCGCCATATCTAAAGTTGTTTTCTCATGATCTCGATTTCATTTTCTCATGATCTTGAAATAACCAAAAACTGTTTTCGCCAAGTCGTCAATCCTGCAGGGATGACAGGGCTTTTGGATTATTGCAGAAAATAAACTCTGTGACCAACAAAACTTACAAAAATTCTTACGTTTTGTTTATGAGGGTAATCTTCACACAACTTTTTATGAATTTTGAAACCTGAATACACTCACCAGAAGTAAAAAGCTAACGGTAGGCTCTAAACGAACTACACGGATGCATGACCTCAACGTCACCAACGCTACGCTTCCGACAACTCTTTCAACCTTTATTTAAAAAAACACTGCAACTGGAAAATACTCTAAATTGGTAAATCGGCAAGTTGGAAAGTTTGAGTTGGAATAGTTTGCAAGACTACGAGTATAAACACAACGAGGCTGTAGTAGATGAGTTTTCCTGTTCGGCGAGATGACGTTTAACGTCCCCGACAACCCCGTAGTTTCATTTAGCCATTGTTAGCAACCGTCTTAACAAAATCACAAGTGGTGTATTACTGATGTTTTTTATGTCGTAGTATAAAATGTGAACATATCTTGAGCTGGTGTTAGCCACAGACTTTAATTCAGTTATTTACCCAAAAACCCATTAAAAAACCCCCATTGACTTCGGGACGATGGATGTCGAGTACACAGAAAAATCAAAAAGTCGAGATCAGGAGAAACAACTTTTGTTATGTCTAGATCATGATGAGAAAATTAAGTCGAGATCACGAGAAAACAAGGAAGAAAAATGAATAATGCATGGCTGCTTCGATTTTTCTCAATCAAAAAAACCTTTAAAACGTACTTCTAAATAGATCGTTTGCATGCATTTTTTTTTCTTGCTTGTAAGGGCTAATTGCTTAAAAAATGTAAAAATTGGACAAAAAGTTGGATTTATCATAAAACTTGCCTCGGGTGTTATCACCGTTTGTAGGACTACCAGATGGATAAAATGTCAAACTTTTTGGCTATCCAACATGAGATAAGGCTAGTTTGGTGTCGCTAGCCAATGGGAGGCACAACTAAGCTATCACTGTATTTGTTTAGCTGCTACGGTACCATGCAGAGTACGTGATCTGTCCTTATGCTCTCGTATCATGTTACGTAGTGACAAACCACTCCAAGTGGAGAATTATTCGGGGCTAAAGACAAAATCTTCGGGGCTACAGCCCTGAATGCCCAGACCACATTACGTCCCTGCTCTAATCCAGGAGTTCCCAAAACGTTTTGGGTAAATGTCCCCAAATGCACAATTTCTTTGAACACTAACATACTGTATGTCCAATATAAGTGACTAAAAGTCCAAAGGAATATTCCTTGTAATGATTTAGCTGTCTAGTGGGAAGCGTTGTATTGTTATAGGAAAATAATCCAGGCCAGGATGGTGTCATACGTCCCAACACGAAGCAGCCTGGTTTATACAAGACACATGATTTTGCATGCATGTGCAGAAGCAGCATTAGTGTGAGCAGCATAATTTACATACTCGCCTGCATATCTTATGTACATCCGGAACATTTAGAAGCGGCATTCACGAGATGTCCGAGCCAAAACATTCCTATCTATCAGGTTTCCAAGTCAAAGTGTGAAATGTGTGCAACACACAGTGATGTTAAACATACTAAAGAGCTCTGTCTCTCTTAAAACACTGCGCTGTCGTCGGGATTGTTGTCATGAGCTGAGTCTCAATTCGAACTCTAATCTTACATTCAAAAGTGCTTACTAATCTAGATACTCCAGTACATAATACATATACATAATACATAATAAAAGCAGACATTTCAGTAGGTTTGAAGGCGACGTGAGAGATCTTTCAAGTTAAAAACTAACTGTAATAGGAAAACCGGTTAGCCTTATTACGCAATAACAGTCTAGATTAGTACATTAGTACATGATTTGAGACACAATGCTATGGCTTTTTTATTATTATAATTTTTTTTAAGCAGAGGTAGATCGACTGAGAAATTTTTGTCCATTTTTTTGATGACCCACACTAGTGCAGCGTGTCAGGATAATGGGGAAAAAAAACCCCTAAAATAGTACACATTGATTTAAACATAGATTGTCAGAATGCAATTCCCAGCAACATCTCTAAATATTAGCACACAAAATCTGCCTTCTATATTTCTGATATGAATTTGAAAAATAATAAAATGAAGCAAAAGACGAGATCATTTGTATCACTGGGTGCATTTTCATTTCCTACCTTCCACTGAGATGTCCTGGATGGCGAAGCGGAGGATAATGGTCCAGATCATTCCCAATGTCATCTTTACATTTCCATCAACGATCTCTAAAAACATGTAAAATAACACATTACTCTTCCCAAGTGCCACACGTTTTATTTCTTTTCTATGATCGTATTTATAGTTTTTATAAATACTTTATACCTATAAATACAAATACCTTGTGTTCACTATCTATCATACTTGGGTCTCATAATCTGTATTTAGACACACTACAGTCACTCACTAACAGGCTGAGATGATTTTAACCCATATAAATAACTACAATATTTGATTTCAAGCCAGCATCTAAAAAAAAACCAAAACATTTAACTTTAATCTAATATGAGTCTGTCTCTCTTTCTGTCTATTTAGAAAGGCAACAGCAATTACAGATAGATCTAGGGTTAGGGCAACAGCTATTATTGGTTTATAATATGCAGTATTTAGAAACTCTGAAAAGATAATACAGTATCTTTAAATGCTCTTTAGCTTGCATCAGCTGTAATAAGCAACAATAAATATCATCACAGGTTTATTACCTTCTGCTCCAATGGACACCAGCTTTACCCCTTTACTGGTGATGTACTCCAGGGCTTTGTTCACATTGGCTATTTTGTGAAATCGCATTTTACCTCTGTCTGGTTTTGGCAGTCTTTCACCTAAAGACAAATAAAGCAGCTTTTACAGTAAGTTTCTGACTTTCTGACTCTATCCAAAAGCAGTGCTCAGTCATTACTTACTGTAACACAGCACATGTCGACCCTGACCTTGCTTTCTTTTCCCCAAGATTACAATTTATCTGTTTAATCGGTCTGCCTTTGTGTATGATGCAGCCCTAAATAAGCACATTTTTGTATATTGAAATCTGCATTTATTTATTTATTTATTTATTTCATGGCTAATCAGTTCCACTGAAGCACGTGTTCAGATGACATTTGATCTAAAACGGATCATAAGGTTTTGCACAAACTTGTGGAGTCCATTCCAGCTCGAATGCACACAGTCAGTAAAGCAAAGAGGCGACGTACCAAATACTAAGAAACTCTGAAATTCAATATTTCTACTTTTCACCCAATAATTGTTATAATAATAATAATAATAATAATAATAATAATAATAATAGCTGTAAATTTTATTGGAAATGAAAACTGTTGTGTTAAATAATAAAAGAATGCAATATAGAAGCATTTTGACTAGTGGTCTTTGGACC
>JANDJT010000032.1:5005342-5022208 GCA_024331685.1 Stegophilus panzeri
GTGTGTGTGTGTGTGTGTGTGTGAGAGAGAGAGAGAGAGAGAGAGAGAGAGAGAGAGAGAGAGAGAGAGAGATTTAATAACAAACTTTATTCAATCATAATAACAAAACCATAAATATACCAATTTCAAATCCATACAAGATCAAAAAATAACTCCTCCACCACCATACACAAAATAGATTTGTAACACCGCTGTAGGTTAAAAGTTTCTATATCTTTCTTTGCTGTATAATACTTAAACTCCACAGCGATTCTTGACTTGACACATGATTTAAATAAAGATGTAATCTCTTGACCAGACCTATTTTCTATATTCTGTTCTTCCTTGTTTTATAAATTACGAGCTTTGCCTGTCCAAACAGAAAATTAAGCAGCTGCCATTTAATCTTTTGCTTCTGATTGTACCCTACCCCAACAATAAAAACATCTGGTGTAAACTTTCCCCTGATTTCACCACACAACAAATCTAACAAATTAAAAAGTGTCTTACACACTCCAAAAAAGAATGAAAATTAGTTGCTCTAGATCCACAAAACACACATTTATCATCAGTGTTTGGATTAGTTACTGAAACAAATGCATTACCATCCACAGCCACATATAGTATTCTCCATTGTAAATCACCAGATCGTTTTGTAAATGGTGGTTTATACAGTACCCTCCACACTGGCTTCATTTCCTCTTTCAACCCGAGTTTATTCCTCCACACTGTATCAACCCTCCCATTCAGTGTTCCTTTATTAAAAACCTTCACAAAACATTTATACATCACTTTCCCTTCTACTTCATTCAGCTTTAAATTCTGCAGTCCGTTGAGATCCAATAAAGGACCTGACATGTCTTTTAGATCTGGTGTAATCCAAAGTTTTGGAAATGCGTCCCTTATATCCAGAGTCACCTAATGGAGTCAACAAACAGGAAAAAATGAGGCAAGGCAAGAATCAAAAACAAGAAACCAGATCAATGACCTTGAAGCAAAATGACGAACAGGGTACAAACGCTTGGTACGGTGATAACACTCAATACTTCGCAAAGTCATTGTGTTCAAACAGTCTCTTTATACTGTGGTTGTGAGTGCTGTGAATTTGTTGCAGCTGTGCGTGGTTAGAACGAATCTGAGTGTTCTAGGAAGTGTAGTCCATGGCGGCCATGTTTTTAGGCCACAGTGCAGGATGGGAAATGTAGTCACTGGTTTGCTGTGACATGACATTATTAGAGTTACAATTCCTCATTTGTCAGCCTTGTTTTCCACATATCCACTTATGGTTAGTGTGTGGCGAGTTGACCTCTGACCTCAGAAATTATGCATGAAATTATTATTAATTATAAACAAAGCATATTTTGGTGAAACAAACACTCTCCCTCTCTGTGCACAGCTCTTTTTCATTTACTTTCAGCTTCTGATTCATGTCATGAACAGTTTAGTTGTTCTTGATGTTGACTTCCTCCACCTCAGCCTGGAGCTAAAATAAGAACATCCTCTGATCCGACAGTCATTAATAATAATAAAAAAAAGGTAAAAAAACAAAAAACAAAAATAGTACCAGTCGTTTGAAATGAAGTTCATTACATGAAGGAACAAATTACAAAGTTTATATTAGGTCAATTATTATATTAAGTTAGTTATTTTGACTTTGACTGACTTTAAAAATAGAAAAAAAAGTAATTAGGAGACTGCAGAAGGCAAAAGTTTGGACAACCATCTAGTTACTCGTCAGGCCTCAACTGACTTGTTACTTGATTCTAGCGTTCCAGTGTTTGACAGTGTAGATGTTGTATAAAATCCTACATGCTGTTAACCTCCTCACCTTTTGGATGATCTGTTAGTTCTCTCGAATTTCATTCCGCAGTCACTCGACTTCCTTTTTATCATTTTCTATTAGCACTCTTTTTCCTTCTTCACTCAGTTCATCCAGTTGTCTATTGATTGTGTCCAAATCCTCCTCATTCTGTTTTTTTGGGTCTTCTCGTGCTCTTCAAATATGTCTTGGAGGAGGATTTCCTGCAGGGACAATACAGACACCCTTTTAATTTTTTATATAAGGTCAATCAGTCTTAATGGTTAGCTTATTCAACTTTATTTATATCAAAGACCTTTATCTATTAATTACTGACATCTAGGTGTGTGATCAAATTGCTGCATAACTTATGTACTGTTACGTTATACCAGAATAATATAATATATAATATCCCAAGCAAAAATTTATTCTTAGGTAAACAAAGAATTACTCCCCAAAAAATTCTTTGTTTGGCAAAACGTTCTTGTAATGTTAGTATGAGCCTCACCTCATGATGGACGATCTGGTTTTGCTCCTCCTTCTCCTGCATCAGATCTTCGACCTTCTTTTCTTTATTATCTTGATCCTGCAGGGTCTGCACTTGTCAGATCTTCAGCTCTCATTGCTTTCTTACGTTCGTCCTGCAAATGCGGCACTTCCTTTTTCTGCTTCAGATCCTGGACTTTCTTTGGTTTCTTATGTTGGTCCTACAGGCTCTGCACTTCCTTCTTTACCTTATCGATCTCGTGGACCTGGTCCTGTATCAAAATTAGCCATGCTTTTAAAAATGCCTACTACTGCAGTGCATTAACAATTTTAGTGCAAAAAAGCACTTACATTTAATACATTTAATAAATGAACAAATAAACAAACAAATAAATAAATACATTTCATTTGAGCTCAGGACCAATGATTCACTGAACCTTGAAACCCAAAAAGTATCAAAAGTTCTGTACAGTGAAACATAAAGAGAGACTGTTTGCATATAGTGAGTGTACTTACTTTCATCCTTCAGCTCTCTGTCATATTTCTCCATGATCAAGGTCATCGTCTGGTGGTGAAAGACATTCTGTTCTTCCTTTTCAGTTTTCAGAACCTACAGTGAGATATATACCATTTGTATTGAATTATCAATCAATATGTAATAATTCTTTGTACTCATTTGATACCTGTTACTCAAGAATACATTCAAATCCTCACATGAAACTGAATTATATGGCTGTCTAAAATCACACTATACATGCTATACTCTTACACTACTCATTATGTATTATGTACACCAACACACGTCAAGTCAAAATTCTACAGTACGTCTCACTGAGTTTCTCAATGTCAACACACTCCTCATACCAAAACTAAGCACAGTACATGACAGAGCTTATCTAAATATTTTCACACTGCCTGTGACACACCTAAAGTGTTAAATCAACTCATAAATAATAAAATAACCATTATCTACTGTCTTAGTTTAACTAATGTGGCCTCACAGATAAATGATCAGAACTGAGATCTCATGATCTAACCTGGATTTGGCTTTCAAAGCCTCAATCTCCTGGAGGAAATTCTGCCTGACTTTGTTAATCTTTGTCTTGCAGCCCACGTGATTCTCCTTTAGCTTGTCCTCCTGGTTCTCTATCTCTAGTGTACTCTGATCCTGGATGGTTAAACACAGAAAAATTTCACATCAAAGTAAAGGTTCAGGATGAAACTTATCATTCAACTGTGTTACTGTAAAATGTTGAGATGGCCTAAGTAGAGGAAATCCCAAAGAAACCCACGGAGAGAACATGCAAGACTGCACACAGATGGTCACCTGACCTCAGGACTGAACCAGGGATCCTGGAGCTTTGAGGCGGCAAGGCACCACTGCGAAAGTTACTACTATAAAGATCATTCCATCAGTTTCAATGAATGTATAGTTCGTTGTATGTCCTTTTTCTCCAGATAAGCCTCGGTACAGGGGAACTACTCAGTATAGTCTGTTTCTTTCACCATGATCAACATGCATCCCTCCTGGTCAGTGATCCTCCAGATGAGAAGCGAGCCGTCCTCTGAGGCATTCAGCAGGAACTGGTTATCGGGTGTGACGATCTGCACACATGATGAAACATTACTGCCTTGGAACAAATGGAGAATTGTTAGCGAAATAAATCATCGTTAGCGAAATAAATCATTCAGTCAGGAGGAAGCACACACTGCCAAGGAAATGACACACTTATTGTTCTTTCTCACTTCCATGGCTGTTATTTTCTGATATCAGGATGCTTCTTTGGTCATTATCTCTTACACTGCAGATCATTATCTGTATATAACTATTTCTTTCCCAGGTTAGCATAACCTAACCTCTTTCCAAAACATGTCTTTCATGCACATTTGGGAAGATAGATTTGACAAAAAAAACAACAACTGGTAACATAGGTTCAGCCATACACTAGTTAACCACATAAAGTGATAACTTGGCCTACATCAGGCAAACTAGAACGTCGTCATCTGGAATTGTCTCCAAAGCGCCGATTATTAAAATGTCTTAGCAGACAAGTAGGTATAAGTTGATTAAGAGTGGGTATGAAATTCAAATAACAAATAAAAAAAAACTTTACATTCAACCAAACATTACTTCCTTTCCTGTGTACTGAATAAAATAAATCATTAGCGCACCAACATGTTAGTGCTAAATACAGTGACCTCACTTTCCTTTTAAAGCTACTTTATCCATCCATCCATCCATCCATCCATTTACCATACCGCTTATCCTACACAGGGATGTGTGGAGCCTGGAGCCTAGGGGCACAAGACAGGGGACACCCTGAATGTGGTGCGACCCATCGTAGGGCACACTCACACACTACGGACAATTTGGAAATGCCAGTTAGCCTACAACGCATGTCTTTGGACTGAGGGAGGAAACCGGAGTACCATTAGTACTCATTAGCCCCCCTCAAGCAAATCAATATATCAACCAATATATTTTCTTTTTGATTTCTTTTTTTCCATCAATGGTTCGATTCCATCACATCTTAAACATGTTCCTGGGTGGGCATTGGGACCTGGGGTGAGTGATCCATACACGACCCAGTTTACTGTTTAAACCTTTTACGTTGGTTTTATTAATGATACTGCGCATTATCACGGTTACAGTTTGGCTGCTCACTCACACACTTGCTGCAGACTCACACAGGCAGCGAGAGCGCAGGACACGGTCATACACCCCTCCTGGTCTCCAAGGGAAATACTCCCAGATCGGCATGTGGAGTCATGTGGGCCAGAAATCGAACCGCCAACCCTGTGATTAGTGGAGAACCCGCTCCACCACCTGAGCCACAGCCAGCCCTATAAATACAAATGTGTTTAATGAGATGCAGTTTTGAAAACACCTCTCCTGCTGATTCACTTTCTATGTACCATAGTGTTTAGGCGATCCCTTATCCAATGTAACGGTTATGCATAAAAGTGTTTTTAAAGGCTATAAAATGATTATTAAATTGCTTGTTTGTGATTCATTTTGTTTTGCATAAAGTACTGACAACTGCAGAAAAGATTCAACCATATTTTAAATGATTAATGTACTTTAAACCGTCACTTTAAATGATTTTGGCAGACACAACTCTCGAGGCACTACCCAGATACCCCACTCCTGCAGTAGCGCCCATAACAAATGTCCAGGAACACGATTATAGACCTTCTCCAAAACCGAAAAACACATGTACACTGAATTAGCATACACCAATGCCCATTCGAACTGCACTTAATGGCTTATTCATGGTCTCATCTCCCATGCCTGACGTTTGGCAGAACACTTTTTGGGTCACCCGAGAGTGTATTTCCGTGGCCTCTAAAAACTCTTCTCATGCCTTCTCTTTTGCATCTGCGACAGCCCTTCTGGCTCTCAGAGAATTGAATCAGGAAAGCCCTCTATGAGCAGAAAGCAACTCAATCCCCCATCCTTCCATAGAGGCAATTAAGCTCACTCTTTGTGAGACATCTCCTCAGATCTATTCAGTAAGAGTGGCCCAAATTAGAGCATGAAGCTCCTGGTGACTTTTATGTGAATATGTTTCACCTAATTGCACAGGCCATTTCACCGTAGTGCCTGTGTACACTTACTTACTATGTACCTTTGTTCTTAGGTAACCCCTTCACCATGTAATAGCTATGCATTAAAGCTTTTTTTTTTTTTTTTTTTTTTTACATTACCATATGCGTGGCAAAGTACACCAACATTACAAAAGTGTGGAAAAGAGGCATATATTTTGAGCTTTGCTTTAATACTAGGTTTTTCCTAAATGTTTTATCTAGTACAGTTTTTTTTTGATGATTTTTAATCCAAGGCTTAAACATTCTGGAATGGATTTTGCCAATGATTCAAATAGTTTCTTCTTCCTGTTTGAAGATTGATTCATACTTAGTCAATTTACAAATTCATTTACCTTGAGGAAAACACAGCTGAAATACGTCCCCGGGTGTGAAGTAGCGTACAGGTCTTAACCAGTCACTACAAAATACGGTATGTCGCAATCATTTGGAACGCAATAATTCCAAGGCAAAACAATCTCATCTCATTTAATGTAACAAATATTTAATACTAATGAACATTTGTTCAATACACTCCGTATTAATGTCCTTGGTTTTGGAACAGCAAGTCCATCAAGCTCATTTAGGTGTGATGGATAGGTGTCCACATACTTTTGGCCAAGTATGTGCGTTGCAGATCATTTGACAGCTGGTACTCTATTAAGCTTATGTTCATTCACAATGCCACGTAACCAACAACTTTATCAAATTCACCATCTGAGAGTTTTGGTTTTAATTCTAATGAAGATGTCACCCAAAAAGGTTTTCTTGAGGTAAAGGTGGGTTGTCAAGATATACCAACACTGTACTGTACATAGAAGGGAAACTTGTCAAGTGGAAATAAAACGTTGTAGCTGTCTGAACAAAACCCCATAAATCAATTTTAATATCAATTCATTGTACAACATGCATTGTATTTTTATGATAAAATGCCATTCTCTCTAAACCACACAAATGTTTGATATATTGGCCGCAAGCTATGAAATATCGGCCAAGTGCATCGTGGACTCTGAGTGCAGTGTTATAGACTTCTAAAATCTCCTATTCCAAATCAAATAAGACAATTTGAAAATAATTAAAATCATTGTCATTGTTATTTGTTTATCTTATTTGTTTGTTTATTTATTTATTTTCTAGTCCAGAATGACACAGACCAGTGGGCGGGGCTTGTCGGTTTCTATGTATCAGAGTTACAGCCGTTAGTTTCCGGAAGTGTAAACCGACTAGAGGCTTCATAAACTACAACAAATTCAACTATTTATCTGATTATATATTATATTTATACCCTGTCCAGGGTGTACCCCGCCTTGTGCCCGATGCTTCCTAGGATAGGCTCCAGGTTTCCCCGGGACCCTGAAAAGGATTAAGCGGTATAGAAGATGGATGGATGGTTGGATATTATATTTATATATTTCATCATCAATATATCAGACTGTAGTATAAACAAGTATTAGTTTACAAAGAATAATAAATTTAAGAATAGATTTAACGAGAATGATGGACTTTTAGGTTTTTATAATTCTCCTGAGCTAGCGAGAAAAAAAAGAAAAGAAAGAAAGAAAGAAAAAAAATACCTCAAAAAGTGAAACAAGACAAACTAATAAACGCATAAAAGCGTACAGGTTAAAAAAACCCCTGCTTTTTCTTATCTGAAGTTTAAAACTAATTTGGAAAGTTTTGCGTTTGAAACTGATTTAAAGTTGGTTTGACGTTGGCCGGTCGATAGTCGCAAATTAAGGGACCGTCTCTAAAGTTACACGTTTATACACGTTTCTAAATTCAATAGCATTTGAAGGGAATGATTTACAGTCATAAAACCAACTGGATATTATTCATGTAGGTGCCAGCTATAACGCTTTTAGATTTTTTGTATTTAATAAAATAAACTATTAAATCACATGTAAATTTGACATGAATTTCACTACCAAATGGGCTCATAAACAAAAATATACCATAATTTAAAGCTCAATAGCATTAGAAGAGAATGGCCTACAGTCACAAAACCAACTGTAAAGTGTTCATGTAGGTGTCAGGTATAATGCACACCTTTCAGATTTAAAAAAAAATATTTAACCCTACAATGCATGAACCAAAAATCCTACATGAATGCATAAAGGGGGGTCAAAATGACCCATATTGGAATTAATAATTTTCTTCACACACAAAAAAGTCCTATTAATGAAATCATTAAAAGTACTTACAATACCTGAATGTTTTAATATTTCAAAGATGTTTATTTGTTTTCTGAATTTTATGTCTGTGAGCTGGCCGTCAGATAACTGCCTTGTTGACTCAACTGACATTTTTGAAAAAGAGAGAGAGAGTGTGAGAGAGAAAGTGAAAGAGAGAGTGAGTGAGTGAGAGAGAGAGAGAGAGAGTGAGTGAGTGAGTGAGTGAGTGAGTGAGAAAGAGAGAGTGAGTAAGTGAGTGAGTGAGTAAGTGTGTGAGAGAGAGAGTGAAAGAGAGAGTGAGTGAGAGAGAGAGAGAAAGAGAGAGAGAGAGTGAGTGAGTGAGTGAGAGAGAGAGAGTGAGTAAGTGAGTGAGAGAGTGAGTGAGTGAGAGAGAAAGAGAGAGAGGGAGTGAGTGAGAGAGAGTGAGTGAGTGAGCGAGTGAGAGAGAGTGAGTAAATGAGTGAGAGAGTGAGTGAGTGAGAGAGAGAGAGAGAGAGTAAGTGAGTGAGTGAGAGAGAGAGAGACAGAGTGAGTAAGTGAGTGAGTGAGTGAGTGAGAGAGAGAGAGTATGTGAGTGAGTAAGTGAGTGAAAAACTAATTGCTTACTGAGCAGTTTGATAAGATTATTATTATCTTTTTTTCAGATTGAATTTAGAAACGTGTATAACAATGTCGTATGTAACTTTAGAGACGGTCCCTTAATTTCCGCATATCTGCGAATATCGACCGTCCAACGTCACACCAACTTTATACCAGCGCCTTTTAATCTAACAGATGACCGATTCGCACAATCATAATAACAATAAATCAGTTTATTTAATCAGTTTAGAGAAATTGTTATGAACAATGTATTTTTTTTCTTTAAAGAAACGGGTGATGGAGAGCTATGAGGAGTACCGTTTGAAGAGCCTGGCCCGCGTGCACGCGCAGAGAGGGTGCAGCGCGCGACATGGACACACGGGGGCGCGGTCCGCCATCCGCTTCCACGGCAGGCACGCGCTTCTGCCCAGGGTATAACAACAACAATAACAATAATAACAACAGTAATAAACTTTTTATTTTTATATAGCGCCTTTAAAGCAGCTTCTCAAGGCACTTTACACAATAAGAAAATAACAAGAAAAAAAATACACAGATAAAAACAGACTTGAATACAAAATGATTAAAACCATTAAGAAAAAGCTAACCTAAAATCAAGTAGTTTTTAGGTTAAATTTAAAAATGCCCAAATTCTGTGCATCTGTAATATGAGCAGGGAGTGCATTCCAGAGTCTAGGAGCATAGGACGAGGAAGCCCTGTCCCCTACAGATCGCAACCGTGCCTGTGGGACAGCCAGTAAACCACCTCGAGAGGAGCGCAAATGACGCTTGGGAGTATATAAAGTTAAAAGCGCAGACAGATACTGAGGGACCAGACCATGCAGTACCTTATACGTGAGCATAAGGATTTTAAAATCAAGGCAAAACCTGACCAGGAGCCAGTGCAAGGACTTCAGTATTGGAGTGAGGTGTTCATTTCTACTGACATCAGTCAGGATCCTAGCAGCCGAATTTTGCACCCATTGCAATGTATTTAGTGTGGCTTTAGGAACCCCAGCAAGAAGTGCATTGCAGTAATCAATACGAGAAAAAACACAGATGATGATAAGCCTTTCAGTCACAGGAGAAGATAGCATAGGGCAAAGTCTAGCGATATTTCTGAGATGAAAAAAGGAATTCTTTACAGTAGATTATACGTGTGGGTCAAAAGACAAACTAGATTTTTTAATTTAGTTTGGAACTCCAAAGCAGAGCCGTCTACCTTCAACATTAGTGAATCCGCTTCACGAAGCAGATGAGAAGAGAGAATAAGCCAAAAAACCTCAGTCTTATCACTATTAAGACACAAAACGTTTTGGGTCATCCATGTTTTTATCTCAGAAATACAATGTGAGAGAAAAGAAACGTCCACATTTTGACCAGGCTTCGAGTGAATATAAATCTGAGTATCATCTGCATAGAAGTGATAATTAAGAGTACTACAAGCTTAGTGTATTTATTTATTTATTTATTTATTTATTTATTTGTATTTATTTTTTATTTAGATATTTTGTAATGCGTTACCAAAATGCATGAATTATATGATCCTGAATGACAAAATATCACATTAACAATCTAATAACACTGCTCTTTGTGTTACTGTAGAACACAATCTGCATTCACATGTCCTTAAAGTTGTAATAATCTATTTTTTTTTAGATTCATTACATGTACAAATAACATGGAAGATATGTAGAGCATGATAACAACAACAACAACAACAACAGGAAGTCGTGTCCTTATCAAAAGTGTATGAAGTTAGTGAGAAAACCTGTTTTCTGCTCTGAATTCTGGTCCGGAAAGCTTGCGCCTACTGTCAAGTCATTTTACAGACACTCTACGGATCCCCTCTCAACAGCACAACAACCCCCCACGCCCAATTTTACATAATGTACCTTTAAGATCAAAACACGTGGGGTCGTCTGAGACGCTGATGGGGTCATAGGAGGTTTTTCACCAACCATTATTTATATTGTATTATCTATATTATTTATAGAGTAGTTGAATGCACATAAACCTAATTTTTTTCCCCCCAAAATTACTGCTAGAACTGTCACATTATTTAAAATACTAAACCACTTCGAGAAATGAATGCTCCATGCTCTGCATAAAATAAAATGAAATGCACTACATGACCCCACTATTTGCTATCACTTATTATTATGGGATGCAGGGTTGAGTGGTCTTGTGTGCAATAAATCACAGTAGTGATCTAAATGTAACAGCTTATATGAGACACATGCTAACTTTAATAATAAATAAATAATAAAATCTGGTTGTGCCACCTTTAGTAACTACAGGGGCAAATACATTTTCACACAGACCCATTTGGTATTGGAGAACGTTTTTGCTTCAATAAATAGCATTATCATTTAAAAACTGTATTTCGTGTTTACTCCGGTTGCCTTTGTTTTATCTTTTATGGAGGGGGAAATCTCCACAACCACCACTAGTAGTGTGTAGCATCCACCTGGATGATGCGACGGCAGCCATAGTGCGCCAGAACGCCCACCACACACCAGCTATTAGTGGAGAGGAGAGAGTGATGTAGCCGATTCAGAGATGGAGATTATTAGGGGGCCATGATAGAGAAGGGCCAATGGGGGAATTTCACCAGGACACTGGTGCATACCCCTACTTTTTTATGATAAGTGTCCTGGGATTTTTAATGACCACAGAGAGTCAAGACCTCGGTTTAACATCTCATCCGAAAGTCGGTGCTGTTTTTACAGTATAGTGTCCCCTTAGTTTTCCCCAGGAGGTCTCCCATCCAGGTACTGGCCAGGCTCAACCCTGCTTAGTTACCAGGCGATAACTGCAGGGAGATACGGTTCTGAAAAAATTTCGTATGAGATGTACACAAAAACAGAACAAATCTGGATGGGTGAAAATACTTTTTCACAGCACTGTATGTATAGATATACAGAGATATACAGTACATACAGCATATCTATATATAGCAATGCGCCGTATCTGTCAGGGGGACTTCAATTAGAGGAGCTGTGTGTGTGTGTTGTCATGGACATAAATCTTACAATCTTACAATGTTTCGCTATTGTTTAATCATGGCGTTACATGGCAACCCGTATATACAAGGTCAACACAGTGAAACAGTCTCTTAAACAAGGTGCCTTATTTCAAAATAGCAAAAGATTAATTGTACTTTCCTGCAGTAAATGATGCACATAATGCACATAAACATGCAAAGATTTAGCAATTTATAAAAAGCAACACTTTGTCGCAAATTATTGTGATAAAAACCTATAATGCAGATGAGTAATTCACTCTGTCTGTGTGTTTTATGTGTGCTTTGTGTGTGTGTGTAGCTCAGTGAACAGCAGCGTGCCGAGATGGCTGAACAGAGACAGAGGGCAGTGCAGAGAGAGTGTGAGAGACACACACTGATGTTCAGATCTCTGCTCGATCGAGTGCAGGACGTCATCAAACACGTACAGGTCATCTCAACACCTCACTCAACACTTACTACTGAACGCACACTAAACCCAGTGTACTGAACTTTCTAAACACACTTTTCCTAAAGTCTGTGGCCTCAGACATTTGTATGGCTTGTAAAACATTCAGGAGACTATGCTTTCCATGCTTCTATGCTTTTTATTGGACAGTTTCACATGCTCAGTACAATACATGTGCTCAGTGTTACACTCAACAGGATACATTATGCACAAACTCAAACTGATGCACTCATTGATGAGTCTAAGTAACAGATGTGGGATAGTCAGTCCATTTAGTGAGCCATCTGGTGAGAGTCGTCAACATCCATGTTTATGTTTATTGTCCTTAACATACCACACTACTTCCTGGTGTGGTCAGGCATAAACTAGTTCTTCTGGCCTTGATAAGTTCTCTCCTTTAAGCCTTGATTAAATTTTATATATATATACACACACACACACATACACACACACACACATACATATATACACATATATATATATATATATATATGTGTATGTGTGTATGTGTGTGTGTGTATGTGTGTGTGTGTGTATATATATATAAAATTTAATCAATCATATATATATATATATGTGTGTGTGTGTGTATATATTGTGCATATATCATTTTTTTGACCTTTCACTCCCTTATAGCTCAAAAAGACTCTTTAAGTGTGTTAATTTAAATACTTAAAGGTCTTTTCAAAGAGAAAAAAAGAGCTATAATTATGGGTCTGTAAAGATTTTCTTTTTTTTTTTTAAAACCTATTTAGCTATAAATTCACAAACATAACATAAAGCACTATTCTTTAGTGGCTATTCTTTAGTAGCACATTCTTAAGGATTGTAAGGATTCAAAATGACTTGACACTTACAAAGACTACCTCCACTGATCCACATTTTTCCAGCTTGTTCCCCGTTGTGTCCCATTGGCCTAACTTTGCTTTTCCAGGGTAAACAAATGAACCTTGGATCCTATAATCAGAATATACCTCACACAATCAGAGTAATGACTACAAACAACTTACAGCAATTAACAACAAGACTAGGCATCTTTAGTTTTGCTGGACCACTATCAATAGCACAGCAGTAGGGGATCTGAGACCTATGTCTGGTTTATATAAATCGTGGATAGTATGGTAGAATTTGATTGGTTTTCCTGTCTTAATATGAAGAACAACAGAGCGACTGTAGCTAGAAGAGGCAGTCACAATAATAATGCGTTCACACGATCAGTCCACAAAGCGACTGGTGAGCGAGTGCACGTTCATTTCCTGTATAAGTTTGTGAAAGAGCTGAAATAAAGTAAATGGTAAATTGTAAAGTACTTATAACTTGGTAAAATATCCCACAATGTTAGGTGTATACTGCCACCTACCGCACAGATGCACATTATACCTCCAAATTGTATTTCATGAACTATAATTAACATTTTCTTTCCTTTGCAGTTGCGAAAGGTGCAGGATGATGAAGTTTCCCAAGCTGTAGAAGCCCCATGTTCCAAAAGAACACAAATAGAGCAGCAGCCACACACCGGCCACTTCTTAAATAGTACTGCACAGCGGAAGGAGACCCTACAGCTACTGAACAGCCAGATGGAGAGAATGAGGAAAAGAGGAGAGGAAAAAGGAGAGGAAGTGATTCAGCCAGGCTGTATTGGAGAGATTCAAGTAGGAAGTGAGGATTTGAGATATGCAGAGATGCAAAGTGGCAAGAAAAAGGAAAGGGAAGAGCCTACCACTGATAGGGAGAAGGAAAGCTGTAGAACGCTGGAGCATCTACCGGTGATGAAGTGTAGTAATTGCTTGGATTGTAGCTCTGATGTTGATACAACCTCACCTGACTCATCACTGACTGGTCTTTCTATTTGTGCCAGTATAATGGGCCCGTACGCCCAGTTACCGAGTCCACCGGACCACCATTCGTGCAAAATGCTCATCACCGTTCCCATTAACGAGTCAGAGGTCCATCCTCATCGCTTTAAAAAAGCATTTCAAAACTTCAACCGAGGAGCGACAATCTCAGTAGAACAGTCAGCTTTATCAGCATCTTCTGGTGTGGAGTGGAACTGCAGCTGCTCTGACTTAAAAAAGACAAGCTCTTATTTACTCACTTCTTCTACTCCCAGGAGCTTAACGTTGAGCAGACCAACTGGCGTGCTAAACCCAACCCAACCAGAGACCCTTAAAAAAAAGAAAACCCAGAATAACCACTGTACCACCCGTCAGCGCTTCCCTTCAGCTCCGCTCAATCAGTCCTACGATGTGGAGAGTCCGTCCCTGACACTGCTCAGGCCACAGATCAGGTCAGCCTCTGAAGCCTCAGAAACCTTCGTCAGACGGAAGCTGGAGCTGGTAAGATGTCCACAGCACAGAATGAACCAGGAGCACCTGGCTTCAGCTGATAGCCTCCAGGATAAAACAGTAGGTTAGTGAGAATTAGAGCAAACACAAAGAAGAGTCTAGTAATGTGCTTGTTGTAGTTTCATTTCACAGATATGCATACTGGAGCACAGTCCTTATAAATGAGTGTGTCTCATAGACTTGCAATGATTTTCATAAAATTTGCCAGGTCTTTTTCTATAACACACAGTACATGGCAGAATTTGTGGAATTTTTGTTTTCTGCATAGTGCAAAATCTAATTTTTTCACATGGTGGCATGGTGGTGCAGTGGGTAGTGTTGCCTCCTCACAGCTCCAGAGCCCCGGGTTGATCCTGGTCTGAACTTGGGTTACTGTGGAGTTCCTCTGTATGCTCCTCTGTATATGTATGCAGGGGTTTCATCTGCGTTCTCCAGTTTTCTCACACTTCCCAAAAACATGCTGGTGGGTGAATTGGCTTACACTAAATTGGCCTAGGTCTGAATGAGTGTGTGAATGTGTGTGTGTGTGTGCGTGTGCATGTTGCTTATGACGTAACCAGGGTGTATTCCCACCTTGCAGTGTTCTGAAACCTGACCAAGATTAAGCACTTTACACTCATACGTTCACTCTGGCTACAGCGGTGTATTTGTCTCAGTACAACCAAGTCACCTTACTCGCCTTAACTAGAAACCTAACCCAATTGATCAGTACGGGCATCATTGCTACACAGAAATTTAACATAGCACATAAATTAGTCATTTAAATTGTGAACGCTACTATAAGTGTCGGGTCATTTGTACAGTTAAAGATTATAATTCAGTTACAATTTTTTTCTTTTAAGTATGTCATTAAGTGAATGTGATACATTTCCGTAACCTGTGTTCTGTTGTAGGTGATGTCCAGGTATTAGACATACCATGTGAGCATCTGAAAGAACAACACACTCTCCAACTCACAGACATACTTAAAACACAGGACCAAGAGACACAGCGCCACCAACAGGTCCCATCCATCACACAACCTTGGATTAAAGACAGGCCAAACTTTCTAAAACATGCTTTTGTAAAATTCTCATTGGAAAAATCAGAGTCAGTGGTGAACACAGGGCAAGCATTTGAATAATTGAATATTGAATATGGAGGGTCTGTTAGATTCTCATATGCACATGCAGGGCATGTAAAACTGGTTTACCAGGAAAAAGGGGCGAGGGGTATAAGATTGGGGGCTTCTCTGAATTTAGGTATTTATAGAATCAGTACTTCTTGATGAGAATAAAAATCTAGGCTGTCTGTGATCTTTTCTGTTGTCTAATAGCACTTCTTTGTAAAAATGTCCCAAATAATTTATTATTATTATATAGAAAAATGTCCTGGTCTGCAAAAAGGCTTGATTAGAAGAAACAATTTCAAGCTGAGTTTGTTTACATGCATACTAATAATGCAATCACGACTGAATCATTATAAAATTAATCAAGTGATCGTGTAAACAGCATAACGGCATTAAAATGGTCAGATATTAGATAAAACGTCCAGATTTTAGCCCAGTAATATGGGTAAACAGCATACACTATTGGTCAAAAGTTTAGACACACTCATTCTTTATTTTTATTTTCTCCACATTTTAGAATAATAATAAAGTCATCAAAACTCTGGAGTAAGACAAATGGAACTATGGGAATTATGTCGTGATAAAAATTCCAAAATAAATCCAAATAATTTAGCATTTTAGCAACTTCAGAGTAGACGCCCTTTTTTCCTAGTATTTCCAGAAATGTATTCTTGGCGTTTTCTCACCCGATTTCTTGAGGAATTTCCCTGAGATACTTTTTAAACAGTATTAAAGGAGTTCACATCTACGCTGGACACTTAAGTTGAAAAAAATAAACTGAAAATAATGAGAGAAAGTTGAAGCTCGTGTTGGAACGATCAACGATCTGCAATATGCCAAGCTCCTCCTGAGTAGTTCCTGGTCCATAGAAATGTACGACTTTAAAAAAAAAAAAAAAAAAAAAAAAAAAAAAAAAAAATTGTTTTTACATTCTAAAATGTGTCTGTGTGTGTTTCTATAGCTGCATGCAGCCATGTGTGATGTGCATGAGATCTTTTTTGTGTGGCCTGTGAGAGACAGAATAGCTTTAATGCAACAGGACCGAAAGCTGCACAGTGAGCCGAGGGTGAAAAAACAGGTACACACA
The DNA here is from genome assembly GCA_024331685.1 of Stegophilus panzeri. Taxonomy (NCBI): domain Eukaryota; kingdom Metazoa; phylum Chordata; class Actinopteri; order Siluriformes; family Trichomycteridae; genus Stegophilus; species Stegophilus panzeri. Next base: position 5,021,954 of record JANDJT010000032.1, read on the forward strand.
CACAGACACACACACGTGTACAAAAGGACAGAGAAAAAAGATGATATACTAAACACACATAGATAATATGAATAAAAAAAAACTGATACATACAAGACCAAGGATGCACTTGCATGTTTATGTCACAGGAAAAAGCTATGAGTGAACAGAACACACCTTGCCAGTCCTCTGTTACCCAGAATTCCTTGGACGACATGAGGCAGAGGTGAACACACACACACACACACATACACACACAATGTGTGTGTGTATATA
>JANDJT010000032.1:5074459-5093718 GCA_024331685.1 Stegophilus panzeri
TATATATATATATATATATATATATATAAAATAAAAACTACTGAATGACGTTTCTCTAAAAAGTGTTAATTTCCCCTGTGTATGGAGACTTTTAGGACACCCTGTATATTTAGATTTTTACTTAACATCGCAGATGCATCAGTGGTAAAGAAAAAAACCTCTTGAGATGACATTAGGAAGAGACTTTAAGGAGAACCAGGCTCAAAAGGGAAAGCATTATTCTTTCGGGTGACGCCAGATAGTGTGCTTTTAATCCTTACACAATAACCATGCAGGGAAAAAGGAAAGTGGCATTAAATATGATGAAAGTATGTTGCAAGTTGATTCATTCAATTCAATTTTACTTGTATACCGCTTTTTACAACGGTCATTGTCTCAAAGCAGCTTTACAGAAATATATAAATAAAGAACTGAATGTGCTGGCAAATTGCTCTGTTATAGGAAACTAATCTGATAACTAATGACCTTGGGACTGCTATTACCACATGCAGTTTTGCACTCGGGTCTCCTTTAGTGAACGGTGGACTAGATCAACAAACACTTCATGTAAAAACCATAATGAACTTTCTTTTACTTTCACACTATCCGTTGTTACCCAGATGAGGATGGGTTCCCTTCTGAGTCTGGTTCCTCTCAAGGTTTCTTCCTCATATCATCTTAGGGAGTTTTTCCTCACCACAGTCGCCACCAGCTTGCTCAATAGGAATAAATTCACACACTTAAAATCTGTATCCTGTGTTTATTAAGGTACAGCATGTACAGGTACATTTACAATCAGTTTATAGTGAAGTTTAATGATGTAGAACATCTGTGAAACATTAGTTGCTGTGTTACATGTATAACAGCCACAAACAGTTATTCCCTCATCGTTCACTCACCTTTATCTCTCTTGTGAAGGTAATAAGAAAGTAAAAAAAACCCAACCCAAACAAACAAGAAACAGCAAAGCACAAACTTTTCTGTCTGAGGACTTTCCTATCAACTTTCCTACCTCTGATGCTTACAAAGCGCTGGAGACTCCATCTTAATCATCTTCTCACAGAAAACATCCCCAAATCAACAATTACACTTAAAAAAAATTCTGTTTATGTGAAATGTCCATCATACAAGTCCCTGTGCATATACTATGTGCATGCACTATGCAGAATGTGAAATTTTAACATGATATACTTTATGTAAAGCAAAGCATGAACCTGATATTTTGCACCAAGGTTAATATTGAAAGTGGCTAGCATCTTTTTAAGTCATGATCACTGAAATAAAATGATAGTAATAATCCTGATGGTCATATTAGCCTACTGTACAGTATTGTAAAATATATTTGCATTTATTTAGATTGCTTTTATCATCTCTTGGGTCAATACAGTGGATCAATTTTAAGTTTAAGTACATTTAGAGAAACTGTGTTTGTCAGACTTTCATCACAGGGGAAAAAAAAGAAATGTTTTTTTTTCCAGCTCTTTGTAATGCTACATTTGACCACTGGCCCCACTTACAGTACCCAGACACCATTTCTCTTGGTGGTTTCCTCTTTCACAGACCACATTTCAACACACACTGCTGAAAGCTGCATATGTGACTAATAACTGGTGTAATGTGTCAGATGCATGATGCTCGCAGGCTTACATGCATGATGTTGGTGGAGCTGTTGAAGAGATGAATGTAGTTTTTCAGGATGTCAAAGTGGAAGGCCGGAGTGAGAAGACGACGCTGACGAGCCCACTGTTTTCCGTTACTCAGTAGAAGCCCCTGTCCTGTTTTACACACACACACACACACACACACACACACAAGAAAACACCAAACACTCAGTGGCGTAGTCGTGGCCTTACACACACATTCAGTATATAGAAACCTGCATGTTTACAAGGCTTCCCAATAAGCGATTGTTTCAGGTTATTGATAGACATTTCATTCAGTCACAAATACCTTTAAATCATGTGATTCGTACATAAAATTTCAGAAGTAGGTGAATCTCCTGCACAATATGAATAAAAGAAATGCTCATGCATGCCATATACGAGGCGGCTCAGAAGGTTGCTTGAACTGAATTCTGGTAAACAGCCAAAAAAAGACAAGATCTGGTTTTGAGCAAAATTTTGCTTTTCTGCCAGTAATAATTTGAAATATGCATTTTAATAAATCATAAATTAATTTGACCAAAATAATGAAACAGTGGAAATGTTTTTATTTAGGCTATATTCTGACCTTGCTTTGGAGTCTGCATGCAAAGCCCACATCGAGGAGGGGGAAGTCAGTTTAACAAAAGCAGCGGTAAATGCAGTCAGTCTGCCAAAACCTCACTAGTTAAGTGTGATTTCCTCACAATCTGATCACATTTTTACATAGTTACTGCATTGAACTGCACTACAGTTACTGTAGTCAAACGGACATAGACCTAATCAATTCAGTTTGTAATCAGATACTAGAATATCGTAGAAAAGTTCATTTGTTACTCCATAATTTAATTCAAAAATTGGAACTTCTCAGGTTGACATTTCTGTATTATAAATTCTTTATTCTAATATTTTCAGATACTGGATATTTGATTTCCATGAGCTGTAAGCAGTAATCGACGAGATTAAAACAAAAAAGGCTTGAAATATTTCACTTTATGTGGAATGAATCTAGATTATATGAAAGTTACACTTTTTGAATTCAATTACAGAAAAAAACGAACTTTTCCATGATATTCAAATGTTTGGAGACGCACCTGTATATAAAGGAGAAAATGTCAGTCATTTTCCTATGTTAAGGGTTTTCACAGGACACCTCACATATTTGAATTTCTTAAAGTTTGTTCTGGAATTGACATGGTATTAATTTTCATTTGGTCAGGTCTTCAAATGGTATCTAAACAAATGCAAACAACAACAACAACAACAACAACAAAAACTCAACAGCAAAACTGGTTTAAAAGACTGTTTACATTTACTGAACTGCAATGAATTTATTTATTTGCAACCAGTAAACCCACTTCAAAAAATATTCATTAAATTACATGTTTGGAGACACAATTTGATTTCATATAATGCTGATTGAACAGATTTGACTGACATAAAAAATAAAATAAAATCCGAGAATACAGCCATGCACAGCCCTGAAATTAATCCTGCTCAAGTGTTCACAAGTTATCACATATTTGCTATGATATCTTTTTAGAACATTTCAGTGACTTAGGATCTGGTACCAACCCTTCTTTCTTTTCTTCCCAAACAGATCAAAGGAGTCTTCTTGCATAAGTGGGTTATGAAATGATACTAATAATAGTGTGGTGGAATTGTAAAGAAGTTTTGAAGCAATTTGATTGGTTCAGACAAATGACAGACTTACAAAAGGAACGGCAAGCTCTATAAAAGGAGCCTCTTTTATCCTTATTAATGAAGGAACCATGCTAATACTGTCTGTAACCTAGTTGAAAGAGCAGTGATGTTGCTAGTTAGCTAACTTGAGGCACAAAAAAACACAAACACACACACACACACACACACACACACACACCAGAACATTATTACACCTTAAGCAATATGTGTGTGTGGATGGGTGGTTGAGAGAAAATACTAAAGAGGAGACATTACTTACCAAGCCAAGGTCTCATAAACCCATAGAACAGCTCATCTTTAAAAGTGATGGAAGCTGGTGAGAAAAAAAAAATCAACATATATGAATACAAATACCAAAAAGGATTCTATACGATCAATATATTGTCATTTTCTCAGCTGATATTAGTTAATTATAACACATTTCAGACAGGTTTTAATTAAATGTCAAATCCAGATCCCTTCCATTCATTTAACAAAACAAAGACACAATACTGTATATATAACAGTAATGATAAAATACTGTATAAAACAGTAATATATTTTTAAAAAATGTATATAGTGCCTTTCTTTAAATTGTATCTTAGACTAGCCAGGATCCGCTAATAATGTGTATCATTTTCCTCAGGGTCATTTACGGTTTTAGCAAGTTACGTAGGTGACTCAGTAGAGTCCAATAAAACATTTACCAGAGGCAAGAAGCAAAGGTTTGACAAAGTCAGGATGAAAAAAGCGCACAAGGTTATAAAAGGGGCCGAGGAACCAGGCACAGGAGTGATGGTACGTCCTTATCAGCTCATCCAGCTCCTGAAGACCCACTTCATCAGACCGTATCTGAGAGACAGGAGAACAGAGAGAAATTAGCAGTGCAGTTGTAATAAGACTATAAACAATATTGAATTTCCAGAAATAATACTGATACATCTTTGGTGTGCTATAGTAGAGCTAATTTTCATATTTGATAAGTAACAATGGCCCGCTCTCATTAATTAACAATACTATTAAATAATATATAAGAATACATACATCCTAAAATACTAAAAGCATCCTCTATACATCTAGATCTCTATACAAAGAAAGAACTAATTATATCATCCCATCACTCTCATATGGCTAATCACATGAGTTGATTTATTTGTTATTGATGAACCATAAGAGAAACAGTATATGTTGATATGTTGAGAGTAGGATCTTTAAATATTAATGGGGTTAGGGAAAGGAATAAATAAGCAATAGTTTTAGAGTTTTTAACAAAACAAAAAAGAACAAAATACTGCTCCATCAGAGACATGGATGCTCCCAGTGCTTTCTTTTTTTAATCTCGAAAGGAAATGTGTACAACAGAAGATGATGGATTGCCAATGGAATTTTTTCAACAATTCTGGGACTTAATAGGACCAGATTTACACTACATGAAGTAATACTAGAACGCATCAAAAGCAAATTACTTCCTACAAGTTGTGGTCCAGCAGCTTTATCACTGCTTCCAAAAAAGGGAGACTTGGGACTCTTAAAAAACTGGAGACCAGTAGCATTGTTGTGCCTGGACTATAATAATAATAATAATAATAATAATAATAATAATAATAATAATAATAATAAAAAAGATGTGTTTAGCAAATAGACTCTGTTTAGATGAGCTGATCCAAAATGATCAAAAATACTGCATTCCTCAAAGATTTATTGTCGACAACCTTTTTTTTTTTTAACTAAGGGACATAATTGATCTTAACCAAGGCAATAAGAATGACCTGGGAGTCTTGTCATTGTCACGCAATGTAGGCCAAGACTGATGCAACTGCAGTTAAGAGCTTTAATAAAGATTATAATATCCAGAGGGAAAGGCAAAAGACATTAACAAACACAGGAAGTGGTTAGGCGATCAGGCTAGAGCAGATAAGGCAGAAATCATCATCAAGGACAAAGCAGAATCAAAACCAGAATCGACAAAAACTATGAAACGGCTTGGTAATATACAGCGACGATGACAACCTATTACTTCACGAAGACCTTGTGCATGAGCAGTCTCTTAAGTAGTGTTTTGTGATTGTCAGTGTGACTGGGAACAGGTGTGTGTTATTAGTCCTCAAGAGAAGGTGTCTGTGTGCTTCATTGGGAGTTGTGTCGGCCATGTTTGTAGTTTGGGGAGCATTCTGGGAAATTGAGTTGCTGGTTTGCCTTGACACAACAGTCACTAGATCAAGAGAAAGCTTTTGATCGTGTAGATCATGAATATCTTTTGAATGTGCTGAAGCATTTTGGACTTGGTGAGGTTTTTATTTCATATATTCAGTTATTGTAATCTAATGTGTATGTGATGGTTAAAGCAGGAGGAGGCTTAAGTGCTCCAGCACCTGTTTCAAGAGGCATAAGGCAAGGTTTTCCACTTTCTGGACAATTATAAAGCCTAATTATTGAACCTTTGCTATGCAGATTCAAAAAGAATCTAAAAGGAAGTCTAATCCCTAACGTAAACCATCGTTCCAAAGTGGTTTTATCAGCGTACGCAGATGACATTTTTACAGTTTTTATCACAGAGCAAGACAATATTGCAACTTTAACACAAACTATTGGAGCATATGAAAAGGCATCCTCTGCTAGGGTTAACTGCACAAAGAGTGAGGTATTTATTAGTAATAACTGGGAGCACACCACAGTTCCAAAACTTCCAAGAAGGTTACGGTGGAGATAAAAAATCTTAGGAGCTTTTCTAGGAAATGAACAATTAAAAAAAAAAGAAAACTGTGAGGGGTTGCTGGAAAAGGAGTCTGGCTGATTGTCGAAGTGGAAATGGCTATTACCACAACTGTCTTATAGAGGAAGGGTTCTGGTAGTAAACAATCTGGCTGCCTCTACTTTGTGGCACAGGACTATTGTTATGGAGCCACCAGATGAGTTGATCTCAAACATACAAAGAGCAGCAGTAAACTTTATCTGGCATGGACAACACTGGATTCGTGCACCAGTATTATACCTACCAGTACAGGAAGGTAGTCAAGGCCTGGTGGATGTGAGGAATCGAATCCGTGCTTTCAGGATACAAGCTGCACAGAGACTTCTATACAATAAGGATGTGTTATGGGAAAAGACTGCAAGCGCAATTATGAGGCGAGTAAGTGGCTTTGGACTCGATAAACACTTATTCCTAATGAAGCTTGAGGAGGAGCTTATTTGAGCTCACTTCCTTTTACAGATCCATGCTGCAAACGTGGAAATCTCTTGTAAGAACAGAACAAGATGTGCACAATCCAGAACAGTGGGTCCCTGAAGAGCCACTGTTTTTCAACACGTTCATTCAGAACTAGATTGCTGTCTTCTATAAGTGTTCGAAAATGCTTACTGAGTAACAGAATTAACAAAGCTGGGTCATTTATTACAACACGAAGGGTGGAAATCGACTGAAGAGTTTAAAGATGTGACGGGCTTGAGATCGTCACGTCTCGTGTCAGAGTTAAAGGAAAAAATCTACAATGCATTAGCAAGTGGTCACAGGACTTACATTGGACAGAGACATGACAATATGCAAGACGTGGGAAATAAGAAGACGTTTCCAGAAATAAGAATCTCCCCAGCAGACTCCATCTTGTCTTTTAAGACTCCTCAGTTAAGTTCTTTTAAATGCATGTCAAAATAAGCAATGTACTATATCACAGTCAAAACGATACATAAAGACTGATTGATGAGACAAAAAGTCTCAAGGTGGCCAGATATCCTTGCCCAGACTTTCAGACTTTATATAAACCTCCTGTACTGCTGAGCTACAGTGGAGGATTGTTCATGGGGCGATAGCTACAGATGGACATGTGGCACACCTGAATACAGGAGTGAAAGGGGACTGTCGGTTCTGTGGGGAAAAGGAAGATTTGGAGCACTTGTTTTTAAAGTGTCCTAGATTAAAAGGTTGCTTAGGAGCTGGTTTAGAACATTTGATGAAAAGTTTTCTGACAAGGTATTTATCGGAAGAATAAAATATAGATTCTCAGAAAGGAGAAAAATGTGTTTACTAAACTATTTGATTGAAACGGCTAAATATGCAATATGGAAAACATGGAAGAATAAGGGCTTACAACTTGCCATGCTAGATTCTGAAGTAATGTTCAAGCGGGTAGTAGCAGGAAGGTTAAAGATCGAATTTACTTACTATAGGCTGAGAAATAATTTATTGGGTTTTTGTGATACACGGTGTATGGTGTATCCACGAGGCTGTATGTACAGTTTATGATAATTCTTAATCTTCTAACTTATTTATGTATTTATTTATCTTATTTTCCTTTTTATGAAAAACTATTTGTCATTTTAAAAACATTGTTACATTGTGAGAAATTGTGATGTAAAAAGTGAAGGAATAAAGTTATTGTTAAATCTTTTTAAAAATCTCTCTTTCTCTCTCTCTCTCTCTCTCTCTCTCTCTCTCTCTCTGTGTGTGTGTGTGTGTGTGTGTATTTCCTGCTATCTTCATGTCTACTACTATTTCTCAGCTTCCTTCTGCATTTCTGTTTATGTAATAACAGGGTTAAAACCATGCCATTAGAAAATGAGAATCTGAATGCAAAACGCTGATGTTAAACATGACTGTTGTAAATTTGCACCACCGGGCCTGAATTAGAATTTTGAACTGAAATTAGGTTTTTTTTATGGTTTGTAAAACATAAAAGCTAAAAGCTGAATTTCATGTGTAAGTGTGTGTGATCGAATGTCTGAAATTCCACATGAAATGTGTGTATAATCAGTTTCTGAACATCATTCAGATTCTCTATTAGTGCACATTTCTAGATTCAATTTCAAAATTAAAAATGGTATGGTATGAAACAAAAAAAAGTTACATTTAAATATATATTTTTTTAAAATGACATGATTCTAATTATTCAGCCCTTAATTAGGTCTACTTATCTCTTTTATTTTGTTTTATTTTCTTCGGGTACTCATTTTTCTCTTGTCTTTCATCTTTAATTCCATGTCCCTAATTCTCCTCTATTTTTCTTTCTTTCTTTTTTTTTTTTTTTTTTTTTTTTTTTACTTCTGCTTTTATTTCTTTCTATTATTATTATTATTATTATTATTATTATTATTATTATTATTTATTTTACTTTTTAGTTCTATATTGCTTTTCTCCTGCATGCTGTAGGAAGTAACTCACAATGCCCATGTGTCCCAGAAACCAGTTGCGTTGTGGCGGACAGCTGAAGCTAGAGAGGCGCGTGCGTTTCCACAGCAGCTGCGCGAGGCGCGCGGCGAGGAGCACCACGAGCGCGAGCGCGCATATACCGAGCGCCCTCAGACTCTCTGATAACATCGCAGCCATCCTGATGAAGACAACACTACACATCAGAAGACAACACTACACATCAGTGTACACACATTATTTGCATTTTTATTCGGCTATTTCAAACAAACAGAGCATCCTTGCTCCTGAATGCGGACACATATACTGTATACGAAATGGTGACCAACATTACTGCGGTCCCAAACTGTTTAATAATCACACTTATTTAACATTTAATGAAACTCACGCGCTACACTTTTGCTTGGTACAGCTGGCACCTAACCTTACTCGTCCTCCAACATGAGAATAACTCTGAATCGGATTACATGCAAAGTGCATATAAATGAAGATTCTTCAGAAGTCTTCAGTGTCTAGTTTAGGATGCATATAAACATTCATACTGGCGAATATCTTTGCATGTACACATTGCCGGTGTAGGTACAGTTCCCTTACTGCAGCCGAAAAAGGCATGCAAAAATGAAACAATGCTCTTCCGAATTTGTTCAAATGATGCATTTGATTAGTTTTTACTGTTTTAAACGCAAAAATATCGACCTTACCTACCTTTGGATGCTTGCGTGCATGTGCTTCGAGTATGCGATTTTGCTTTTGTTTTTGTACTGTTGCTGTTGCAACGCCTACGTTTTACAATCTGCCTACAACTTCCTCATTTGATTATATTCAAACATTTAAGTGCCTGGGGTGTCGTTTCAGATCGCATTTAAAGGGTCACGAAACCTCCCTCTTTCAGCTCAAGTCTACCTCTCAATGTTTTTGAAAAATGCAGCTTAAATGGTCGCCAATGAACAATGAAAAAACAAAACAAAACAAACAAACAAACAAAAAAAACAGAATAGAGACTGGTTGAACCAGTTGAGGCTGACAGGAACGGCATTTTCACTGATAAATCAGTCTGTTTAAGAAATCGTAAAATGTAAGAATAGTTGCCATGAAAACCCATGAGTCAATCCCCCCCACCCCCCAAAAAGAAAAAAGAGTTGATTCTTTGTTTCCAGGCATTGGGAAATGACTCTAGAGCTTTAGAGTCGATTCCACAGAATGAAATGAAAGATTTGCAGTCTGACTTCTAAACAATGCTGCACCTCCAAAAGAAGCTAACATCCAGAACAGGGGTTTAGCCCAGAGCTTGGGAACCTTTTCAGCTGGCAGAAAAAAAGCCACAAAAATTATGATTTTTTCTTTAAAGAGCCAGAGAAAAGTTAACATATTTTTCTTTGACGCTTTTATATGCTACTACTTATTATTATAGTTATTATTTTTTACTATTATTGCATAATTATGTGGTAATGAGGTAAAGGTCATTTCAAATTTAACAGTCTAAACTTCTTACACTACTTACCATTAATGCGACTTCCACAAATGTAAATTCGTCTGTCCATTCGGTTTGGAAAAAACAATACTTGTCTTTCTTTCTTTTAGCCATTTCACCTAAAATATGTAAATTGTAGAGCTTTAATTGAATCGATACTCTAGCTTTCATGATTCGTAATTTTATTTTATTTTTTTTATATATAATTTTTTCACAGCTAACTACACAATTGTGTAGTATAAGAAATGCTAATTCTTGCAATTGGCATATTACGAGGAGCAAACCGAATCTTCCATTTCATTCAATGGAATCGAATCTAAAGTTGACTCTATCCATCTCTTTCCATAGTGGCTCTTTGTGTGGCTTTTCTCCAGAGTCGAGTCAACAATTAACTACTTACAATGTTACTCACTAAGATTTATTGTTATCGGGAAACCCACTTCAGATTCATATGAATTGAGTCACTGAAAAGACTCAAAATGTTCAAAATGTTCTATCATAGAAGCGTTTTAGCAATCATTAGTCACATATTCAGCTTCCAAGTGATCTGTGAATGAAGAAGTCGAAGCCAACAGAAGTGGTGTTTTGTGTATTATGCTTGTTTACATGCATCAAGTTTGAATTTTTTTTTTTACTTGAATTTGACATTTGTCTTTACTTGAACACACTTTAAACTTAAACCTGAGTCAGTGCAGTAACTCAGCAGAAGATTAAAGCTGTATTATAGGCCTGTGGTTATTAATTCTGGTACTGTTCTGTATGAAAAAACAATTAAACTGTTTCCAAGCTTCTAACACAATTCTGATTAACTGAGCTGATTAACATGCCTTGAGTATATACCAGAGTGTGATACTGTGGTTTGATGAGGAGGAAACCAACTCAGATGCTCCATTTTACAAAGCTGGAAAACTGAACCCTGCTTTCATGAGAAAGTGTGCAGATTATCTCATCTCATCTCATCTCTACTTGTCCCATCTTGTCTCATTTGGGAAAGAATAACCATTCTAAACACTAATCCAATTTGCCACCTCCTCTAACTACAGATAATTACGAAAAGAATAACCATTATTAGTTAATTCAGTGTTATTCAGTGATTGGGTAAAGTGTACCGTGCATGTAATATACACACTATAATGCTAGGCAATGGTGAGATATTTATTTGCTCATGTTTAGTGAATATCAAGCCTCTTAAATGATAAATTTACGGAGACACCTGTTTCATTACAGAATATAATTTGGCATCTCAATCTCCTGTCATGAATAAATATCGAGAACCTATTAAAATGAAAATATTGCAATTTCTACATACGGATAAACATTCAGCCCATTTCCCTAAACCATCTACTTATTTATTAATCAAAATGCTTGTGCATATACATCTTCATGTATAATACACAACCACATTACTGTGTGATGTATTGTAATAATGTTAACTAAAACCTGTCAATCAGCCAGGTTGGGTTTCTCTTAAATCAGTCAGTTCTGCTCCATCAGTCTTCGTTCTACAATATTAATGATCACAGTAATGGACCACAAGACACATGCAACGAATGATTACACAGGAAATCCCTGCCATAACCGCCAACGATTGGGTAAATAACTGATGTGGTGTTTTAGGTGCCACCTACTGGTTAATATCTGCTTGATGTTGACTGGAACATAAAGCTGATGAAATATTTAGGTATTAGTTCAGAGTAAGGGGAATGCTTCCTAGTGATCATGTGATGTAACTATGCTGAAAATAAGCCCACAAAATAAGTCTTTTTTATTTATTTATTATTTATATGTAAAATTAGACATTTTTGAATTTAAGGAAAAAAGCCTGGTACAATCTAGTACTTTACATTTATTTATTTATTTTTTTTAAAACTTTTTTTTTTTTTTTTTTTTTTATAAGTGTATGAGTATCTTATTAACAGCTTAACATCTTGTTTTGTTGACCAGTCTATTAATTATTTAATATTTTATCATGTTTTATGATTTAATATTTTGATGATGATAAACAACAACATGTTATAATTTATATCAAATAATTTATATCAAACAAAAAAGCAAACATACCAACAGACTGGTTTACAGAAATCTGTAATTAATTTAAAACTATTTCCAATCACATTTGCATTTGAAGTGTATTCATATGGAGTATACGAACTGATTCATAAATTTAAAAAAATATATATTTTTATTAAAGTCTAGACTCTCACTTACATGTAGCATTATAAATGTTTTTTTAAACTGAGGTTTTAACTGACCTCTAACCCTAATACTGCAGTACCAGTGTTATGTATAACAGTTATATAGGGATGGAGAGAAAGAGAGAGAGAAAGAGAGAGAGAGAGAGATAGTGAGTGAGAGAGAGAGAGAGAGAGAATGAGAGTGAGTGAGAGAGAGATAGAGATAGAGAGAGAGAGATAGAGATAGAGAGAGAGAGAGAGATAGAGAGAGAGAGAGAGAGAGAGCGAGAGAAAGAGAGAGATAGAGAGAGAGATATTACCCCTAGAGGGCAGTAGAACACTTCAGTTGTTGCTCTGCTAGCCCTTTGCTTCAGCAGCACTAGAGAAGCGGCTTTTTAAACGCGATGTCTATGAACCTTTGAGACCATTATAAAATAATCACATTAAATCAAATGATGTTCACATGATTTTCATTGTGGTTGAAAATGTGATGTACAAAAGGGTGATTACTGACAAATATTACAAAAAGTTATTTTTTTTTATTAAGACTATTACATTTTTAATACAGTGATTGTAATATTTGAATTTGAATACAGCAGATTTTTTTTTATACTTATCATAACAAGAATAGTATTCAAACAGTTTAATCTAATTTTATCTGACTCAGTGTCCTGTCCATCTATATATAAAGATATACAAATCTACTGTATACTGTATACTTGGGAGTTTGAGGGTATTTTTGCTGTTCCTATAATTGTGCTGTCCTGGACTCAGATTAAAGCTGTCATTTTCATCTATTGGAACCAGCAGATATTTCCAAGTGCACCTAGCACTAATGGGACAACCCTCTCACCAGTTCCTGTTTCGTATATATGTGTCTATTTGATACTGAAATAATAGTACAGTGTGAAGTACTTCAGGATGTGACCTCTGCTCTGTGAAAATGAAAAAACAAACAAACAAAGAAACAAACAAAAAAAACCCCCAACCAGCCAGCATGCACATTCACTGTGCCTGACATCCATAGCACTTTCCCTAATGAGATTTGGGCCTTACAAAAAATCCAATCGTAATATGCAATAAAATTACAGCATAGCTTTCTCTGATTTCTCCCAGGTTAGAGTACATGATAAAAATAATAATAATAATAATAAAAAGTGTTATATAGTGGCATATAAGAAGTTTTGTCATTTACCAACACATAAGCCTCCTTATAGTTACGCAACATGAGAAGAACTTAATTTCTGCCCCTCTACATACATCGTCATCACGAGTTCACCTACATTTTCACAGACAGAGTGCTTGACTGTAAAAGGGTAAGTGTGCTTAAAAGAAATGACTGTAACAGGACTAATTCTTTTCAGGCATTTAACATGTAAATGTATGACACTGTAGCACAAATGTAGAACAAAACAATAAAATGGCCGTATGCAGAAAACCCACACGATGTTTGCATTGTTTCATAGTTTATTAATATTAACATTTTATATAGAAATGGAGCACACTCATACTGTATGAGCACTGTACTAAGCTAAAACATAATTGACAATTAAACATTGTTTTTAAGTTCATAAGTGACAATTGACAGTGTTAGAAAAACCTTTCTGAAAAAAAAGTAAGCTTCTGCTCAGGATCAGTGTACAAGTGGACAAAGTCTCAGCATTTTAGTATCTCTTGGATATTTGGATGATAAAGCAAAAACTATTAAATGTAAGATGAACAATGTACAGAATAAGAACATTTAACAGCGACCCATTTATCACATGTATCTCTTAAGCTGCTTTCTCACCTATTAAACCTTTACATAGTCTTCATCTTGCTCTGATTTCTGATTTGGCTTCAAACTGCATGGAATTTTAGGAGACCAGACCAAACAATATACTGCTGCAGATTGTGTGGAAAGTGATGGGATTGCAAACATACTCTTACCATTTTTTAAAACTATTGGTCACTTCATGCTAGGATTTGCTTGAAGGTGAAATGTGGACATTTTGATCCATACACAAATGTGATTTCCCAAATGTGTGCACACTTGCACAAACAACCTGCATCAAGGGAGTAAATGCACCAGGGTTCGATTCAAACTGACTGAATACTGTGTACATGAAAGCGTGTTTGAAACATACACATGATTGAAACATACAGTTGAGGTCATAAGTTACATACGCCTGGCTGAATCTGCAAAATGTTCATAATTAAAAAAAATAATAATAAGAGGGATCATAAATATCACATTGTGTTTTTTTATTTAGTACTGCCCTGAATACGCCATTTCACATAACCTAGTCCACAGGACACAATAATAACTGAAATGAACCAGTTTTATACAAATTACACAAATAAACCAGTTCAAAAGTTTACATACCCTTGATTATTAACACTGTGTGTCGTAACCTGGATGACTATCGACTGTTTTTATGTTTTGTGATAGTTGTTCATGAGTTCCTTGTTTGTCCTGAGCAGTTAAATTGCCCACTGTTCTTCAGAAAAATCCTCCAGGTCCTGCACATTCTTTGCTTTTCCAGCATCTTCTGCGTATTTGACCTCTTTCCAACAGCGGCTATATGATGTTCAGATCCATCTTTTCACACTGAGGACAGCCGAGGGACTCGTACACGACTATTACAAAAGGTGCAAACATTCACTGATGCTCAAGAAGGCAACACGATACATTAAGAGACAGGGGGGTGTAAACTTTTGAACAGGATGATCGGGGTATATTGTTATTGGATTATATTAGCATATGTTAAATAATAGCTGATAAATAGTACAACAACTCATCACTATGCTACAAAGTCCAGTGCAAAATATTTTGTAGTAGATCTAATCAGAAAACATTCAGACTGAAATGAAGTATTGTACTATTATGCAACTGAAAGGGTTTGACCCATAAATATCTGGATAAAAAAAAAAAAAATCCTTAATAGATTCATTTATTCATGATCATTCTTCAAACAAACACCAAATGAACGGCATTTTCAGTCTTCATCTGTCCCTAATCTGCACTTCAGTAAGGATCGA
Organism: Stegophilus panzeri; assembly: GCA_024331685.1. Taxonomy (NCBI): domain Eukaryota; kingdom Metazoa; phylum Chordata; class Actinopteri; order Siluriformes; family Trichomycteridae; genus Stegophilus; species Stegophilus panzeri. Next base: position 5,089,568 of record JANDJT010000032.1, read on the forward strand.
AGGTGTGTTATGCTGTGATACTTGGCTGTGGATGTTCTCCCTGCCGCTGAATTCCATTAGTCTCCGTAGTTAACACACTCTCTTAGTTTTGAACAATGCCTTTGCTTGAGTTTCCCCCGTAGAGACAAGAGAGCGATTCAACAAACCCTAAGCCCCCCGCCTCCTTCTCTCTCTTTAATTTTAGTAATTATCTGTAGCTGGGGGAGGTGGCAAATTGGATTAGCATGGAGAGTTTTCAGTCGAGTGATCTTCCTCCATCGCTCCGTGTGGTGACCCTGGACTGATAAAGAAAAAGGCATCAAAGAGACATTTTTGGAGTGCAGGTGGCCTGCAGGGATCTCCGATTCAGGTTTTAAACTGCCCAAAGGTTAGATTATGCTATAAATATATATCCACAGCCTTCCCCCCCCTTATTACCTGCTATTGTAGATGTTATCATGATGTCTGGATCCTGTGCAATAGTGCCGTGTAAACTGGAAATGTGGAGGCACAGGACTTGGATGGAAAGTGGAATTGGTGCACTTATATGTCAGTAAAACATACTAATGATAGTACATACCATTTAATGCATAATGACTTGGGTTAATGCAACTAGTGCATGCTTTGTGCAACTAGTCCATGCAACTAGTCCATGTAATTCACATGAATTTAAACAAGTCGGGGAGTCTTGTGGAGACGGTTTGATTTCATATATGAATTTATAAGAAGCGTTATGAACCCTTATCCTTCTCCATCCCTGACATACTGTATACACCATCAGCATAACGATTTATCAAATACTACATAACTACAGTAGGCCCATTTTACTTTGCTTGTTCTAATATTATCATATCATCATATTATCTTGGTTGCTACTTCATCACTGCAATATAATTAGCAGCACTGCGTTATTAGTAAACTTTTCCCTCATCCATCAGCAAAAACAATACCATCAAATCAACATTATTGAGAATGGCGAGGTCTAAATACTGCGATGCCCGCTGAGAGTGAATGTGTCATTCAGGAGAAGGAAATGAGCAGCTTTCTCTCTGCTTGTTCTGCATTTAGACAGCAGTTTGAAAAGGGCTTTAATCCTCTAAGTCCTACTGTGCCATCCACAGAAGGAGATCAAACAGAGTAGAGACACACTCTCTGCATGGCCCAGCCCTGACAACCCCCAAAATAAACCCCCCCATCTCAATGCACATGTTGTGGAGGGAAAGAAAATCACTACAGTTACGGAGAAAGGCAGCTCTGTAAATAGAAACACATCTATACCCAAAGTAGCTTGGGTAAAATCTAATACAGTATTTCAGTGGAACACAGTGGATCATTTCTTCCACACTCAAATTGTAGGTCTCAGACTTACAATTCACATGACACAAGTAAGGAGTAAAGCAAAACAGGGCGTACTATTATTTCCCCCAAAACACAATGTCCTAAAATGCTTTATTCTACTCACACCACAGCAATTTGCAAATGATGACAGTTATTATTATTATTATTATTATTATTATGATGATTTTTTAAAAATTCATTAATGAGCAACATGTCTTTCTTATTAAAAAAAAAAGTATGCAGTTGCATTTAATGTTGTGGAATGTCTGTGAAACAAGTTGTCTCCTGTTGTCACTTACTTTATAGCAGCTATAAACAGTCACTCCCTTACCAGCCCCTTTCTCTTGAAGTTAATAAGACAGAAAAAAAGCTTGTCATGTTTCTGAGAAACTAGAAAACATGAAGTCCTCAAGACTCTCCTGTGGTGGAAAACTTAAAGGATCAGCTTTAATTCTGACTGATACAAAGCACTGACACTGGAGACTCCTTCCATAAAAAAATAATACATGCTCCTTAAAGTTTATATTAGTGTCAAATCATGTTGATTGCCTGCCATACAAATCCATGTGTCTAATTTGTTACTATAGAAATGTATCAGGGCCAGTGCATTACCACAGCTGGAGCTGCTGTCAGAGCTGCTGTTATACAGTAGAAAATCATTCAACACAGACTGACTAATATTTATGTATTTATGTATTTAGATTTATTTAAAATAATTAAGTATATTAAATTATATGAAAGTTAAGGCTATGTTTAGGAGTGGGGATAGCACCTGTGCCTTTTGTTACAACCCCAATTCTATAAAAGTTGGAACAGTATAGAAAACGCAAAAAAACTATCGCTATTAGTCCTAAACTGCCCCTGTCCCAACTTTTTTGAAACGTGTTGCATGCATCAATTTCAAAATAAACGTTTATCTTCAAAAAAGTACGCAGTTGATAAGATAAAACTTCAAATACCTTGTCTTTATACGTTTTTTGTTTGAATACAAGTCAAAATACATTTACAAATTACTCCACTTTGTTTTTATTAGCATTTTCCATACTGTCCCAACTTTTTCCCAGTTGGGGTTGTACTTTGTTTGAATTTAATAGAATGAATCCCATCTTAAATTTGCACAAACAAACCATGGTACACTAACAATATTCATAATACATACATACATTTATGCTATGCTGAAGAACTTTCAAACATAAACAGACATCAAAAATAGTACTGAAAGCCTAGTTAACTAACAAGTCGAGTCATACAGTAGATCACATACTGTACATGCTTATTATTTAAACCAGTGTTTGTAAAGATGATGAGTTTCTGGTTCGAGTCCCAGCTGTGCTTCGTGTCAATCATGGTTGTGCACGAGGACATGATTACCCATGGTCATGTAGCAGACATGACAACGCGATGTTCTTCTCTGAGCGCTTTGTGTAACTTGACAACACCATAGCTTGAGAAGATCCTGTGGCAGCCATCATTTACAGCAGAGGAAGCATTTGCTGGAGTGAAGCATGTTTGATTCACTCAGTCTGAAGAGCTACATTGACATTGTCATATCCATCCACTGTTTTTAGATCTTTTCCATGCGTAAATGTATGAATTGAAGTATAACGCATATAGTTTAATGAACACTGCACTGACCTTGTGGAATTTACACACCATTAAACCATTGGATTTAGCTTGTGTATGTTATTGGTATGACTTTTCAGCTGTCACTGGAATTGAAATTGTTAGTAGAGCAAACAATTATTATTATGGAACTGATTCTTCCTCTCAGCGGATGGGCTGAAATGTACACACCGGTAGACAGACACAGGCTGTGCTCAGTTACACATGATTTCATTTGATTTGGTTATCACCGGGGCCTGGCTGAGCACTGAGGACAAATCGGTAGGTGTAATCCCACTGTGTCACACTTGGACCTCAGTTATTTAGGCTCAGATTTAATATTCATTACTTTTGCAGCTTGGCTGATTTTAAGAGGCTCTCTCCCCTAGACTAACCCCTCCTTCTACACTCAACCTCCCCACCTACAGGATGCCTGTGCTCCTGTCTTCGTTTCAGGAGTAAAGAGGAGAGGATACACAACACCATGGTTTTCTTTATGCATTTCCTATATTCCTTCATTCTAACTGTGTACACTCTCAGCAAAAGAGTACTAAACTGTACTTTTTCTTATCTTTGCAGTGGTACCCTTAAGTGTATACATCTTTATTTATTTATGTGGGTTTTTAATTTTATTATTATTATTTTTTTTACATTTAGTATGTATCTGTTACTTAGAAATAAAAGTGCATGAAGTGCATCTTTACTTACAGGCCAATTATATACTTTAAATCTTTTTTTCTTCTTCAAAAAGATAAGCAACGCCGATAGGTACTGCATAGTCCAGTCTCACCCTCCACTCCCCACCTTTTATTTTATTGAAAATATTGAAAATATGCCATCATGAATACTGTAAGGTGGTAAAATGACTAGTTTTGTTTAATTAGTTTAATTTCACCGGCTTTTGTGAGAGTTTGAATTGATTTATTTTGAATTGAAATGTTTTGTATACCACTTTAGTTTAACCTGGTACGTACATTCTGGTAAATTCAGGTAAAAACATCATGAATACTACACCTGTCCATGTCAGTATAAAAACAAAACAAAATACATTAACAGTGACTAGAAGGCTTATTTAATCAGCTTCCACAAGATTATCTTGAGGAATATAATAATAATAATAATAATAATAATAATACTAATAATAATAATAATAACAATAATAATAATAATAATAATAATAATAATAATAATAATAATAATAATAATGATGATGATGATGATGATGATGATGA
>JANDJT010000032.1:5093818-5108710 GCA_024331685.1 Stegophilus panzeri
AATAATAATAATAATAATAATAATAATAATAATAATAATGATAATAATAATAATAATAATAATAATAATAATGATAAAAAGAATAATAATAATAATAATAATAGTAATAACAATGATAATAATAATAATAATAATAATAATAATAATAATAATAAAACTCATAATAATAATGATAGATAATAATAATAATAATAATAATAATGATAATAATAATAATAATAATAATAATAATAGTAATAACAATGATAATAATAATAATAATAATAATAATAATAATAATAATGATGATGATGATGATAATAATAATAATAATAATAATAATAATAATAATAATAATAATAATAATAATAAAAGGAGGATAACCTTTTAGTTTTGGGAGCACTCTATGTACAGTATGGTATCTATGTTTAGCCCCGACACTGGAATAAACGCCTCTCTCGCCAGCTGAATCCGCATTCTTCCCCATCATCATCATTTTTGTGATCTATGTGTGACAGACAGCAGTTCAGCTCCTTGTTCCAAGATAAAACATCTGTTGGCTATTACGTGACCCCAACAGCGGCAACTGTGAGAAGCAGGATGAGTCTTTAGAGAGCTTTAGAGAGCATGTTTGTAAATATATATAATCTCCATTCACTATGTTATAAGCATGCCTGTGTTTTTTTTTTTTTTTTTTTAAAGAAGAAAATCTTTTGCTTGAGAGGGGGAGTTGAAATTTTTTCTCTTCCAAACGGGTAGCGATTTCCTTCCATTTAGTCCCTGAGTGTAATTATCTTGAAGAGATTGTGGAGTGAGCAGCATATTCACAGGGCATTAACTTGCTCACGTCGTCCAGTTGCAGGGAATTAATAGGAAAGATTAAAGTTTAAAGACAGTAAAAGCCATCATGGCTCAGAAACCGGCTTCGCAGAGAAACGCTGCTTATTTTGACAGAGTCGATGTTTGTAAACATCTGCACGAAAAGGCATGTGTAGGTGGTCAGGTGAGTTAGTTAGCAATGATAAGCAACGGACAGAGAAAGAGAGTGAGACGGGAGGTGTTAGATCTATATAATGATGTGCATATGTAAATGCAGAATCCTGTTTGCACAGAATCCAAAGCTTAAATGACAAATTATCACATTTAATATCACAGTTGTAATACATTATTCCTACCCTGCAAGAATTTTTCTGCTTTATATATATATATATTCAAGAAGAAATGATGATTCTGATTGATAAATTCAACAGTCATTTAATCCGCTCAGAAAGATATCTTTATATTTATACCTTAATATTTCTAGATCCAACGGACCCTTTCAGACCACACCTAAAGAATTTTCCATATTAAAAGTTATTAGCTTGAGACATGAAGAAATTTAATCACCCATAACAGTCTATTCCAGGAGCTGATTTGAAAAACTTCAGTCTCAGTCACTCGGGCAAATCTATTTTCCATAATTCAGCACCTGGCTTTACAGAGGCTGGTGATTCATTTGTGTGTATTAAGCTCGGGTTTTATTAGATCCGAGACAAATTTTGGTGTGGGTTCCATAGATCATTAAGCATGAGGTAATTTTATCCTTGTTTCCCTAATGATGGCATAATGGAGAGCGAATTTCTTAACTAAAGAGCACAGAATGCTCTGAAGGTCGTCCTCATCTGCGAGCTCCTTCAAGCGCTTCTCCTCGAGATTGGAAAAGTGGGGAGCTTTTGGAGCAAGTCATTAATAACGGTATAGCTCAAAGCCTATTTGTGTCTCACTTTCTACTTTTCATGTTGGTATCTCTCTATTTTGGATTTTCTTTTTTTTTTTTTTGCTTTCTCGCTTTCCTTCTGTTGGTAGTGCTGATGGAGCAAGGCTGGGGACTGGAGCAGGGTGGAGTAGCCTCATGATTGAAATTTTATGTAAGGACTTTCACCATTTTACTTATTCATGATTAAGAAAGGTTAAAGAGAGAAGGTGCAGTGAAAGAGAGAGAGAGAGAGAGAGAGAGAGAGAGAGAGAGAGAGAGAGAGAGAGAGAGAGAAAGACTATAAACTTAAATGCCAAGAGTATAATCTCCATTTGGGCTGTGGCACAAAACCTAATTGGCATTAGAATTCTGCTGAGAACTCGAATAGTAGGTACTTTATCCTCATCACTTTAGATATTGTTCCAAGTCAATCATTTGTCAACATGATGCATGATGGGTAGAACCCGGCTAATCAACTCTTCTGTCTCTTCTGGGCTGTGGATATGTCTCTGTACATCTCTGTCCAGAATGTTCTGTCCCAGGACCCCACAAATCACACCACTAGAACATACTCATCTGACAAATATATAATGGTATATGGTATATGGTGTATGATCTATTAAATCTGTCATTCGGAGCCTTTTGACCTTCCAAGATGGTTTGAATGATAAAACTCACTCAGACACTTATTAAAATAAACACAATAGAAAACAAATGATCTCCTCATAGAGAATCAGTTTTATTCATGACAAACATTAAAAAATCTTCCCCCAAAACGGAAACAACTCTCATGTAGCACATTATTCCACTTATTATTCTTATCTCATTTGAATTCATACAAACTGTGTCACCAAAAAAACACAAAACTTTTAAAAATTAATTAGCAATATGGCCTCAAGTTACAAATTTATAACAATTTGCATGAATCAATTTGTATGAAAAGTGAGAAATGATACAGTTATCCAACAACATAACCTTTGGTTGTTTAAACTACAGTAATATACATGTTTTGTTAGATCAGAATTTTACAACAAAAAAATATATTGAAATATGATTACAATATGGACTAGTCTCATTAACCAACATTTAGGGGTTAGCATATATAATTATTGGTCCAGTCTAACCTGAAATGCATAATGGGTCATATTTAGAGTTGAGTTATGCATACTTAATACTGAAATTCAGTATTAAATACATCAATATTCAGACTTCTGACGTAGCTACAGACGTACACACAGTTCAGAAGTTATATGAGAATTATACAATGAGCCTAACACAATGAGTCGTGTCTCAGTTATGCATTATCTGAACTTGAGAAAAGGCATTATTCTTCTGTGATATTAACTATTGACTTTTTATTTGTCCTTTTAAAATTTTTTCTTGCTTTTATGTACGTTGAAGTTGACAGCAAACTATAGCTGAAAGGCAGGTGTTTGTGTTTAAAGGCGGTGGTAGAGACGCTACTTAAAAAACAACAACAACAAATGTCTCTCACACTTCTAGTCAAGAATTCGAGTAACTTTCCCTGTGTTAATATTGACGTAACTTTTGATCTTGGGTTGCCAACTATCATGAATACGACCCCATGACCTTAACATGATTAAGGCTGTGACAATACTTGCGTATTTGATGATAAGTGCATATTTTACATCTAACAAAGCTTTCTGCTTTTAAAATGATTCTCAAAGTGGACTTTGAAATGTTAAGACACATTTGGCTTTTTAGAACGAGATTAACTTTATTCAAGTCTCGGCTCAGGGGGCGGGTAAAAACACCAAACATGAAGGGTAGAGTGTTGGTGTGAAAATTAGTCTGGGTATAATAGTGTAAATATAATGAGGTTTACTATATGTAAAATCAAAGATATTTCAAACCGGATGATGATCAGTGTGTGCCACTGAAGTATAGTATATTACAGTTTCTGCTGTTTGGTAAGATAAGGCCTTATAAGCAGCATAGCAATTACAACTGTATTAGTGCATACTGTATTAGTTACTTTCATATCATAAATAACTCTCCAAGCCGAGCATTTTCTACTACAAAAAAAAAGCCTGGTGCGAACAGAGAGTTACAAGGACCCTCTGTCTCCAAACCAGATGAATCACCATGCAGAAGCCAGGAGAACGGATCTAACATGGCAAAATGTCGCTTTAATAGTCACAGACATTTTCCCTTTTCTTTCACATCAAGTTTAATTGGAAAAGAGGCAGAATTCACTTGGAAAGGTCCAGGAACAAACAGGACAAAAAGAATGAAATAAGGCTGACAAGATGATCGATTACCTGTAAGTCCACCTGACACAGAAATTAGAGTTTTTTAATGACGGCTGCTTCTTCCTGGACATGAAATTCAAATGCTCTGGGCAAGGATCTATCAGACCCGTCAGGCGTTCCTTAGGCCTGAATGCTCCTAGCACAGCCACTCTGTCTCTGTCACCACTGAGAGGGACATGGTTATTACTGACATGCCTTTGTATTAACCGCCGTCGTTCAAATGGAACACACATGCAGACACACACACACACACACACACACACACACACACACACCTCATCACACACCTCTTCCAGGTGTCTGGATTGCAGTTGCAAATGCTGCCAGTTGCATGGAAAAGTAAATGGTGTAAGGTTTATTTTCAGTGGTCATTTTCTTTAATCATGTCAAACGACACCCCGTCAACATTAGAAGGAGGAACGAATCTCACATCGCCTCAGATCGCTCAAATGTTTTTAAAATCAAGAATTGGCTCACTTGAAAATTTACAATCACTTTAACTTTTAAACTCAGTGCATCATTTAAAGGCTCTAGTGCTAAGCTCTAGTGAATCAAAAGGACAATACGAGACACAGGACGATCAGCTAAACACCCAACCATGTGCTGACTCTGTGGAACATACAATTAGTCAAGCATTTTATTTCTAACAGATTAAATTTCTCACAGATCTAAAATAACCATCCATGAAAGAGCAACGATTTACTGTTGAGTTCCTCTCTGCAATGGTCAAATTATTTACAATGGCTCTTTTTTCTTTCTCTTTCTGTACCCGATTTTACTGAACTTAAAGGAATTATTAAACAAAGCCTTAAAGAAAAAATAAAACCCCCAAAGATATGTTAATTTCCTTGATGTCAGCCGCATCTTTGGTTGTTTGACTATTCTGTGTGTATAGTATTGTCTGTTTGATTAATCAGAGCTTGGGGTTAGTGCACTAAATCTATTTTAGGATTATAGCTGAATGAGTGCGGATTGAATACAAGCAATTTAGTACTTGAAAGGGAAAAAGAACTTAAAACGTTGCAAGCAACTTCCTGTAGATAATTCAGTTCATTTTTTCATCTTATGGCTTATGTCTTATATGACATTAAAACCAGCTCAAAACAATCAATGACGAAATAAGCACGATCTAGTCTTTATTTAACCGCATTGTGTAATTTAAAAAAAAAAGTATTGTTGTCACTTTTCCCAACATTATATTTTCACTAAGGCTTAATATTAATTTATTCCTCAATACCATTTACACATTGCAGGAATTTTCAGCATTCAGATGCCGTTAATCAACATATTATATTAACAATAATAATAATAAACAGAAAAAAAACTAAAGAAAAAAGGAGAACAAATTTAGGGGAAAAAACCCCCCAGAAATAAGTAAAAATGGAGTAAAAAGTAAAATATACTGTAAATGTTAAGTTACTGTTGATATTAAAGCAATGCATGTGGTATTAATTGTGATACTGTTATATAGTTTAAAAAATTACAAATTAAAAGAACATTTGTTCTTTGCTGATAGTAGCACATCACATCTGCATTCAGTAAAAATTTTGGCAGATGATCAACAAAGTCTGAGAACAATATCTTCTTGTAAAAACCAGAAGCACTTGCGCATGCCAAGTTGGATGAAAAGCTATGAAAAGGGTTAGGATTGGGGTGAGGAATTGCATTTCACTTAATTCATGTAAAAGACAAATAACTCAATGTTTGTTAGAATTTCAATTCATTTTGGTCGGAAAATCAGTAAAAGAAAAAAAAAAAAACACTTGAATTTTCACCTGAACTAAATACAATACTAATTTAGACTAGGGAACAGAAGGGTAACCATCTTCTGACTTCTCTGATTATACTTAAGCAATATAGCAGGATTAAGACCAAAGTTATTGAATATCAGCAAGGCTGTGATACTGCTGTATAATTAAAATGATCAAAATGATCTTCTCTTCCTCTATATTTTCTTCATCTCATAGTGTAGTGCTAAATTTTAGTGGCAATAGATTTTAAGTCTGTTTTGAGAGTAAATCCATAGAAAAGATAAATAAAAACAGTTCACATTATATAACAGTTATATCTTGTTTTCTTGCTACTTGAATTGAGGACTGAAATATTTTCCCAATCCCAAACACTGGACTAAACTGTGCTCTTAATGGCCAAATGCTTTCTCCTTAGAAAGTGAATGCAGTGCTCCTTTGAAACACATCTAAGGTACATTAAAAGTTCTTATCCAGAACCACTGTTGTACCTTTGATAGTACATTTACATTGGTATCCTGAGGATACTGCACAGAACAGCAAGTGAGGCTGTCATCATGTAAAGCAGTTTTCTTTAAATATTTCAAGATCTCACTTTGCTTTTTCAAAGTACTAATAGAACTGCAATTTCACTAATATGAAAATGTAAAAAAACCCCCAAACCCACAGAGAACCACTGAGAAACAGTGACTGTAAACAGATTGATTAGAGATGTATCCAATTGATATTAGATCCACAGTGACGGAGGAGCGAGAGGAAGAGACGGTAACATGCACCAGTGCATTTAAATCTATAAAAAAACGGCTTGTGTTTGACATTGATGAATGGAAGTGCATAGAATATGCTTTAGTTTAATGCATTGCTCGACTCGGCTAAGTTACTGTATATGTTCCCAATGACAGCCTAAAGTTTCTCTTACGGCAACAGAGTATTTATTGCCATTTTAAGGTGTGGAAAATGTTGTTGTTTTTATCTCTCTCAGATGCAACTCTTGCTTTGTTTGGTTGTGTACATTTCCACAATTCAAAACTGTTGGCTTGTTCATTTTAGAATACGTAGATATTATAATATTTGACAAGTCCATAATGTGTTATGTGACTTTCCATGCATTATTGCTGACTTAATGGAACAGACGTGTGTTTGTGTATATAGGAAAGAGAATAAAGAGATTGAGGCTGTCAGTCACGATGCTTTCTTCCACATCGAAATGTTGTCTTTGCATCCATTGTAATATCCACTATCCATGTTCCTGAACATTCCTGGAGGGAAACATGATTATCTGGTGTGAAGAAGAGCATAGTGCTGTGTGTCTCTTTGACATTTTCCCATCACCTCAGAAGACCAATGGGGCAAGACCAAGACGTTGTGTGTGACAGTAAAATTGTTATCTGTCTACATGATACCTAGACTTCATATGAGGATTCAATTCTACATAATAATGATGAACTGCGAAAAATCCTTTCCCTACATTTTGGCTTTACTCTGTTGTCCTTTGCAAGTCTTTTCATAGTAAACAAGTCAGTTTGTTTCTCAATAATCAAGAAAATTAATCATTCGTATCTTATATGATAGAGGCAGCTGGCTGGTAAAATACTGACTATTAAGTAAGGCCTCCTCTACTCACTTCACTATAAGATTTTTATACACCTCACTCCAATGAAAATGCTGCTTTTGTTTAATTTGTAATTAAACAAGGGAGAGTTACTGATAGTCACATGGCAAAGTTTATATAATCATCAACAGTGCAGGTTTGAAAAGCGACACTAATTCAAAGTCAAAATTTTATAGGTCTAGTCAGAACTAATTTATGACCTTCATAAATAAACTCATACTCATAAAAAACAGTCCTGTAACCAGTTGTTACTGAGCTGTATAAGTTTGCTTTACCTTTGCCATGTTTTATGAAAGCAAGAATTTACAAGCTCATTTAAAACGCATCCTCCAAAAGTAGACTGTAATCAATTAAGACAGTAATGCAAAATCCAAGCTGAAGGTCCTTTCACTGAGACAAAATGTGGACATACTACTGACAATAAGGGAAACAAGAATATGTGTTTTCTTATTTTTGCCTTTGTTTTTGCTGATTATTTTTCTTTTTAAATTGTTAAATTAATTGGAGTGTTGAGTCCAGTGGTTGAGTCCAGTTCAATTTTTCTTTTTAAATTGTCAAGTTAGTTAGTTAGATAGTTATTTAGTCCAGTGGTTGATGTCCAGGCTTGAGTGGTGGAATTTCCTGACTGGCAATTCTTCTGGACTTGATCTGTGAAAATCCTTGTTAATCTCACAGAGTGTGTGTTGGTTGTTAGTGTGCCAGTGAAGTTCTTAGTGGTGGAGGAAGATTGCTATATAAGCCTTTGGCTGTCTGTCTTTCCTTTACATTACATTTACATTTATGGCATTTGGCAGAAGCCCTTATCCAGAGCGACTTAACATTATCTCATTTATTTTATACAACTGAACAGTTGAGGGTTAAGGGCCTTGCTCAATGGCCCAGCAGTGACAGCTTGGTGGTGCTGGGATTTCAACTCATGACATTTTGATCAGAAGTCCAACATATTAAGAGCAGTTTTCTGCTGTGTAAGTGTGATGAAATGCTTAGTGATGAGATGTGCACTACTTCATGCACATTTTAGGCTTTACAGTGTAGCCACTAGTGGCAGTGTGGCTGTGCAGGTTCTTGTGGTTGCACTGGTCATCAAAAAGACTATGACCAGAAAACCATGCTGATATTTATCATAGATAAATTGTTTTAGGAGGAGTATACTCTTTTACTGTTTCTTACTACATACTGCCTCATAGCTCCTGAATTTGATACTGAGCTCAGGTTACTGTTTCTGTGTATGCTCTCTTTGCATCAGTGTGGGTTTCCTCCCACCTCCAAAAACATACCAGATGTATGATTGCCCCTTGGTATGAATGATTTTGTGAATGTTTGTGTCTATGATAGAAAGGTGCCAGAATACACAGTGCATTGCAGCTTGCTGTGTATGGGGCTGTGTAGACCCCTGTCCACTGCCAGAAGCACCTACAATGGGCAGATGAGTATCAGAACTGGACCATGGAGCAGTGGAAGAAGGTGGCCTGATCTGATGAATCACATTTTCTTTTACATCACATGGACAGCCGGGTGCGTGTCTGTCACTTACCTGGGGAAAAGATGGCACCAGGATGCACTATGGGAAGAAGGCAAGCCGGCGGAGGCAGTGTGATGCTCTGGGCAATGTTTTGCTTGGAAACCTTGGGTCCTGGCATTCATGTGGATGTTACTTTGACACACACCACCTACCTACACCCCTACACGGCAATGGTATTCCCTAATGGCTGTGGCCTCTTTCAGCAGGATAATGTGCCCTGCTACACTGCGAAAATTGTTCAGGAACGGGTTGAGGAACATTACAAAGAGTTCATGGTGTTGACTCGGCCTCCAAATTCCCCAGATCTCAATCCGATCGAGAATCTGTGGGACATGCTGGACAAACAAGTCCGATCCATGGAGGCCCCACCTCACAACTTACAGGACTTAAAGGATCTGCTGCTAACATCTTGGTGCCAGATACCACAGCACACCTTCAGAAGTCTTGTGGAGTCCATGCCTCGATGAGTCAGAGCTGTTTCAGTGGCACATGGTGGACCTACACATGGTGGACCTACACCTGGAGTTTTTTTGTAATTAAAAAGAATATCTGTCATGATGGAGGGCTCTTTAAGAAATGAAACCTTACTGGATTTAAAGGAGTATTCTTACTTTGGGGTAATAATCAGAGAGGGAGTTGTAGAGGTTTGGTCTGTGTGTGAGTGTGTGTGAGATAGAGGGTAAACACACGGGAGTGGTCATGCTTTTGGGGAGGTGTTAGAGCATCTGTGTGCAGCTGAAGAAGGAGATTGTGGGAGGAGGTAATTAAGGGTTCCATCTCACAGAGCATTGTTTTAATACCCCTTCTCCACTATCTATCTCAGGTAATGGGGTGTGACACACACACACACACACACACACACACACACACACACACAGACATACACAGACGCTTATGTAAGGAGCACCTCTATATGCTTCTTATACATTTAGTACATAAATGCAGTTTTTATGAGTCTTAAGGACAGAGGTTTTTGTGCTTTTTTCTCGGTATCATGACAAAGTGCATTTTTTTCTTCCATGAGAGAAAATAAAAGAGAGACTGGTGAGGGAGCTGTTTATACAGCTACTATAACGTAAGTAATAACAGGAACTAACTTATTTCACTGACATTCCACAATATTAACCAGAAATGTAACTATAAATTAACTATAAATGTAACTATAAATGAATAAAATGTGAACCGGTGTTCATTACTAATTTAAAATTGCAATCATTGGCAAATCGCTGTGTTATAAGAAGTATAAAACACTTCGGGATGTGCCGTTATTGGAAATGAATCAAATTTGGGTTGGTATAAGTAACCGCTTTTTTGAAAAAAGAGCATGTTTCACCTACATTTCATCTAATAAACAAAATGATAAACAAGCTATTTTATGGCAGGATATACTGTACCATAGATAGCTATATCTTCTGTCATCAATCAGCAATGTCAACAGTGCAAATTGGTGGTTGGCAGTGGTGGCTTGGCGGTTAAGGCTCTGGGTTACTGATCGAAGGTCAGGGGTTTAAACCCCAACACTGCCAAGCTGCCACTATTGGGCCCTTGAGCAAGGCCCTTAACCCTCTCTGCTCCAGGGGAGCTCCAGGGTATCATCCCTGCGCTCTGACCCCAACTTCCTGACATGATGGGATATGCGAAGAAAAGAATTTCACTGTGCTGTAATGTATATGTGATTAATAAAGACTCATTATCATTATCATTAAATTGCAGTTTCTTAAAACAAAAACATTAAATGTTCTGGATCCACTACTTCTTGATGGTTTTGAAATTTTGCCTTAAACCTGGTTAATTAAGAAATGCTACAAATTGAAAAACAACACCAACAACAATAACAACAAAAAACTTGGAATCAGTACACAAAGTAGCTATGATACACACTGCAGTGATCCTGTTTGAATATTCTGACCTTTTTATGCAAAACTAAGACAAATAGCCATCAGTGCACTAAAAGTCATCATGAATCATAATGAAGTATTATAAACTACCTTCTCGGTTATGAAAAGTATTGCATACCAGACTCTCCTGAAAACACCTCAGAAAATAATTCACTTTTGATAAATGTCTAGGGCCAAACTATTAATTCCATATCTAGGAAGTGGGAAGAGCGTCATAAAGACAGCGCTCAAAATTCTAACTTAGGGATTTATCTCCAAAATATGCACTGATCTATACAGTAGCTACTTCGATCGTTACACATTCTGTTTTAGCTTGTGAAATTATTTTCAGATGTTCTGTAAATTTGCAATTATGTTAAACTCTACGTATGTTCATTCAACAAGATTCTGTATCCATGGTGGTGTTCTGCATTTCTCAGCCCCCTGGAGTAAAATTGTTCCTGACAGTTAAATTCCTACAGTAGAGAATGAAAAGTCTTGGTCATTATGGCTAATATCATGTTTCTCAGCCAATCCCTCACCATTTTTGGTCCTAATTGCCTATTTTTCTTTATAAGAAATTAAGCATTCAAACTTCATTTGCATCCTTATTTTTCAATTTGCTGCCATTGTAGTTTAATTTATTCCATATAATTCTTTTCACTGAGAAGGACATTAATCATTCCCCATTCCTTTTACTGCCAAGGGACGTGTCTTCGCTCTTTTCTTTTAATCGATACCATAAATGCTGCATAAAAAATATTTTGCCTAACGCTCTCTGCTTGCTTAGTGCTATGAAATTGATGACAGCTCGCTTTTCCTTGATTATTTCAAATACGTATTTCGGCTAGGTTCTGATTTTAAGGAGACTATAAAGAGACTTCTTCATGTTTTTAGATCATCGTGAAAAGCATATTTAGAAAGATTCAGAGGTTTTGTGATGCACACTTTTTTGTCATTATTGTTGATGGTGATCTCTCATAGTTGTTCACTTGCCAGGCTGTCTTTTTTCCCTCTTTCTTAAACTTAATGAGACAAAAATGTAGCGTATATGTTACAGAGACAACATAAAGCACAAAGTCCACTATCCTGAAGACTCAGCAGAAAAAAACGTAACGCTACAAAGCGCTGACACTGGAGACTCCTTCCATAAATGTTAAATAAACATCTTCCAAAAACAGGCTTCACAATAACAATGACTAAACTTTTTTCTTTGTTAAACAGCACATTTAAATCAGTGAATTATTAGCCTTAGATTTTATAAACAAGCTGTGATTATAGAAATGATAAGGTGTCAGAATTTAGGAGCTACTGTCAGAGCCATGTCAACACTTTCTGACCAATCATGTTCGTGAATTTAAAAGGACTGTGGGATAGTGAATTTGAAACACACTGGAGAGATTGTGGTTTAGGTAAATGACAAGAAAAACATCAACTATTGTATTATCCTATAGCTTGTATTATTACTTCACCAGACATTCTCTACAAGAGATTTCCAGCAACTTTAAATCATATTCTTTCCATATTACTAGCACAAAACACAAATTATTACCAAATTATCCTACAAACATCCAATAACATTGCTGTCATTTGTAAAATGCTTACAAAATAAGCATAATAAAGCTTCATGGAAACTTTTGAAGGGCATCAAAACAAGGTTTAATCTCTCTTTATCATTTCACAATTCACAAACAAAACCAACGGTAAAGTTGATTTGATTAATGGCATACATTTGTCCATCAGTGTGCTCATAGACTTGTGCATTCAACCTATTCAGTCTCTCCAACCGTTCATTAACTTTTAACCTGAAGACTGCATTCAGACTAGTGAAAGAAACATAGTCCCTTGAAGACAATCTATTCATTAAAATAATATGATCGTTTAATGAAAGTGCTATTAAGATATTCTCCAGAAATAGTGTTGGTCAGCGGTTTTCCCCAACTTGGCCTCCTTAATTACATCATTCTTCTGCTGTCATTAAGGGTATTAAAAATTCATTAACGAGGAAAGCACTGCTGAGCAGCAGCAAATCAGATGAAAAAAGTCCCTCGATGTGCTTTTAAAGGCCATCACTGTCATTAAGAGACTCTTAACGGCATCGGCTGGCATCTCATCAACTTAGTATTAATAACCCAGGAGTCTGAAAAGGACAAATGGCAGTCAAAGTATACGCTCCACATATTTATAAATGAAAAACGGTTCACAGTGTGAACGCAAATGGAGAACTTTTACTTTATCATTGACTAAGCCTATAGTATAATATACAGAAGAATGCCAATAGGACAAAGTCAAGAATGCCTATAGGACAAGGACAATAACGTATTCATGTATCAAAACTTTTATTTAAAATGCTTAAAAATGAAATAGAAAGTAAGTAAATAACTTTTAATCTACCCCATTAAACACACTTTAATGTCTTCCATCAGGTTTTGAATAGCAGTGCCTCGTCTTGTATGCTCGGCTCTGGCAGCGAGTGTTTTCTTTTCTATCGCGTTTTAGTCTAACACTCTCCTCTAATGCCCTCATTCTTTACTTCTAGCTGTACTTAACATTTGCACCCCATTTTGTCAGTCAGGGCCCAGTGACTCAACAATTTCAGTGCAGCTTTGGGGCCTCTGTATAGTGTTCAGTCCTTCTCGACTGACTGAACAGCACGCTGGATGTATACAGTAGAGTTTTATTGATGCAACCGTAGGCCTCTTTCACTCTCTCTCTCTCAGTCCCTCTCTCCATCCGCGCCAGAGAGCCGCAGGTGATCCGACACAGATCAATTTATCTGAGCGCGAGCAGCAGTCAGTGAGACGCATCTTTACGGAGCAGCAAAGTAAATAAATACATGAGTGAGAGAAAGAAAGAAAGAAAGAAAGAAAGAAAGAAAGAAAGAAAGAAAGAGAGCCCTGAAGGCAAGAGCTTTGTTTATACGGTAAGCACTTCTATAAGCCTTATTAACCTATCATTGTAAATAAGCACACTCATACCTGAATGTGTATACATATTTCTTTGTATATTATTTATAATTCATTATTGCAGTGCTTTTCTCACTCCGTCACTTTCGTTGGTCTTGTAATTAATTACTAAACAAGTGGTGACACTATACTTACAACGACCGACACCTACAGTACACCAAGTTTTAATCGAGCTGTCAAACAATCCTGATGTCAAATTGTCCACCTGAGTGAAGTGATTGTTTACATTAAGTTGTGTTATGACACTTTCTGGGCTAACTTAAACACATTTCGTAGAATGTCAGACATAACATAACTATGCTCCAGTTCCGAAAGATGCTCTGCAGTGGTGGAAACATCAATATGAGAACGTGCTGTAAATGTATTTTCATTATACCAGTACAGTACAGCACAGCATAACGAAAAGCTTTCATACTTTCTCTTTGGCCGCAACAGTCGTTACTAACACAATAGTACAAACAACGAGACAGGACAGTGCAGATGTAATTCTAGATGTAGTGTAAGGCAGTGACACACAGTGCAGATCAGCATACTACAATACTGGAAGTACACCTGGAAGAAACTGTAACTATTTTAAAGACTGTAGTGGGGCAAAAGAAGGTAGAGGTCATTTTTTTTTTTTATAGCTTACAGTCTAACACTGTTACACAGTACATAATATACATTTTATGTGTTTTATACATCTGTATATAAGATTATTATTAATACTTTTGCCAATGCCATGACACAATAATGACAGAGGTATGTACTCTAAATGTTCTCTGGCTCTTAAGTGAAATGTTTTATATATTTGCTTACACAATTATAATAAATTACTGTGTCAGTGCTATGACACCATACAGTACTGACAAAAGTTATGTATGGTTTCTCTGGCCCTTTAGTAAAATATTTTATATTTCTGCTTATACAATTATTGTGAATATTTGTAGCGATACCATGACAACACAGTGACAAAGTTATATATGGTTTCTCTGGCCCTTAAGTAAAATATTTAAAATTTCTGCTTATGTGATTATTACAAATGTATATATCAACGCTGTGTCACCATAGTGACGAGATTATGTACAGTATGTTTTCTCTAAATACGCATGGAAATACCATGAAACCACAGTGACAAAGTTATGTATGTTTTCTCTAGCCTATTTGATGTAATATTTCTGCTTGTATGATTATTATGAAT
>JANDJT010000032.1:5120652-5138721 GCA_024331685.1 Stegophilus panzeri
TATGTAATATAATGTGGTGGAAAATGATTAATCTTTTTACTGTTTAAAAAATGTTAATGAATTATGGGTGGAAAAGATCATTAAACGGTTCCTTAGGAAACAAAAAAATCACTCTAAATGCCCTCTTTTGTGACTCCATGTCAGTTTTTGTGACTTCATCAAAATATTCATTTGAATGCCTATGGACATATACAATTCTCATTACCTATACAAAACTTTCCCATTTTTTCACTTAAGTGTAGTTGTGACTGTACGATAAATATGATTTAAAGAGCTAAATGTGGCACTTTACTTTAACTATAACAGTTCTTAACATACAATTCCTTAAAATCCACTTTTTGTTAAAAAAAAATCGGTCAAAGGAGGATTTAAAAAAAAAAAATTCTCAGTAATGCAATTACCCCCATGTTTTCTGTTGCTCATGTCCTGAGGTGTAGGGCAGGAACAAAGATTAACAGAGATTAAAGAAGGGCAGAGATAGTGTAAAACCGCATCAATACTCTGACACTCAGTAGTGGAGAAGGTGACAGGCACTATTAACCTTAAACCAGCCCATTTGCTAAATCAATGTCACTCACAGTTAATAACAGGTGTAATCAAATACATTATGCAAATCTAATTTGATGCCTCTTGCATTATGCAAATTGACTCTAAATATAATGAGTCATGACACCTGACCAGATAAGGATACAGAGCTCTCTCTCTCTCTCTCTCTCTCTCTCTCTCTCTCACCAATGCACATGCGATATTTAAACAGCCACAAGCAGTTTTAAAGCCTCTCTCTAAAATTTAATCTGGTATATATAACCTCAGTAGTTTCATATCTGAAAGTGAAACATGTAGAAATTTAACAAGAGTTGACCATTTGTTGCTGGTATTGTAATGCAAATGCACCAATGTACCCTCTAATCTGTAACTGTTGTGTTGATTTTTATTTTCTTCAACTTTATAGTATTTGTAACAGAAATACTTACCACATTCACTGGTGAGCCTTTCATACTCTTTGGAAACATTTACAGTACCCTTACTTTATTGACTTTCTTCGTCATTTACATGCACAAATCTCACATGTTCTTCAGTATACAGTACATATGGGTGACAAATTACAGTAAAGGAACAACCATTGGATCTCTTATGTTGTGAGAGGCATTTATTTATTTTTACTGCCATGGTTTGGTCCACTTAGTGTGTATCACTAAAAACCCATGGAATGTTCTTCTGACTTTATCCTATGATGAAACATTTATATTCTGATGTGCATGCACAGTGCATGAGGGCTCGCTGAATAGTTTGATGGGGATGAATATGAGATAAATTATATGGTATAGACTTCACAGTGACCAGATCTCAACCCCAATAAGCACCTATGTTAGATTATGGATTGACGTGTTAGACAGCGCTCTCTACCAGTATCACCAAAACACTAACTGAGAGAATATCTTTTTAAAAATGGTGTTCGTCTCTCCAATACCATTAGACTGACTTTTAAAATCAATGCTAAGGTGCAATGAGGATGTTCCAGAGGATGTTTAATCTCAAGAGGAACTGCTATTCATATTATGTATTATTTTTTATAATAAACTGTAGATGTTTGGTGTCAGATTATGGCTCATTTTAATGATGTCTGGTATAGAGTCTGACGGGTCAAAAGAGAGTGGGACTGCCTCTGTGTGCAGTGTTGAAATGAACATTGATCCCAGTCATTAGGAGATGAGGAGGTTAGTTAGCCAATCAAGACCTTTTGCTTGAGTGACACTGCTAAAATTGTTGTTAATTATGCTGCCATCTGCAGTGTTGCCCTGCTATACACACACCTGTGCACAAAGACAAGGGTCAGAAACTAGCACTGTGCACTACACAGAAACAAGTCTGTATTTAGGAATTGATAAATGATAGAAATATTAAATGATGCAGAAATTTAAAATACAAACGTTTACCTATCAAAATTTAGAGATCAGTAGATTCATGTTCAGTCTCGGGTGGGCTCCCGAAGTGTTTGTAATGGTAAGTAATTTGTTATCTCGTTTGTAAGAATGTTCTTTAATTAATGAGTGTTTCCCAAAACTTTAACCAATGTAGTATGTAAAGTTGTTCATAAATTATAACCTGACCCATTTGTTATCTCTAAGAACCACGCCATGCACATATTTAGCCAAGTTAATTTAATACTCAACATGTACCGTTTTATCAGTGCAGCTCTTCCAAACAAACAGAATTATTGTTGTAAATTGTTGATGACGTGTGCGTCTATCATTCACTATTTATAAATCCTGCTGGGCGGAGCCAACAAAGAATTTCTTGCGACTGGTTCCTTAAATATCTGATAATGAAGGTTTTAGTTATTGCAAAACAGGCTCGTCTGTAATGTCCATCCTTCTTTAAATTGTTTATTATTCACTAAGATTCATCAGGAAACCCACCCCTGCTTAGTTTAGTTTAGTTTATTGATTTATAAAGCACATTTAAAAGAACAGTTGTTGAAACCAAAGTGCTGTACAAGAAATATAAAACAGAATTAAATCAAATTAAAAGAGTAAACAAAAACCCAAAAAGGACCAATGAAAAATGTACACCCTCAATTAAAACATAAAGAATATAAATAGGTCTTCAAAGTGTATTTAAACACAGAAACGGATCTAATATGGAGAAGACTATTCCAAAGCCTACGAGCAACCACTGAGAAAGCCCGGTCACCTTTAGCCTTAAAATGTGAACGAGGAACTGAGAAAAGTAAATGACTGGATGATTGACGGGGTCTTGAAGCAGTGTACGGGGTGAGAAGATCATAAATATACTGTGGAGCAAGTCCATGCAAAGCTTTAAAATGAAAAAGCTAATTTTTTAAATCAACACGGAACTTGACCCGTAACCAGTGAAGAGAAGCGAGCAGAGGGGTAATGTGCTCACGTTTTTTAATACCAGTCAGTAATCTGGCTGCCGCATATTTTGTACCAATTGCAAAAGATCAATAGTTGTTCTGGGCAAACCCAGATAGAGCGAATTACAATTGTCCAACCTAGATGTTATAAATGCATGAATAACAGTTTCGAGGTCCTTCTTGGAGAGCATCATTTTAGCAATAGATCTTAGCTGAAAGAAACTGTTTTTTCAACAGCACTAATCTGCTTATCAAAGCACAGTGTGGAGTCAAAAATGACACTGAGGTTTTTAACACAGTCATGCACATTAGAAGAGAGGGGACCAAGCTGACTGACAATGTCAGAGGACAGAGCTGATGGACCAAAGACGAGCATTTCGATTTTATCGTAGTTTAGCTGTAAAAAAGTAGTTAAGTTAGTAAATTTGTCCACTAAGTTGTCTTTAGGTTGGAGAAGGTGTATACATTTAAATATTTTGGGGTTTTTTTTCAAAGAAATTTGTACTAGATGCACCTAATGATTGTATTAGGAATTTTAAATAGGAATGTTTGGGAATGTTGAACTGAATTCTTCAGTTTCAAATGGTATCCCACACCACCAATGAACATTACAAACACAGTAAAATGACATTAAATATCCTCAATTTGACTTTCCCCATTTTTTTTTACCTGCCAGTGTTGGATTCTGTGAATGTGAGCTTTCATTATTGAAGCAGGAAAAAATAAACAAAGGTCTTTTCAAACCCATCATCTGATATATCACTAAACCTTTACTAGCTTGGCCCAGGATTATTATTTCTCCTCAAAAACAAACAAAGGGCTGTTTTTTTCCTTTAATGGTTCAATCATCAAGGCAAACAAAACCAAAACAAAAGATAATAATAAAAATTTGAGCCAAAAATTTACATCAATTTATCAATACATTTTTAATTAATTAATTAATTATTACCCTTAATTATTATTATTGCTTATTAGTTTTATTTTTTTTTGTACATTGTATAGTATAGCCATGCATACCAAGTTCTGTATATAGATTACCTACTGATAATATATTGATATTTAAGTATTGCACCAAAATCCCTTGAACAAAATTTTGGATTTTATTATTTGTATTTTTTTTTTTTTTTTTAGCTGTATTTACATTCACAGTTTAAACATATTTAGATGTACTACCTTGGCAGACAAAGGTAAAAAAAACCAACAACCCCAAACACCAAAGAAGTTAACATGCATTTACTGTATCACACTCTTCAAAAGAACTCACTAAGGCATTCCAGCGGTTGTATATTCTTATAATCTCTGTTTAAAACTATCATGTCTATCATTAACCTGCACATCACCTGGTAATAAAAGCTCCATCACTGAGAGTGCTGCTCCAGTCTCAGTGGGTAGATGATGTGGCAGGACAGATGGTGTGTAAAATGTGGTTAAAATGCATCTGCAGTCTCTGAATCGGCTCCTTTAAGGCAGATATATGAGTTCATCTGCAGCTTCCATACCTCTCAGGCCCTCATTAAGTATGCTGCTCATAAAGCTCAATGTTTTTCCATAAATACCCAGGGAACGCAGTGAGACTGAGGCAATCCTGAGCACACTGTTAGTAGGAGCCGAGGTTGAATGAGTCCTCGGGCTGCTCCGTCTTTCCCTGAGTTAAAATATACACTTGCATGGGCTATTTTTTCATTATGTTAATCAAAATCCTCCCAAATGCATTACATTTTTTATATTGCCAACTTGATCCAATTTTCAGCATTAAAAAAAGGAATTTAATTGGGCACAAAAGATCTGTCATGAGATAATGAGAGCACCAAGCTAACAAGCATGTGTCCTTGCATATGACATTTATCAAAGTTAAAAATTCAGTGATAACTAAAGTCATACTGTATACATTATTATGGCACATTATACTACAACACTGTTGAGCTCACTGTTCTGATTTTCTATAATAGTAATGGACAGCAGTTTTGACCGTAATGTTTATTTGAATGCACTCAGGACAGATAACTTCATCATTAACTTGACAAAGCTGCATTTTTTGTCTTATTCATTTCACAAGGGTTTTATGGACATTCCGCAACATTAAATGTAATTATAAACAGATAAAAAAGTACGACATGTCATAGTTTAATTAATAAAAAAATGGCCAATGCTGACAATTCTCCACAGTATAAGGGGAATAAAACACACCAGTGTGTGCTGTTATTGGAAAATAAGCAAATTAGGGTGGTAATCACACCATCACATTACCACTTTGTTGATTATTTTCCTATAATAGCACACCTACCTCATCATGTTTTACTCCTTGATGATACTGGCTTGTGAATAAGGTATAGTAGTGCTATTTCTGCCTTGCAAAACTGTTGACATTTTCCAGAAACATCATGTGAACTCAGTTTCTCTGTTTCCAAATGCTATTTTAATGCAAAGAGTACCGGGAAGTAACTGTGAAACATTACTAGAGGTAGGACACAAGACTATAAACGTAGTCGAAGTTCACAGAAGAGGTGAAAATACAGACATACAGGATTAAACTAAGGTAATTAATAAGAATACTACAAGAAACAAGATTTTGTGAGCAGAGATGGAAACAACAGTTTTAAATAGACAAACTAGCTAGGAGTAATGAGCTACAGGTGTACCTAATCAGGTACAAGCAAAGTGGAGCAGAAAGTGGGGCAGAAAGTGTGGAACAATATAGGGACTCAGGGAAGATCTGACAACTAGTTCTAACTAAGGAATTCTTTACTGTACATAACTACATTTTAAGTATCTGTAATGTATTTTTTTATGTAGTAATTTTCATTTTTACTCACTACATTTTAAAATAGATCACTTTGTCTGTCATCTACATACATCAAAAAAATAACATTTTGGTATCAGTCAGCTTGAAGCTGATTAAAATTCCTTACAAATCTATTCTCAGATTCAAGAAAGCTGCAAA
Source organism: Stegophilus panzeri (assembly GCA_024331685.1). Classification (NCBI taxonomy): domain Eukaryota; kingdom Metazoa; phylum Chordata; class Actinopteri; order Siluriformes; family Trichomycteridae; genus Stegophilus; species Stegophilus panzeri. Next base: position 5,126,472 of record JANDJT010000032.1, read on the forward strand.
TGCAAACCCTGGTCTTAAAGATCATCATAATCACTTTGCATATAAATTGAATTGTGAATTGTTGCTGATTTTTGCATCTTGCTATATGAAAATAATAATAAAAGTCCACTTGACTCCTCAGATTTAGAGCAGTTTTTTTTTCAAGGACAAATTTATATAACAAATTAGACAAAGGTTAGAGCTAGAAGTGGGGTTAGTGAGTGTAGCTTTTCTTACAATTCCATTTATATGAAATCCAAATAATACTGACACCTCCATTAAGGCATGTAATCTTTTGCAGTTTTTAGTTGTTTACATAATCATGTTATCCTCCAAAGATCCAAAGAGCAAAGATCTTCATGGATCCTACACACACAACAATGGACTGTTCTGGTGGCTGGATTCAGCAAACTGCCTCTGCAAGCACATGGCCAGGACATGAGAGGGGTTGCTTAGGAGAAGCTTCTTCCCCTAAACAATCAGAACCTTGAACTCATCACCACTATTCCAGATCATATCACTAATGCATACATCACACAGCACCAGAACATAGCTCATACATGTCACATAAGACATATTTGGACATGCACTGGACATTAGTATATATGCTGTACATGTGTACAGAGATACGCAGATACATACATACATTTTCATATGTGTATTGTTTGTATGCTTTTGTATATTGTCTATATAGTAAATTTATTGTTTGTTATATACGCATCTCTTCGGATATGCCACATCTCATTTCGCTGCACCTTTGTACCAGCTACTAATGCACATGTGACAAATAAAGCTTTGAATCTTGAATCTTGATTCTTCTTAAGGGTAATGACAAGTATTATATACAGTATATTCAGCTAGTAGAATATGTAAATTAATAAAAAACTCCAATATACTACAGTAGAAGATATTATTCCATAAAACATACAAACAAAAAACAAACGCAAAACTCCAAAATTAACATATTTTATGAAAAGAATATACAATACAACTAAGAACTTTTTCTGTCAAGCTTTATTTTGACACAAAACTGTGGATAATGGACGAAATGATCTAACTTGGGAGTAAACCCAATTTCTGTAGTTTAACAAAAGTAAAAACAGCATGTCTCTGTCTCCCAAACAATTGAAAATCTGTAATGTTTGTAAGACAACCTGGAATGTGATCTCACTTCTGAGACGGCTGATCTGACAGGATTCAAATATTCTCTGAAGTTTAGAAACCCAACTGGCATACAATTGGCTTTGGTATTTAATTTTTGCAGCTCTTTGTTTGATGGCTATATAAAACTGGCCAATGGAAATAATTGAGACTGAAGGTACTTGAAGCACTCTCTTGCCTCCTAAAAAGAAACACTGAGGATGGTCTGATGGTGGTGAGTCCAGGTGGGGGAAAAAGTGTGAATGTATTTAGTCTCTGCTGGAGAGCAGCTGTAGGATTCCTCAATAGCTCACTAAACTGAAGAAACAATGGGAAGAAAACGGCCACAGTCAAAGTTACTACCAACACATTGACCCTGAAGAGCAATTCAAGTTTACTGACTGCTGGGTCCCTTGTCATTTGCTAAACCAAACAAACTCAACCTTTACATGGAGCAGTCATCAGTCTTAACACCTGTAGATTTAAGTCTCAGCTGGACCATATACAGGTTTTATATTGCACTTATGGCTAGTGGAACGTTCTTTATCAGGGCCAAGCTCAGGTCTATGGTGGAGTTTAAGGTTCTTAAAGTTATTGTTATAGCCGTTACCAACAATTAGGACAGACATGCTAAAACACTCTCACTGAAGAGGGGGAGAACAACATCTGTGTAACAACCAAAACCCCCCCCAAAAACACAAAAAACAAACAAAAAAACCACACACCAGGGTATAGATACAGCATATAGGGATACAATATCTAAACTATTCTTTCTTTCTTTTTGACAACTGAAGATTGACCCTCATAAGTAACATGCAGCCAGTTACTTTTATATTTGTATCCACACCACTTAAAGAGTAAATCTCAGCAATTTTAATATAAATATACATTCATATACATCCAGATGTGTGCATGTATCTATTAGTGGTGTAACGCAACCACACTGATTGTATCTGTTTAGTATTTGTTTGTACATGTTTGTGATATTTTCTAACAAATTTACATGGTTCTATTTCTCAAAATATAAGCAAATTTATAACCTAATTTAAACCACCGTGACCCTGGCCAGGCAATTCCTAAGGATGAATAAACGAATGATGTAAGTGTATCACATGAACGTGGTCCCATGACCTATATGCTTTAACTACATATCTGACCACTTGCCTGCTTCTATTTGGTTTTCAATTACATCAACATATGTATATATATGGAGATAAACAATACTAACCAATAATATCATGTCATGTTGTACCTGACACCCTTTTCCTCCCTCACCTAATTGAGCAAAAATACTGAGCCTGTTTCACTCAGAAATACGACACATCATGAAAGAAAAATATTTTGATCATTCAAATGTGCTTTATATCTTGGCTAGATGTATTCTGATTTGCTTTACTAGCATTAAGACTTGTTGGCCATCATGTTGACTGACTACAAAAACAGAATCCAGAATTCCTTTTTCTTTTTTTAGCTCTCTTGTCTATGAACTAATGATGCAATGACACACCGCAGGGTAAGAAATAACTGAGCAGCCAACTGTCCAATTCCATATGGCTCCCTAAAAATGAAGGATAATGTATATAAAAAGAGCTACACAGATTCCTACACACATACAGTATGAACTTAAATGAAAGCTGTCATTCTGCACTTTAAACATCATTTAATATGAAATGTGCCAGAGTATAGTGCTAAAATGTGTCCTGTGCCAAATGTGTTGCTTGCTACCGTGATATTGTGTGGCTGTAATGATGATCTGGTCCTGTCTTGTACACATAAAGGATATGAATGAATAATATTGGACTGATTTATTGAGATTACGTCTATGCAGGAATCTCATTATGAAACAAGCAGAGGGGAAAAGAACCATCAGAGCAGCCCGGCTTATGCACGATAAAGCTATAAATACTACATTCCACTGTATCAGCATCGTATCAGACTCTTGCAATCACTTAAAGATGTACACACACACATACACATGCACTAAGAAACAAACACACCCTTCATAAGCACACATGCACACATTTACACAATGGTAACAATTTCATTTCAAATGCAAAAGGCTATACACTCTATTATGACAAACTCTACTTTATAAACCACATGAAAATACAAAGGAAAAATGGATATACAGTACAGTATATGTATAAAAAGCCAAACCCAAAGGTATCAGATACTGTATGAAGTGACGCAGGACAAAGTGGGTTCATATGATAGATGGCGCATCGCCGAGTCTCCATTCTATTGCTCCGCAGCCACTGGTGATGGGTGCATACATCTATTAAGACGTTACGACAGCGAGCCTGGAAAAAAGGAACACTTCATCTGAATTCATTATTAATGGATCTATATCTTATGTTTAGGGCCAAGGACACAATCTGTATCACAATGCAAATATCTATCATTAAACGCTGACAGTTCATTTGTCCCGTGAAGGAAAGAAAAATGTTTTCCAGTGGCAGAGGGATCCTCAGCGCTTCATCTACACAGACTTGGAATAGCAATTTCTAAACAAATGCATGTTTGCCCAATTTAGAAGCGCTGTATTTGTTTTCATCAGTTATGACTCTACTTTGAAACAGTATCACAGTACAACTACAGAGCGCAGAAAAAAACAACCTTGATGGCTTATCTGAAGTGTGGTAGAAAGAAGGAGATGCTTATAAAACATCCATTTATATAAAGGATAATCCAGTGAGGTACCTGCAAACTCAGAGAATATTTATTTTCATGAGTGTGTGTATGTACAACCTGGACAGACCTGGCCTTATGAAAAGTTTATACAAATTCCAACAAATCGTGACCTTCTTGAGCAAAATGTTGACACTCCAGCTACTCCATATTAAAACCATATTATACTATAAGCTCAAATACTGTTTTGAACTTTGAGATTCTATCTGAATCTTTTTTTATTACCCAATCCCTCAGTCGCAATGGATTTGTCCTGAATGTATTCTCAAAGGATTACAATGAAAAAAAGATATTTCACTCAACAAGAAAATGTGAAATTTGATTAGGTTTTTTTTTACATTAAAATTTAATTTTTAAACATTTACTAATATAGTCATGTTGAAAAATATGTCTTCAATAGGGATACTATTATCCTGGATTATTATTTTATTTGGCCTGCACTTATATAGTGCTATTTTCCAAAGCGCTTTACACTGTGTCTCATTCACCCAATCACACACCAATGGTAGCAGAGCTGCCATGCAAGGCGCTAACTTGCCATCGGGAGCAACTTTGGGTTCAGTGTCTTGCCCAAGGACACTTTGGCATGTGGAGTCATGCGGGCCGGGAATCGAACCGCCAACCCTACGATTAGTGGACAACCCGCTCTACCACCTGAGCCCCAGCTGCCCAGTTATAGATCAGAGATAGATCTTTAAAAAAATAAAAAATAAAGAAATAAATTAATAATTTAAACAAAATTAAATATTAAATATTTAACCAAAAATTGTTCATGAGTTGACCTAACTTTTGAACAAAGTGCCACATAGAACCTTATAATACCGAGGTCACAAAATGAAGGTGATAAGAAAGAAAAGAAAGAAATCTGAAGGTGTAAGGTGTCAGAAAAGATATTAGCTTTGACTCAGTGCTGAACCTTCATAATTTATTGTGCAAATGATTACAAATTTGAAAACATGAGGTGATTTTATTTGGTCTCACTTAATACTTGGGGCAAAATATGAAGTAACATGGATTAACCCCATGGTCACCTCTCCATTTGATATTCATTATATGACCATGATTATTCCTTTAAGAAGGGGTTAGCGGTAAATCTACTGTATCAGAGACTGATTACCATATCATTTTTAATTTTCATGATTTCTAGGTAAATCTGATAAAGCTGTAGTACATGTTGTGAAAACAGCCTCATTTAGTGCAACCTACACTCTTAAAGCAGATGTGTTATAAAGAATGTGTCTAGTTAAGGACAACACATTTTGTGTTGCTTTCAATATAATCAGTGTGCTAGTACATTTAACACATACTGCGTGTTAGTACATTTCCACACAACGACATTGTTAAAAAATAGCACAGAATAACACAGAGATGTGTTGCTTATACGCTTTTCCCTATAATTATCCTAAAATGCAATTTGTTTGTATGATAAAATTCTACTAAAATGCTCACTAAATAAGCAAACAATTACATGAACTTCAGGTGACATTTATTAAAATAATTTTAACATTTGACAGATGTAAGAATTGGAGTTGATGCATTTTTTTACAAATCTCCCTGCCATCTGGAACGATAAGAGTCCCACTCCCTTCCCTTTGAAAAGCTGTAAAAGAGCAAAAAGAGTGAACAAATGCCTTTGGGCTTTAACTGAGAAACTGCGTTACAGAATCATAAATTGTGTCATTTGGGTAATGTGACCTTGCGAAGGTAACTTGCGAATATTTATTTTACAGCCTTTAGCACCTCACTGCTGATTTTTTGGCGCAAACTAATTAATTTAACCAACATTACAGAGATAGTGGAAAGCATTACAACCTACAGTAACCCCAACCTCTCTTTTTGTCACGTTAACCTTGTGAAGAACTTTTGGCCTCGACATTACTGAGCTAGCTAAGTTCCATTAGCCACTGACTGTCTGCACCTGTTACCCAGCATTAACATTCACCGAATACATGAAGAAACACGGCTCTAACCCATCCTCCTAATGCTAATTACTACAGCTTGCCTTGTCCAAAACACTTGCTAAATGTAGTTAACATTAACCCACTCTCTGTATTACATCATGGGGAATATCTGTAATGCTAGGTTATCATTAACTTTCAAAAAGGGAATGGGAACGTCTAACATTACGCGAGCTGCATGCTAAAGTAATGTTATCAACTCAGGTGAGCGTCTAGGTAAGCAGCACTCATCCCTACTGGTGACAGCATCCAGCTAGCTAACCCTAACTCAGAGACTCAGATAAGATGCAGATCCAGAGAATTATAGAAAAACCTCAGTCCATATTTCACAGCCAACATAAATACATGACACTAGTAGTGTAACAGCAACACTGAGGAAGCAGTACATGATATTCACTGTTGAAGCAGTAGTGATAGGTAAAGTTAATTATCCCTCACTGAGTTACTGTTTTCCAATGAATACATTTTCGAGAGCTTCCTGCCTAAATATCACAAACTCAGCCAGGCATTTTCAGCAGCCTTAACGTCACATTCAAAAACTCAAAACAACAAACATCCACTTTGAGACAAATTCAGAGTTTGATGATGATGTCAGCAGCACAGTCTGCAACGTGAGTGGACAATAATTTAACACATGATGTGTTGGTCACTCGTGTGAATTTTTTCAACACATTTACTGGATAATTTAATACAACATGTGTTGAAATAGTAATTACACAAAGAGTTTGTAGGATATAAACACATCCTTTCTGAGAGTGTAGGTATGAGTAAAGTTCAGCTCAGTCTCTCTCTCTCTCTCTCACTCTCTCTCTCTCTCTCTCTCTCTCTGTCATTTGGTTTACTGTGTGTATAGTTATTTAAGGTTATAGATGCAGGTGTGAAATGGAAAACAGTCTTATAAAATTTGCCTTATGTCAGCAGAAAGGATCATCAGAGACAGCGCAAAGTCAGCTTTTACTGGAGGACATGTGGATCATGATAGACCATACCCTAGCAATGATTATATACTACTGCAGTACACTCAGAGAAAAAGGGTTCTTTGATAGTTGAGGGGACAAAGAGTTTGATTTTGAACCTTCTCTATAAGGGAAATCCTCTTTTATAGGATTCCACATAGAGCCATTGCTGAAGAGCCTTACATTTCATGTGTATTCTGTTGTGTATTGCTGTGTGGGAGAGACAACCCACAGACCAATACATCGAAACTTGAAATTTCCCAATACGTCAATTAACTGATATTGTTTCTTTAATGATTTGAGAAAGATAGATGATCATAAGAGAATGTTATATTGTGATATTTTAGTGCTTGATTGGCGCTAAGGGAGACAGACACTTCAATTCTACTGTGGAAATGACTGACCAATTTTTCCAGTTTTAACAGCTGAATTCGACAGAGTTGGCTTTTACATTTTGCATTTAAATAATAATAATAAGAAGAAACTTGAGCATGTTATGGTTGCTTCATGATAACCACCTCAGGTTATAGAGCATATCAAATCAGTTGTAGCGATTGGATTTGTTGTGATGTCATATAAGCTATTTTATATCTTATATATTTTATATAGGCTATTTCTCTTTACTTTATATCCAAAGCCTTTTAAACACCACTTCTCATCCCAGATCCTGAGACCTCGTATAGTATTTGTGCTTTTCCTGCACACCTGATTCATTTCAGCTGGTAATTATCAAGCCCTTCATAAGCTGACTCAGGTGTGTTATTGCATCGAAGGCAGAAAAATGTGCAGTACATGAGTGACCATGTCTAAAACTGCTGCTTTTAAGTAAGCCAGGCCTTAATTGCACTTCAACCCAAACTGAGGCTGCATTGTTGCAACATATAGACACATTGAATCCAGACTATTTAGAATATCATTTGAATTTCCGTTTAACCCAACATGCATAGCTACACGTCTGAATTTAGATTCATTGAATATTAAGAGAGTGATTATGTGTGTGTGTGTGTGTGTGTGTGCTGGGAAAGGAGGCATGTTTGTAGTGGGAATGGTCATCATGATTGATGGTCCTTTGGGAGCTGTAGCCTTGGTGGCTATTGATTCGCCTTCCCTTAAGTATCTATTTATTCTCTATCTACTTTTTTCTCCCTCCTCTGATCAGTTCATTTACATTTCAGCCAGTCACTGTTGGAAGCAATTAGCTCCACAGGTTCATTAGAACTTCCACTGACTGATTCATTTATCTCTCTCTCCCTTTCTCTCTCTCCCTCTCTCTCTCTCTCTCACTCTCTGTGTGTGTGTGTGTGTGTGTGTGTGTGTGTGTGTGTGTGTGTGTGTGTGTGTGTGCTTATGTATGTGTATACATTACCTATAGGTTAGGAGCTGAGCATGATCGTGGATATACATATTCATACACATGTATAAATAAACTTTGAACCGCAAACAACATGAATTAATATTCTAGTCTCCTAAAACACTTGATTAAGATAAATCAGTTAGTTAAACATCTAGAAAGTGACTTCTTCTAAACCAACATCTTATTTTTGTTACTAGGAACTGGTGTAATAGAATTTTAAGAGGTCTTGTTTATGATCCTAATGGAAATGCAGTGTTGGTTTGTGGGTGTAGCAGATATATTCTCTGTGTTTTAATGACCATCGTGCATGCATTAACCTACAAGATGCCTAATTTTAATAAGGAGTGGGGTTAGAATTACTACATTATTACAAAGTGTGGTGGGATGACAGCATGTGATGTGGGATGTCCAATGAAATCTTCTCTCATTCTGATTTTATGCTAAGATTATAGTAGTAGAAATCAGCAGCAGGATGCATTTATATCATTAAATTCTTGGCAAGTCTGGTGTTTGTTTTGTGAGACTTATCTCATCAGATGTTTTAATCCATTTCACAGCCAACGCTGAACCGTTGTTGTTTCTGATTTTTATAGATCAAATAATTCAGTAAGTTGTTTTTAGTTAGTATACAGTATAGTATATAGTATATATTAAAGTAGTTTTTTATGTTAAAGTATGGTGACATAAACAGAGTAATTTTAGCAAGTGAGTAGTTAATCTTTAAATTGCATTTAAAACAACAAAAGTTTTGTAAAAGCGCTGTACTTATTTAAAATCATATAAAACATAGTTAACTCTTTTTTTACCAGAGGCCACAAAATGGAATTTCAACCTCTTTTGTGGTGCCTGTGTTCAGCATTGAATTTATTTGTCATGTGACACTCCACAGTAGTGGTTAATATCTCATACAAAAATATACACTCCGGGTTTTAAGAAGTTGCAGTCTTTCATAAATATTTCTCTTTCTTTACCTAACCTACTAGGTTTAAATATTATGATTTTATTGTAGCAGATGTCTACATTGGTTTACTACCAAAAAAGCACAAGTTGTGCTGTCTGTTGTGTCTCTGTACCAATGTTATTGTGGAGAGGTGTGAAGTGTTTACCCCTCCCTTTTCCCATCACACTGCCTACAAGCAGCTAAACACAGACTCTTGATACTCTACACACAGAAACCCAACAGTGTCCTGAGTAATCTTATAACAGACTTGTGGCGATAAAATAATTCGTTCCTTTATACTGATTGAAAATGCGCAATAAGTTGATTTCATCGAAAGCCAGTGTACTGTGAGAAAAGGGGCCTAAAACATAGGTATATAGGAAATATGCTGAACATTTAAACAATAATAAAACATAGGTGAAATATATGACACAACCTGCACAAAGGTTGTAAGGAATTAACAAATCATTCTGGCTTGCATTTACTCTAAGGTGGATCTTGAGAGATATACAATGTTTGCTTAATTTAGGACCAAAGCAGACTCACTTATGATCACACTGAGGCATTCATTTCTGATGGAAAAAATGGCAACCGCATGGGTGCAGGAAAGGAAAAATTATACCACTAACCCATGCTTGGACCTGCACAAAATTAGCATATTTATCTACTGAGATACACATTACATCATTACAAGGCCAGAGTATGTGTTAAAAATCCTAAGCAGAGCTAAATTGAGCACCATCACTCATTTAATCCAATGAGTTCATTCCTAAAAGAACAACAGAATGCATTCTCAATATGAGGACATGGAGGCACCGTTGCTCTCCTTGCAGTCATTAAGTGACGTATCCACCTCCATCTGCAGGATCATGTGACATACTTAAAGTCTGTGCAGTCTTCATGGGGTGCGCTAAAGCACTCAGTAGCAGACAGCATCTCCAGTGGTTCAAATGCTATCTACATAGCCGACATGCGCTTGTTCCCAGGTTGGTGGTGCTGTAGGAGAAAGTCTGCCCCTACAACCCACCCCACCCCACCCCATCCCCATAGGGAACTGGCTAGGAAACTGGGAAGGACTGACACACACACACACACACACACACACACACACACACACACACACACACACACTTCTTGCAGGTCAAGGAAAAAAAAAATACATTTATTTTTTAACTGTCCTGGTTATTTGCTTCTTTGCGTCCCTTTTTTTTTTTTTTTTTTGCAGGAATTCTCCATTTCCCCATAAAATGAAAATTCATCTAGAATTACATCTTATGTCATTATTATGTTTATTAAGCGTGGATGATGTATATGGGTGGCACTGGCACACTGCTGAGAGCTTAATGATGCATAAGATTAAGCTGAAGTGCTCAGCTGTGCTGCTGCTTTTCCGACGATTCTCACACATACACACACACAGACACATAGCCACACTCTCTCTCTCTCTCTCTCACACACACACACACACACACACACACACACACTTGCACAGACGCATTTCAGACCCACAGACATACACGGTTGTATAGTGTGCGGGTAGAATATTTGAGGTGGAAATACTTTTGCCCTCTCAGCTGCTCTAAATGGTGATTTGTTTCAGATTGACCTTATTTGGGGACACATGTTATGGGGACACATGACAAATATTCAGAATTTTGTAGGAATATTTTATCTTTATTTTTCTGATACTTATCTCTTTTTCATGTACATTCTCTTATTCTTTCTGCTCGCACAGTCTCTCTCATCCTCTGTCTCTCTCTCTCTCTCTCTCTCTCTCTCGTTCTCTCGCTCTGTCGTACTCTCTCCATAACTGTCATTGGCCCTGCGACATCACAGCCTATGACAAAAACATTATCCTTCTGCTGCTAAACAATCCAATAACGCTCTCTGCGGGGAGGAGGTTTAACCTTTCCTCACAGCTCCGGATGCTCCTTCCTGCCTCTTCGCATGATGGCTGCTTCTGCACGTTCGAATCATTAGTCTCTCTAACCCCATCACAGCGCCTTCTATTAGTGCGCCAGAGCCCTTGCTGCCCCTTCCGATCCCCAGCGGACATGGCCGCCGCAAAAAACTAATTCTGCTTTTAATAATGTGTCAGGAGGAGCCGGGGAAGTCATAAATTATGTGGCAGAGCGACTCAAGAGTGGGGGCACTAGAGGGAAATCGGGCAGGAGGGAAGAAAAAAAAACATCAAAGCCTGAGTTTGACAAAGTTTGCAGCAGATAAATAATAACTTACAGATGGGATTAGTTGTTATGTCACGGCCGAGCAGGCCTTGAGAGGTGCTCCCAATCAGCCCTGCAAACGGTGAGGAAGAGGAAGAACCTGTCACTTGGTTTGGTCCTCTCTTCCTCGTTCCTTCTTCTGTTATATTTATATTCAAGATTTGTTACTTTTATTTTCTCAACCTGGTGCAGATATCTTCATTATATCCCTAATTTTCTCTCATATCTGTCCTGACTGATCCTACTGTGCAGTGCATGACCTCAGATCTTCGTATATTCATGAGGTTTACGAGCTTTAACTTTGAGTTAAAAGAAAGCAAACATTTCTTACCTTAACTTTACATGCATGAAAAAATGACAGTGAATTCCAGTATAAAGTATGATTAAAAACTAACATGACAAATGTCAAAAATCCATGAGTATAGGTTATTAACATGTTATTACACATTAGGTACATAATTATTACACATGAATAGCACATTCGGTTAAATTCCATAAATAATAGTAAATGTAACACTAATTTAAATTCCAGGGATGTGAGTCATAAAATATTAATATGCATAAACACGATATTACACTCTTATTGCTATGCTGTCAAATTTTTTATATTAAAAAGCAAACACATCAAAAACATGTATGTATGCATGTATGTATGTATGTATGTCTGTATGTCTGTATGTATGTATGCATGCATGTATGTATTTATGTATGTCTGTATGTATGTCTGTATGTATGTCTGTATGTATGTATTTATGTATGTATGTCTGTATGTATGTCTGTATGTATGTATGTCTGTATGTCTGTCCGTATGTATGTATGTATGTATGTATGTATGTATGTATTTATGTATGTATGTATGTATGTATGTATGTATGTCTGTATGTATGTCTGTCTGTATGTATGTATGTATGTATGTATGTATTTATGTATGTATGTATGTATGTCTGTATGTATGTCTGTATGTATGTATTTATGTATGTATGTCTGTATGTATGTCTGTATGTATGTAT
>JANDJT010000032.1:5140290-5152888 GCA_024331685.1 Stegophilus panzeri
ATATACTCTTTTACCTGCTGTGTTTTATTTTATTTTACAAAAACCTGACATATTCAAATATTGTATAGATGATAATAATAAAAGGCTATCATGAAATAAAAAAATGCTTCTTATACTGTACACGATGTGTAGTCAATCCTAGTGTGCTTCTGACCTTGCCCTATCATAAACCTAATACCACATCATATCCAGGTTGACTTTCAGCTCAGTTATGAAGACCCCATAAAACAAATAACACACACACACACACACACACACACAAGACACACACACAAGACACACAAGACACACAGAACAGGAATCTGTGAGGATACCGTGGGCACAGGCTCACCAAACGATTGGAAAATGACCATGCCATGTTTCTATCTTCAGCTGTCCAGTCACAGCAAACCTGTGGCCACTGTAGCCTCAGATTCCTGTTCATAGCAGACAGGAGTGGAACCCAATGTAGTCTTCTTCTGTTGTAGCCCATCCACCTCCAATTTTGGTGTGTTCTGAGTTCTGAGATACTTTTCTGTTTACCACGATTGTAAAGAGTTCATTCTCTTCAAACCTCACTCATCCACTATTTGGCCACAGAATTGCAGCTCACTGAATGTATTTATTTGTTTGTTTATTGCTCCATTTGGTGTAAACTCTAGAGACTGTTATGTGTGAAAATCCCATGAGATCAGCAATTTCTAAAATACTCAAACCAGCCTGTTTGGTACCAACTACCATGCCATGGTTAGCGTCACTAAGATCATATTTTTCCCCTCATTTTAATGTTTGATGAGAACACTAACTGAAGCTTTTGACCTGTATCTGCATGATCTACATATACATAAACATTAATAAAACCTCTCATCTGAGACATTTCTTGCTTGACTGCCTTTGTTAAAGTAAGCAAGCTTTCAGGTCAAATTTGTCGCCCAGCATGTCGATTTGTTTTCAGGTCACAGTACAAGGTTTTAGAAAAAGAAAATCATCCAACATGTCATGTAGGTCTAAATTTAGCTAGTGAGGCGAGTGAGTTAATTTTCTCATCAACTGGGTATTAGACAAAAATATGTTGTTTTTTTGAGTCAGTCTTGATCTTTGTGTCGATAATGAGGGGGCATGCGATTCATAGTCAGTATAATTAATAGGAATGTCAGGGAAATTATATTAATAGCATCTTGTGTGACATCAATTTGGTTTAGATTACCGTTTTGACAAGCAGTTTTAATTAAAAATATCAACACACACTTTGAAGAACTGTAGCCATTTCTGGAAGATATCAAATATGTTGCCATCTGGTATTTTCAACCTGTCGTGTCTCATGGCTAATTAGAAGTAATGCACTCAAATTGTTATAAGACTTGGAAAAATGACACTATCACTTTTTTTAGCAAGAGGTGTAAAATGTCAACCTGGTCTCTGGAAAAAATCATACGAATTTAGCTATGCTAGAGTGATGTGATCGGATTTTGCTTGATTAAATTTAGTTGAAATTATAAGAAAAGCTATGAACATGAACCTCCCCTTAACTTCATCTATAAACTTTGGGGACCTAAGAGGACAAATGGACCTAAACCCTACCAGAAAAATGCCTCCTACAGCATTACAGAGCCATTATCCATCTGTTGGGATCTCCAGAATTATTGGCACCCTTTAGAAAATCAATATAAAGTTCTTCTGATGAAATATTTCTATTCTGATGGGCATGGTCACTTCCAGGATGACTGAAAGATTTGATGAGCATGAGAATGATGTAAATTATATGCTACAGCCTGCACATTCACAGCATTTCAGCCTAATTGAAGACCTATGGGAGATTTTGGAGTGATGTGTTACACAGCTCTCTCTACCACCATCATCAAAACACCAGCTGAGGGAAAATCTTTTGGAAAAACTGTGTTTTACACTTCAGTACAGTTCCAAATACTTGAAGCATGTTTTTTTTTTTTTTTTTTTTCCAACTTTCAACAAAATTCAACTGCCTTTCTAAATCAAGCTTCTGAGGAAGTTTTCAACTCAACTGCTCATCGTCGTCCAACCATATTTTTGTTTCAAATAAATTCAATGATCTGCATGCTAATTCAATTTCTAGTGAATTTCCAAGGGAGTTTATGTTAAAGTTTATATCAATGACGCTGTAAGCACTGCTATGAACCTTGTTTCTTATCCCTTACCATCTTGCCTTTCTAAGGCAAATTTGCCAAAATTTGCTGCTTTGTTTAATCTATTATCAGTAATAGTAACACTATACTTAAGGATGCTGTACATACGGACACCAACATAAGCCTTTTTGACAACAGACATTAGCAGAAGCTTATTACAACAGGCATCAAGCTGACTTAAAATCTGTGCCAAATGATAAATGATGAATGTTTGTTGACTGTGTTATAACACTTTTCAGGCTGACTTACCTTAAAACATAATAACAACTGCTTTTGTAGCTCAGGACCATTTCTGTTATGAGGTTCACTGGAAAATTGGGCAATTCCAAAGGTGTGGTCTGTTGTCATATGGCAGATAACTCCTGTAAGAATCAGTCTTTAGAAATTTTTGACAGTTTATGTTAAGGCTTATGTTTATGTATTGCTAAAATAACCTACTCACTAACCTGACAAACACCTTGTCTTATCATGTATTTGGCCAAAAATATTTTCCTCTACTTCACTGAGCAGTGTTCTGTTGGTATTCATATGAATTGACTCAAGGAAATACTTATAAACATTATAATTGCGACACAGTGATGAAAATGGTGAGTCACAGTAGAGAACCGAACACAAAAAACACCAACTTCAGAATATTTAGGTGCACATAACCACTCTGAAACTCTGAATACTCTGTCCAGTACATAGATCATGGAGTAGCAACAGGTGCATGAGTTGTGTGTGTGTGTGTGTGTGTGTGTGTGTGTGTCTGTGTGAGTGAGTTTTGACCTCATTGCTGACTCGTGTAGGCAGTCATTCTCCTTGGTAACTATGCGTCATGCTTTGTTTCGTTTGACGTGTAATTATTTTTTCCATTAAACACACAGCCCATATTTCACTTAGAGTTTGCCAGTGAAATTTCAATCAGGCACGGTGAACACACACTGCAGAGGCAAAGCTTCGAAATATAACAAGACGCCAGACCAAAGGAAAATAATACACTGTCAATGTGTGAAGAAACACATAACAAAAAATAATCATTTGTAATTTGAGGGTGACGCATATGTTAAAAGTGTCAACAAACAATGGAAAACATTAATAGCTTTCTGCCACAGAGGAAACAATACTTGATGGATACGCATTCATTTGCATATTTCCACTTTACATATGGACTGTAGCATGAGTGCTATTTTAATCACTGCTTTGACTACATAATAAGGAAAGGGTTGTAACCTACATAACCCTTTTTATTTTTTTTTAAATGCAGTTTGGCTTTCATTATTGGCCGGATGCTGAACAAGCATCCCAGTGTTCATTATGGTGAGGCTAAATTATCAAAGTGTAAATGTATCACATGAGGCTGGACTATTATTTAAGACTTAATAGACACTGTGGCACTAATTGTGTTTTTATACATGCTATCCTCAGTCCTAAACCGTATAACGCCTTAAGACATTCTCTAAAATGTCTTAATATGCATATTGTTTTCATTACATTTGTATACAAGTAGCATCATTTGAAAATGTACATGATAACATGCGAAATATTCAGAACAAACAGAGAACACTGCATACAAGATAAAAACTTTATTCTGTGCAACGTCTTTTTAAACACCTAAATATATTAACAGGACTGATTCAGAAAAAGCTCCATACTAAAACATCAGCTGCTAGAGATTTACAGTCTTTGATACATGGAATTAATGAACTATTATACAGAGTGTCCTAAAAGTCGCTATACATAGGGGAACTTAACAGTTTTTAGCCAAATGTCTTCCAAAATTTTCACACTTAGTTTACATTATATGTTTTTCTTTTTCTTTTTTTTTTCAGATAGCCTTTAAGAATGCCTTTGACAAAAAAAGAATGTATTGATATCATTCTCATGGATGGATCAGTTTGCTGTTGCAAGGGTGCGATGGACTTTAACAGGAAACATGGCAAGCACATCACACACAAAACTGTTGCCAAACGTATTAACAAATTCAAAAAGACTGGAAGTGTTGCAGACCGACTGAGAAGTGGACATCCATGAACATTCACTGACGAAGGCACAACCCACGTGGTACTAGCAAACATATTCCCCTACATATGGAGACTTTTGGGACTATAGTATTTAACCTTTTACACAGTCAAATAAAACTTTTGGGAATGGAGGACACTGATTAAACAATGAACTTTTACTCTATTGAACTTTATTTAATTTTATTTAAGTAGGCTGTATATTTTTAGAATAAGATGTAAACCAAGGTGATGATTTGTGATACTTCTTTGATCTAATATACAGTGGGGGAAATAAGTATTGAACATGTCAACATTTTTTTCAGTAACTATATTTCCAATAAGGCTATTAACATGAAATTTTCACCAGACATCAGTATTAACTCAAGAAATCTAGAATGACATTGGAAAAAAGTATTGAACACGCTAACTGAAATTTATTTAATACTTTATTTAATACTGGAGAAGCCTTTGTTTGTAATGACAGCTTCAAGACCCTTCCTGTATGAAGAAATTAATCTGCCGCAGTATTCAGGTGTGATTTTGGCCCATTCTTCTAAACATATTGTCTTCAAATCTTGTTCAGTTGGATTCGACTCAGGTGATTGACTGGGCCATTCTAACGCCTTGATTTTTTTTCTCTGAAACCAATTTTGAGTTTCCTTTGCTGTATGCTTTGGATTGTTGTCCTGCTGGAAGGTCCACCCATGTCTCATCTTCATCATCCTGGTGGATGGCAGCAGATTCTTCTCAAGAATCTCCCGGTAAAGGGCTCCATTCATCATTCCTTCAATTATATGAAGTCTGCCAGTACCATGTGATGAAAAACAGCCCCACGCCATGATGCTTCCACCTCCAAACTTCACTGTCGGTATAGTGTTTTTAGGGTGATGTGCAGTGCCATTTCTTCTCCAAACATGGTGTATAGTATGACAGACAAAAAGTCCAATTTTACCCTCGTCTGACCAGACTACACTCTCCCAGTATTTCACAGGCTTGTCCGAATGAGTTGTAGCAAACTTTAAACAAGCTTCGACATGCCTTTTCTTTAGTAATGGAGTCTTGCAGGGTGAGCGTGAGCAGTGGAGTGCATTGCCTATTATTTTCCCTGTAACATTGGCACCTGCTGCTTCCAAGTGTTTCTGGAGCTCTTTCCAAGTGGTCCTTGGCTCTTGGGCTACTCTTCTGACTATTCTTCTGACTCCCTGGTCAGAAATGTTGTGAGGAGCTCCGGTGCGTGGCCGGTTGATGACGGTGTGATGTTGCTTCCATTTGCAGATAATGGCCCCAATGGTGCTTACTGGAAGATTCAGAAGTTTTGAAATACGTCTGTATCTGATTCCATCAATTTTGCAACAATAAGGTTGTGAACGTCTAGGGAGAGATCTTTGCTTTTACCCATCATAAGATGTTTCTTGTATGACACCTTGGTAATGAAAAGCCTTTTTATATACCATCAATGTACTAACGAAGCTGCTTTTAATTTGCACAGATAGGAGGTATAATTACTTACAGATTTCAGCTGGTTCCTTGCCTTACCTTGCCTTGGAAAACTGCTTTTTCTTAGCGTGTTCAATACTTTTTTCCTGTGTCATTTCACTTTATTACACATAACTTTATTTATGGACTTTAATGTTGTGAGTTCTTTATATTTCTGGATTTCTTGAGTTAATACTGATGTCTGGTGAAAATTTCATGTGAATAGCCTCATTGGAAATGTATTTACTGATTTTTTTTTTTTTTTTTTTTGACGTGTTCAACACTTATTTCCCCCACTGTAGTGGCTGTTCAACCTCCAGTAGATGTTTTTATGATGTGGCAGTTTTTAAATTCTGTGTTTCTTGAAGTATCTCGTAATGTTCATGCAGAGGCTTCAATCATTTCATCGGATTACTTTCTCCTTTCACCACATGAAGTAGTAGGGGTAAATGATGTACAGTGGAGGCTGATTTACAGCAAAGAGGTTGGAAACTAGAGTAAACCAGGGCTGCCTCTGTCCCTTCAGTGTTGGTAGTGCATGCATGAGTAGGCCGAGACATTGCAGCTAATTATAGGTTGATTTAGAGGTCTCTGATCTTTTGTGTCTTCCAAAATCCACTCATTCCAGACAACTTCACAGTAGTATTATTACCTTACAGCTCCAGGGTCCCTGGTTTGATCATGAACTAGGCTTACTGTCTGTGTGGAGTTTCACATGTTGTGCCTGTGGGTTTCTTCTGGGTTCTCTGGTTTCATCCCTCCTCCCAAAAACATGCATGTAGGTTGACTGTCTATGCTAAACTGGCCCTAGGGGTGAATGAGTGTGTGAGTGTGTGCATTGTGCCCTGCAATTGTCTGGCAGCACATTCAAGGCCTATTATGGCCTCCATTATAATGTTCCCCGTATAGTCTCCGGATCCACCACAACCCTGACCAGTTACTGAAGACGAAATAAAGAATGAATGTATTGGCTTGTGAAACAGTGACAGTGCAGTGTTTTTCAGAGGTGTGTTTAAAGTACAGGATTCATTTTCTTGTAATAAATCAAGTAGTACAGAGACCTTACAAGATGGCATTTGTTGCCTTCCTCCTTTACTCAACCAATCAGATCAAATCATTCCACTTAACTGCACTGTGAAAGTGAACCTTTTATCTTTTTTACCTTGGACAGGATAGAATTACAAACTGCTTGTATACAGTGATGTACTCACTGTCAGACTATGAAACCTTCCCCCCTTAAAGTTTTCCTTTAAGCTGAAGGCACAAACCACAGACCCTCAGAGAAAACAATCAAGCAAAGATCAAGACAAATTCTCTTATTTTCCCCTGTCAGGTCATCCTTCTCTCAGCGCTCATACCAATATAGTTTGCAGCCATAACTGGGTGACAGAGGGTTACGGTGGTGATTGAAAGGGTGCTGGAGAGCCCAAGGCCAAAGACTAACAGCACCGTTACACACGCGAGGTCACAGAGCTGGAAACATGCACCCACAGCTTCCTCAGCCATTTTACACAGAGCTTTAAGACAGATCACAAATAGTTAGAGAGTGTGAAGTTTATATAGATGAAATGAATGATGCTGGTGGCCTCTCTCCATGATACAGAACAGACTTCTAATGTGTCCAGAGTTGTTCATTTAAGCCTGTGACCTGAGGAATTTCAGATGTATGGGCACACACACACACTTTTACAGGAAAATCACAGATATTTCACGTGATTACAGTTTTTTCACATGGGACTATATGAGTAATATGTGATCATGTAAAGAAACTGTGAATTTCAACATTTTATGGCACTGAAATTTCACGTTATGGCATAATGTGAGTAATATTCATCAATCCATTCATTGTCCATACCGCTTAACCTACACAGAACTCATGGCACGAGGTGGGGGACACCATGGACGGGGTGCCAACCCACTGCAGTGCACAATTGCACACATTCACACACATTCACACACACACATTCACACACTATGGAAATTTTGGAAATGCCAATCAATCTAAAGTACAATACAATATAATACTCTAGCATGTCTATTGACTTGGCGAGGAAACCCCCTGAAGCACAGGGAGAACATGCAAACTCTGTGCGCAAAGGGCTGAGGCAGGATTTGATCTCCCAACCCTGAAGGTGTGGGACAAATACACATACAATACACAAAAATCCATCTGTGGAAAATAAAAGGTGCAAATAAAAAAGTGTCATAAGTAACATGTAAATCATGATACTTTTATTTTTACATATGAAATTTATGTCACTTATCTGTAAGGGCACACACATACACACAAACACACACATATATATACATTTTTCTGTCTTTGTGAGGACTTTCCACTGACATAATGATTACTAGTTAGGAAACATTCTGGCTCTGTTTAAATAAAACATCATAATTTCAATGAAGATTGGATCATTAAGAGGACATTCAACACTATTCTATCATAGTGAATACATTTTGTCCTTGCTGGTCCTCACAAAGGGCTTATTACACACACACACAGACACACACACACACACACACACACACACACACACACACATACAACTCTTGAGTTCCTGGTTTCTGCTTCATTGAACACCACTCTTCAGGCTTGCATCCTTAAGCCCAATAGATTTCACCAAATGAGTTAATGCACAAGTTATTTCCTAACTAAAACTATTTTTCTTTCATTTTTTTAAAAATTCCATTGTAATGAACAACAGTTTCAGTCTAAGTCTTTTAATTCATTATATTTGTTATGTTTGGACAACTCATTAATATTATCATTTATTATCATTAGAAATATTTTAATTCTCATTTCCCAGGAGAGAGACTGTACTCCTATTCTTATGTTCACATTAAAATAAATACAAGGCTACTGAAGCATTAGATTAATGTGCTCACTCATTTCCAGCAGGAGGAAAATCAGAGAAAACACTGGAGTACTAACAAAGCAATGCACTGCCAAGAAATTAGTATAATCTTCTGTAAGATACACTGAGATACATCACAAATCCATTAAAGTCACTCACTGACATTATTATTAGTATTATTATTTCTTTTTAGAAACGTGATTTATGGAATTCATTTGAGATGTTGCAGAAATTAGTGCCAATAGCAGGTATACAAGACATTTACAATATATAACAGAATCAAATTAAATTCAGAATCTGTAATAATATGTCAACTTGAATAGGATGAGGAAATGAGTCAGGACATTAGCATTACATCAGCAATCCAAACTGTATTTTGACAGAAAATAATGTCTCTGAAAGTTTTTAGTGAAGTTTCTAAAGAACAGATCATTTCCACATTACCAACCAGTGTAATACAATATACTTCCACTTACACCAATAGGCATTTTGTTTTTACATAGAGCACTTTCTAAAAAAAAAATGTTCACCCAGTGCTGTCCAAATGTAGCTGTCCCAATTCAGAATACATGAATAATTTAAGGAAATCTAACCCAAACAAATCCAGGTAAGGCATATTGTAGACCTTTGTTGTGCCTGTTGGAAACCTCAGAACACATTTATAAATTTAATTGCCAATTTACATGTCTAGGTTGTCAATTTATTATGGTCATAAATAGATTATATTGCATCACTGACATTAATCCTGGTTTTTGCCAAGGTTAATCTGGAGATTCTCCCCGGAAAACTGGGTGCAAGGAAGGAATACATCCCGGAATGGACACCATTACAAGGTACCACACACACATTCACACATTCCTTCACACATTCCTTCACACATTCCTTCACACTAGAAGCAGTTTATCTTAGCTGGTCCACATACTGGAGTGCTTATGGGAGATGGGAGGAAACTGGAGAACCTTTAAAAAACCCAGACAGACAGTAACCCGAGCTCAGGATTGAACTGAGGACCCTGGAGCAATGCTATCTGCTGCACCAGCACAGTCTCATGATTGCAAATTGATAAGAAATTGCACACACGCCACATGCAAAGAACTCCTGGTTAAGGTTAGGAAAAGGAGCAAGGTTAGCATTCTCATTCAACAGATTGTTTCTTTGCTTGAGATTAGGTTGATGGTAGTTTTCTGAACAAATCCATGACATGGTTTATCAAAGGCAATTAACCAAAGGAATGAAAATATTTAATTGAATCATTTTCTTATTAAAAAAGTATATAATGAGTGGTTCTGTGTGCTACCAAGCATCTTGACCAGTACTTGCCCAATACTAGAGCCCTATTTGCATGTTTATAAGAATAAGAAATTCTATTATACCATTACAGTCTATGGTCCAGAATACTCTGACTGTGTGGGAGAGTGGAAATTATACCTCTCGTTGAAACATAATATTTTTTCTGATACAGCTAGCTGATGCACCTGGCTATATGCTATGCAGTTTTTCTCCAAGAGAACATAATTTGCATGATTGAAAATGTGTGGATTTATATAATCCAGCTTCTGTTAACATCCATATTTTGCATATATTCAATTGACAGTCACTTTCATGCAAAGTAACTTACAAGCATACGTAGTACTCATGCATATAGATGGGCAGTTTTCGGATTAAGGCTCTCTCAGCACCATTAGAGCGTATTAAAAGTTTCAGACAACTAAGGTTAGCGTTAAATGTTGGGTTCAATTATTTTCTCATGACTACGTTTATATAAACTCAAACCAAACTGTTCTTGCTTCATAGTAGATCAGGCTGCCCAGGCGTATTGATCAGACAATTTAGTACTTTCTCTGTTTCAGCATACAGGCTTCAGCTCATTAGGTAATCATCAAGTCCTTCATTGAGTGAATCAGATACGATGAATCTAAAAACTCAGTGCCACGCAGAGGTGATTTAAGGCCAAAAGAGTGAATGCAAAAGAGTGCTTATGTATTGCGGAAATGTAACATTTTCATTCTTTATTATTATAATAGAAATTTGTAGACTGTGTGATTTGAAAGTGGCTTAACTGTTTCTCCTATTTTACATCAACAAGGATTTTTTCATGCAAGTTTAAATGCAGAATACACATCCAATCTAGTGGCATCTCACTTCAATGTCATTAGTATCCGTAGCATTAGAAAAAAAGCTAATTTGATCAGTGAAGCCTGACAGCATTTAGGCACTGTTAGCATCTCAAAGCTATAGCAGCTTCGAGTGCAGTTGTGATGGGACATTATGAAACTAGGTAATGATAAGCTCCAGCCCTTAATCTGTAGGTTAGTGCTTATCCACATAGTCATCATCATTACAATATGGAAATATTACATAAAACACAAATAAAACACCTGACAATCAGGAAAATGAAAGTCACACTTGATTTGAGTGGGTTCATTATGCTTCTATAATGAAAGCACTAAAGCACTGCCTAATGTCACTTCTTAGCGATGCGTTTTGGTAATTGGGGCTCTTAGAAGCGGGAAACAATGGCTCCATTTCACCTTGCTGAAGCCGGCCATGCAAATAACGCATGTACAAAACACATAAAAGCCATTGCCTTTGTTCTTTATGGCCCGTGTATGTCCTCTCCTCAGCCTCCATCTACTGCCTTCCCTGTTCCAACAAAGGAGGAGGGTCACCCAACACCACCTTATAAATCTCAATGACAATGACACCCAAATGTCCAGAGCTTCAAAAAGGCTTTAAATTATTGCAACTCCAAGAAACCCTTCACATATTCAACTTGATTACTGTAAAATTGATAGCCAGGTAATTGATAATGCCTTGGTGAATAATGTTGTCAATTTTCTCCCTAAATCCCATTTTGGTGGCCATCTGGCCCACGTAAACAGCTCCCTGGGGAAGAGAGGTAATAGATAGTAATTACTCACAAGTCATTTATTCTTGAGGAGTGTTTAGCGCTTATCTGTTTTACAATTAAAATGGAGAACAAGCTGCTCCACACACTTATTTTCAATCTACTGAAGGTCCCAGTGCTGCTGACAGCACTTGAACTTTTAAGACCTTCCTAATGTCTCTTAACAGATAAATGGGTGACTCTGCATGTCTATTCTTGTAAATGATGTATTTTTTTTTTTTTAATATTAGCAAATTTTATCCTAAGATGCTTCTAGAAAAACACTACAGTTTTTGTATTTTGTATCAATATTGCATTTTTCCATACAATCGAAAAAAATTAAAAAAAACGTAGTAATGTAGTAGTGCACCTGTGTATTACTACACTGATACAACACAGATTTAAACTTGTTTACTTAGTTCAAATTCTGCTGCATAGTTTGATATGTTTTTTAACTCATCTGGCACTTGGATTATTATTCAGTTATTAATTTTAAAGCATATTGTTCAGTAACTATTAGGAAAATAACTACAGTAACTACAACAAAGCTAAAAGGATAAGCAGCTACAAAAGTGAGATAAGTAAGTCTGGACCTTCCAGAAGGTTCTGGGAGTTTAGTGAGGTAAAATTTGGGGATTATTTATAGTATATAAGACTAAGGGAAAATAGGAGCTGATTACCCATTGAAGCACACTGTATCCTCAAGACTCATATAATACACAAGTGGAAAAGCTAAGGTTCTCAGGGTTCCTGAGTGAGATGGTTTGCAGCTTCCTGACAGACTCACATGCATTTACCTCAATGAGATCTGAAAAAAAGCTATTATTATGGATTTTCTTTCCTTCAAAATGTTTCTGTTTATACTACCTAAAGAGTGGTATTGAGGCATCCAGATAAAGGAAGTAGATTTTATGGTAGACAGTAAATAATCTCAACCTCACAAGGAATTCATAGACATTATGAGAATGAACTTTCATATGAATAAATAACTAGGCAGGTAAACCCATGGTTAACTCTAATGTGAATATTTTATTTAGCGTATGCAAATTTCTTCACATAATGAATATAATGATTAATCGTTTATCAGTCACCAAATCACGTTTGTACCCACGGTTATAATTGTAGTATTTATTTATAGTATTATTTCCTCCTTTCTGATCCTTAATAAATATCCATTTCAGATTCAGAATTACAATAAAGGTTTACTGTAGCATTTAGGGTTGACCACCAACACCCCCAGTTCCCCCCCCCCCCCCC
>JANDJT010000032.1:5154120-5168892 GCA_024331685.1 Stegophilus panzeri
GGGAGAGAGAGAGAGAGAGAGAGAGAGAGTGAGAGAGTGAGAGAGAGAGAGAGAGAGAGAGAGAGAATGTAGCAGCACTAAGGAAGGAAACATAAGCATGTAATGTGGTGAGTTATCTAAAGCAGTCCCCATGGGGAGAGGAAAAAAGCTCCCAGGGAAAAAAGTGTGCTGATGAGCAGCCTCAGCAACTCAAATATCACTACAGGCAGTTGTGGAAAATGGACAAAAAGGTAAGAACTGCTCTAAAAGTCCATCAGTACCTATTACACACTATAAATTACCTCACAACAGTCTTTGTGTTAAAGCTCAGACAGAGATCAATTAGAAACCTAAGAGAGATAAAAAAAAAAAAAGAGCTTTGTGCAATGTCTGTTCTTCCTAAATGTAGACATGGAAATGCAAAATTAGAGAAAGATAAAGCTCATGTCCAATTTTTTGCCGAAGCTGTATTTAAGAAGCTTGTTCATGAAAAAATAAAATCTTTTAAATGCTTTACTCATAACCCCAGGGCTGACAACACAAGCTCACAAAGCATTTGTTGCTACAATAAGGAGCAATTTTCACCAGAATGGCCTGTAATATAAGCAGAAGTATAACTATTAGCTACCTACTGCCTCTAGCCCTAAGCTTAACTGCTCATATCTTTGCAATTGACATGCAAGATTTCAAAAATGGTCTGCTAGTTCAATTGTCCATGGCCCTAACACAGCTCTATAATTTGTATGGCTTTATTCCCTGTTTCACAGAGCACATAGAACCTTAAGGATTGTTCGGGATTGTAGTATCATAAAGTCAAGCATTTCACTATAGAATCCTTTAAAGAAGCTAAACACTGTTAACGGTCCATTAAATTGCTTGCAGGGTTTTTAAAAGGTATACAGATACACACAGTTTATTGTTTAAGCGGCTAAAATGTACCAATATCATATAATGAAGGGCTGAAAGTTCATTGCTGAGATGAATTAGGAGTCTTACAGCAGTCAAAAGTGTGAAATGAGGGAATGGTGATAAAATTACACAAATTTCATTTCATTTTATATTTAATAATATGATTTGATTTATTTGTATCTTTGATTTACAATTTGAAGATTTTTTTTGAGAGGCACTCTACATTATTTTTTTCTTTTTCTTTCCTTCTTTTTTAAACACTTTTTTTTTAAGTACTTGATTATTTAATATATGGCCCGAGCATTACTTAATGTGAATACCATATTATCCATTAAATTCGAAATAATTCCCTGCTTATGGCATTGACATAGCAGCTTCTTTTTATTTTAAAATTCAAAACTGAAATGTACCGTATGTGATATAAATTGTAATGATCATATATTTACCAAATTAAATATTAAATACAAACTACAATGCCTGCTTCAATCGTGTTTTCATTTCCGACAACATACAGGTTCTTTATGTACATGAGCAAAATGAGAGAGAGAGAGAGCGAGAGAGAGAGAGAGAGAGAGAGAGAGAGAGAGAGAGAGAGAGAGAGAGAGAGCAATATAGAGGGTTCCACGATAGAACAGAGTAAAACTCCATGGGTGCCCAGACTGCCCAGCAACCCTGGTCCTGGAAAGGAATGTGTAATCCATGCAGGCACTGATGGGGACAGAAGGGCCTCCCACATCCCCACCCATTTTCCCCTATTGTCCTTCCTCAAAGAGTGGATAGGGACGGAAACTTTGGATTTGGGAAGGTGGTGGTGTTGTGGTGGGGGTCACTGTCTTTTCTCAGTCATGTAATTCTAAGAGCACCCTAGGCTTTTGTCCGATTATTACAATAACATCTTTCTGATCTTTTGTGCCACCTTGTTGACTTCGCTTATTGGTCAAACGGTTAGACATGGAAAGGATATTACCTACTCTTCCCCACCGCAATCCCCTCATTCACCCATACCTCCTTTTCTCCTACAATTTCTGTCTTCCCTTAGACACACTCACGCCAGCACACAGGTTTACATGTAGAATTAGCCCGTAAAAGAGGCTTAAGCTCACAGTGCAAATCGAAACCCCCCTGAATCGAGCACAATAGCAGGAAGTGAAAAGAGGAAACAGAGTAGGGGAAAAAAAGACGGAGTGAGCCAAAACATAAGAAGAAAAGCTGACTTTTCTTTTCTGTTAGCAATATTTCACATCCTTTTGCCGGCCCTCAAACAGATGCACAGGCAGATGGAGGGAAATTAATGCAAAATAGGCAAGGAAGAAATGAGAGAGAGAGAGAGAGAGAGAGAGAGAGAGAGAGAGATGAAAGGAGCTAAAATTTTCAATAGCTGGTTAAGGAGCAGGTTAACACAGAGTAATGAACGATCCCAAAGCACGGACGACTGGGTGACAGCAGCCAAGTTTAACTCAGTGAGAAGTGTTGGGAAAGACGGGATTGGGATGATGGTCTCCGATGTGAGCATGTGATGCTGCATTTTCATAATCATCACTTGACAGGTGAGTTTACTCAGTGGAGGCTCTTGCAGTGCTCCTCATAAAACTTAACACTGGACTGATGTTGAAATTGGTTATTTACTGTTGTTGAAGTGGCAGAAAGATTTGGTATGGATAAATTTTTACTCTTGTTAACAAAGAAAGATGAGTTGACTTCATAAATGCAGTGATTCTGTAATCTGTGAGTTATAAGTAGCAGCATATTTATATATATATATATATATATATATATATATATATATATATATATAGCTCAGAACCTGGACCAGTCATGTTCTTTCAGAATTTTGTGTACTGAGTGTGAACTAATATTAATTATCTGAATGTTAACTTATCTCAAACACAATTTATGAGTGTTTTATCAGAAAATCTCTCACTCTGACTCCATCACCACCACCATCAATACTACTCCTATTACTACTACTACAGCAATTTTACTACTACTACTACTACTACTACTTTTCTACTACGACGATGAGAACTACTACTACTACTACAATTTTGCTGCTATTACTTCTTTTACTACTATGACTACTACTACAACAATTTCTACTACTACTACTACTACAGTTTTGCTGCTAAGACTACTATTACTACTTTTACTACTACTACAACAACAATTTTATTACTACTACTACTACTACCACTACAATTTTATTACTACTACTACAATTTTACAATTTTTACAAATTAACCCTACAAAGCAATACTTCTGATTTTCTGTAAAATTTTATTCTAAAGTCAACTACGGTTACATTTTGGTTAAGTATAACATAAGCATTTCCAATTTTCATTCTATAATGAAAGCCTTTATAGAACACAATCCTACAATGAACCTCGGTGTATAAAGCGAGCAGCACAAAGTTCAGACAGAGTGAGCTAACACATGGCAGCATTAAGAGCACTGATCCCAGCTGCCTATAAGATGGATGTAGTTTAGGCAGGGGGTTCAGCATCCACTCAGTCTATAGACAGCAAAACAGCATCTCAAACGTTCCCACTCCAGAGGCTCCAATCTCTGTTTTTACATTTCCCTATCATTTTTGCCCACAAGGAATATGGATAACAAATGAAATATTCAGTCCTGTTGTCTGAGTTATTCCTTGTATTATGTGAAAGTATCAGAGAGTCCGTTTAAAGGATAGCCCCCCTTACTGAGCCGCGAGCCGCAGGGGAATTCAACAGCCTATCAACTTCCCCTCGCATAAACAGGTCAGGCGCATCTGAGCACCCCAATATGTTCTACTTTAAGCTTTTCTCCATGCAGAATTTCTAAGCAGAAATTGAAAAGAGGAGGGGAGAATCCTTGGGGGGGAATTCAGCATATAGGCACTGTCTTAGAAATGATAAATTTGCACAGCAGACTTTTTTTTTTTCTGAAATGGCCAAAGAAAATGTTATTAATCTTAAAATCGACAAGAGACCAGAACGCAACAATAGAGAAAACTGTAAATAAGATCACAACTTTGAACGACAGTGTTTTTTTTTTTCCTAGACATTCTGACAACACTGTATTTAATATCTGCTCTATGTGAAAAGGTTTTCAGCGGACAAAAATTGTATTAAAGAAAAAGTGAGCGAAAACATTGTAAATTATAATGAAATAAATGTTTAAATCAGCCTTCAACACCAGTTTTATGTGTCATAAATGTAACTTTTCCTTCTTTGACTCACTTATGTTAGTTGATGAAATTGGTTTTTTATTATTCTAATCATTACACTCTTTGCTACAAACCAGTCCATTTTATATGCATATTTTTATGCTTCATATTTGAGGCAGACAGAACAATAACCGATTTAAACTGAAGCATAAATCTTTTTACCACCCCAGTGTTTTCAAACTGTCTTGAAATAATCGTTGCACATTGGTGTTGCTAATGTAGTGAAGCTCAGTGCGGTGTCCTTGAAGGCCAAATAAGAAATGTGTCATCGTTAGCACCCAATAACAGAGACGTGTTTATGATTAGCTGCACGGACCCATCATAAGCACAGAGGAGTCTGTAAAACTATCATAGGCTTCAGTGGAATGGACAGATTTACCCCGCAACCTTGAACGAAAAGCCGCTCAGAGCAGCTAAATATAGTTATTTCACCTCTTTAAAAAATTGCCTCCTACTGATGTGAAGTTCATAGCTTATATACCGGTACAGTAGTGCTCCACATTCTCATTAGGCAGAGAGTGACAGGTGTATGACACTCACGCCTGTGGTGGAATAGTGATAGAGCGCATAATAATAGAAACAAGCACATGGACACAGAGGTTAGCTAATGGATATACAGGTACATGTCTGAAAACTGCAGCGCTGTCAGTTCTACCAGATGCTGAACCTCACCATCCTGATAATCTGACTCTGAGTCGCCGTTACATCTGAATAGCAAACACCTGACAGAGATGCATCAATGCCCCTCTAGTGTAACATCATTAAGTAATTAAATAAATAAAGGACGCAAGTGTATGTGACTCTGTAAACGCCACGACTTCAATTTAAATGTACAGCTGCTCCAAAGGAGAGAGTGCCATACACAAGAACATTTTTAATAACCTATTAAGTTAAGGCTTCAATTTCGTTGTTTTATGAATATTTTCCTTTGGGAGCAGAGCCATCAGCAGAGAAAGATGGAAATTTAAAAAAGATAAATAGTGCCATTAATTCTGAACATTTCTCTTCCATTATCCTTGAAAATGAGGAGTTATTATATATTTTTTTTTTTCTCTGAGAACCACTCGTAATTAGCTCCTTGCACATGATCCACTAGCTATAAAATGGCCATGTACAGAAAATTAAAAATTTGTAATTAAGTTGCTTTTAGCGTAATATCATTTGTCTTCATATATTCCTCACCTGTCATGATGTAGTCTTGGACATTGATGGGCCTTTGTGCTGAATGGCATAGCAAAGGGAAACAAATGCATTGCTTGTTAAGCTTTACAAGTGCCTCTTTATGCCTTTTCTCTATTTGTTTTCTCTCAGGATGAGCTAAATATATCTCCGTCCTATATAATTTGACCAAAGAAAAAAAGATACCAGCTAATCTTTCTGCACATTATTTCATAGTTTACATTCCTACTTGTACTTTAAGGTATAAACATTTTAGTCAGTGATATATTGCAGCACACAAAACCCTCAACACAATACCACCTTATCATTACAAAATGTACATTACGCATATGAATTTCCATCAAATGATCAGATAGATAGGATCAGTATAAGAGCATCACTTCAGTTCCTTAATACTCGTACCAGAGATTTCTGCCATCGCTGCAAAAATGGAGAGAGGTGTAGCCTTCATACAGCACCAAAAGATCTGCTGTGATTTAAAATCTAATGCCTGCATTAAGCCTCCGAGCAGAGAGTCATTAATCAAAGAATGCCTCCAATCAGATAATATTTTTTAGTGCGGTTTTAAAAGCAGTGGCATAAATTTCGATATAATTAGTCAGTATCAGTGAAAGGCAGAGAGGGGAAATGGAGTGTGAAGCAAAGCTCAATGTTAGCGCTCACTGTCACTTATCGAGCTGACACAGTATTTGCAATCATATTTTGCTGAATCAGGAAAAAACTTTCTGTTCCTCTGGCTTGAAGTAAAAAGGTAGCACAAACTGTGCCAGGATATAGCATGTATCAAGGTAATGTCAATTTTCAGTAAGCACCGTTATCACAGGTAAAGCTGTGTTAAGCTGTATTGAGTAATTGTGAAATATAATTCTGAAATGATTGTAAAATTATAGTTGATGAAAGCACTATTACAACCAAATAACGTACGGGACAAAATGACAGTGAATCTAGATTAATAATAGTGTCGAGAATTAAAATGCAAAAAGTTCAAAGAGTTAAAATGGCATCTGCGATTGTATGTAATTGTCAGTCAATTGAATCTATGAATCTATGAACAGGTTTATATAGCCATCTTGTTAATAACCTTATCAATAGTGTAATAACGTCCATCTGTAATGTTTTGTCCATCAATAATTGCTATACTTCAATCAGCACTATATATAATGGACACCATGTAACTCTGTCATTAGTTCTTAATAATATAAATAATAAACCTTTTCGTATGATTTCTATGAATTTTTTTCCAATACATATTTATGTATTAATATGAAGTTTTGCATTTCAGGCACACCGCACCCTCACCTGTTCATTTCTAGGGCTTATTTTCTCGGTCAGATATATGACCCCAGCGTGTCTGATTCTGGCATTATCATAATACAAACATGTGACAAATGAAAAGAATGACTTCCAGGATGACTAAATGGTTTGATGTGGATGGAAATGAAGTAACTCATATGCTATGGCCTTCACACTCACCAGATCTCAAACCCAATTGAACACTTATTGGAGATTTTGGAGTGATGTGTTTGAGAAAGCTCTCCACCACCAAAACACCACCTGAGGGAACGGTGTTCATCGCTTGAGTACCGCTCCAGAGAATCGATGCTGATGAGCATTGAGGCTGTGTGTAGCAAACCAACACCTTACTAAGACACTTTGTGTTGGTTGTTCGTTTAATTGCTCACTCATCTGTAGTAGAAAATGCTTTTTTAAGGTATTACCATAATGTTTTGCATTTCAAAACGATGTAATTAATTTAAAATCTAACCCAATCTATAACCAAGATCATTATACTGTATATCTTATAAGTATTGTTATTATTGTTATTATCAAAAGTACAAAATATACATATTAAATGCATAATGATAGCCTGTGTTGGATTTTCGCCTGCATGTTACAGAAATACAGGTGTACACTGTCCTCAGACAAAACACAGCAGGTTGTCCATTACATTTTAATTGATCATAAGAAAGAATGGAGAGAGAAATGGAGTTTAAAATGACTGTGGAGCCATTCCCTACGACTCTCATTACTGAGTAACTGCATCCATATTCATTATTGCTCTCCTGTGACTCAGAAAACGAAAAGACAAAGCGATGCAGACATCATTGTCCTACTCCCATCTCAATGACATCATGGGACGCTGACAGGCACAATCCAACCTGCAGTACCAAAAAAATCCCACACTGATCCTGAAATAATAATCAACCAACTGACACTACAAACAATATTCATTTTACTTATTTAATTAGGCCTAATTTATGAAAGACCAAATCAAATTGTCCACCTAGTGGATAGATGCAGTAGTTTACTGCAAGTTTATTCCGGTTGTTCAGATGCTTTGATTGTCTTTAACACATTGAGCACAAACTAGTATATTAATCCAGTTTAATGGACATCTCACCAACAGCTCACCTGTCAGGTGAGCCAGGCTAGCAACACTTAAACAGGCAATGATACAAAAGCAACATGCTAGCAGTATTTCATGAGAAATTTATATAATTATGAACAAGTAGATGAAGGTACAAAAGCTAACTTCACCCCTTACTTTAACCGTCATAACTTTTCATACTAATGCATGCAAATTGTTGTTAAAAAGCTGAATATCCCTTCTCCAATCAACAAGTAACTTAAATTGTACAAAATGTTCAACATTCAGAACATTTACATAAAACTTCATTTTAACAACAACAATAACAACAACAACAACAACAATGATAAACTTCCAGGGATTTTTTTTTTGTGAGACTGGGCTACCCTAAATAAAATAACAAGGGTTTATGGATTTATAAGCAAAAATAGAATTAACTCAAAGATTTATTCATTGAAATGGCACATTGGAAATGCCTTATTGACTTATTGACTTAACGCTATTCTATGACCAAATGTACTCCCAAATTTGTTTTCATTTCAAATGATATATTAAAGCAAACATGTCTGACATCATTGCCCTTTATCCTAAACCTACAATACATGAAATCAGTTCTCTTTGAACAGAATTATAACACCCTACAGTGGTTATAAACTGCATGGTATGTTCTGCTGTACCCTTAAGAACAACATGTTTTCTATTAATAGTTGATATTTATTAGAAAGCCTAAGCTATATCACAAAAACAAAATAGCCAAACATGGGGCACAGTAGCTTAGTGGTTAACACATTTGCCTCGAACTTCTGGGGTGGGGGTTTGGATCCCACCTCCGCCCTGTGTGGGTTTCCTCTGGGTACTCCTGTTTCCTCCCCCAGTCCAAAGACATGCGTTGTAGACTGATTGGCATTTCCAAATTGTTCGTAGTATATGAATGTTTGATTGGGCCCTGTGATAGGTTGGCACCCCATCCAGGGTGTTCCCCACCTTGTACCCCGAGTTCCCTGGGATAGGTTCCAGATTCCTTCGTGACCCTGTATAGGGTAAGCGTTATGAAAAATTTATGGAAATAGCCAAACCATAGTAGGAAAGAGTATGGATTGATATGATGTAATAATTCATGAGATTTACTATTTTCTAGTGAGGAGAAAAAAGCAACAATATGTCATTTATTCTGAATAGAACCTTCACCTGCTGAACATTACTGCCTAATCAATCAATCTGGGTGTCTCTCTCACACACACGCTTTCCTCAACGACTCCTCCTTTGTCTCCCTCTGATATATAGATAAATGTGTGTACTGTGCTTTCAGAGATTGAAAGATCAACATGAAATTGTGATATGCATTTGACCTTGACTTACAACATGTTTCTCTATTTATATCTAAATTTTGTCTCTGCAACAGTTATCCTTATCCAGAGTGACTTACATTTTATTTCATGTATACATCTCAGTTGAGGGTTAAGGGCCTTGCTCAAGGGCCCAACAGTGGCAGCTTGGTGGTGCTTGGGTTTGAACCCATGACCTTCCAATCAGTCTTAAACACTGAGTTACCTCTGCCCAATTTAATGAGAATTTCATATCAATAAGAAAAGAGTGAGCAGACTAGCACTTGTACCTTTATATAAGAATCCTTTATATAAAAAACCTTTATATAAAAATAAATATCTTATTTATTCTTTAAATAAGAATTTTTCCTTCCAACTTTGCCATTTACAGCTACAAGGTTTTTCTCAGTACTTCCTTTTAAGTTGCAAAGCTCATTTAAAAAGTCAACACTTTAGAAACTTTTATTATAAGCAGTGTTTTATTTTTTCAGCATTTACTTATTCATTTAATTTGGCTTATTAAACATTAAAGCCATTTACATTTCATAATAAATGTTAATGAGAGAGTCTTTCTGGCATTTATTGCCTTGCAAAACTTTTGATTAATTTTATTCATTTATTTATTCTTTTAGAAATTGAAATAGTGTAAAACAAAGTTTTAACAGAAATGTACAGTAATAGGACTGAACTTGATACTCTGTTATGTCAGTGTTAATACAATGCACAGCATTAAGAAATATTAATTCTTATTGAAGTCAGTAAAGGATTAACACCATTACAATCCCCATTATTTATTTACAATGAAACAAGGGTTTTAACATACAAACACATTAATATAGGACCTAATAGAGCAATATCAATCATTGGACCTGCCAAGCAATAATAATAATAATAATGTAGCACTATTACACAAAACAAAATCGCAAACAAACAAGCCAATATTCACATACTTAGACTTAGATCTTTTTTTTTTTTTTTTTAGCTAAATGCAATATCCTTAAAAATAAAACCACAACAGCTAATGTAAACCACACCACACTTATATGTACGTACTCTGTAGATTAAGCAAATAAAAAAGAGAAAACAATAAAGATGTTCAGCATCCACTACAAATAGTGCCAATCACAGCTCAGTTTAATAATTAGCATTTACAATTATTGATAATTTTAATCTTGTAGCCAACACGACTCTACACTGCAAATTTATAACAATTTGCTTTCAACTCCTTTCATATTAAAGGTTAGAGTTTAAGATTAAGGTTAGGAGTGGGATAGAGGACTGATCTTTTCTTCAGACATATAAAATGGAAGGAAATACGAAAATATCCTAATCTAATCTCACCACTGTTCAAGTGACAAACGGTATACATTTTATATACATTTTCAGCAGATTCCGATTGTCTATAAATGTACAGTATATTTCAAGGTAATTAGGCTTAAATTAATAACTGATAACATCACACTCATAATGCATAATATCTGAACAATGCCTTTAAAAAACTGCAAAGTCAAAACCTTTTTTTTCAGGCCTTGTGAAATGGAAAGTCTAATGAAAAGTATAGTAAATTTCACAATTGGCGAGTCAATTGGATTATAAATCTCATCAATGTCTCCAGCTATCAGCATGTGATAAAATCCACCATCTTGTGTACTTCTCTGGTTTATTTGCTCATGCCAAAAAACAAAATAAGTTTAAAATCAAGCAGGTGTGTATGATGGTCATCTCTCCAGTTCCTGACAAGAGTTGTGGCATTTGTTTTAAGGAGGTCCAGACTGAATACTAAAGCTGTTCCTGGCGTTTTTCTGGTCTGAGAGAGAGACATCGATCTCACTTTAGAGGCACAGACACAACGCTGGATGTGAGGGATGTGGGTGCTGCTGCAGAGAGATGATGCCTATTCTTCAAATCCTGCACACTTCACACACTCGAGCAGTCGTGAGTGCACACTGCTACTCTCTGTAGGCCTGGACACAGTCCCAAGGAACTCTTCACGCTGAAACTTTAAGCATATGCTTTTATTTTATTTTGTGTAAAATAATTGACTGGAAATAATTAGCTAGGTATAGATTTGATCTATAATCTATTAATCTGTAAATTGTATTATTTAAAATTGAAATAAGAAGCCTGTATTTTTCTGGAATTGTTTTCTGGGTTTTTTGTCCATACTTCACTGATAGCTCTATTTTGCTCTCTTAAACACGTACACACACACACACACACACACACACACACACACACACACACACACACACACAGATCTAAGGTCTCAGTGGGACAGAGATAAATTTAAGGCCCTGTGGGGTCAGATGGAATATCTCATAACGCATCATAAAAGCAGAGAGTTTCTCTTTAAAATATCAAACACCCTCAAACTCCATCTTTGAATAAGTAATGCATGCAATGTCTGCATTCTATGTCTGTTCTGAACAGTTCTGCAGGCAAGGTTGCCAGGTCTCAGCAATATTTCCGGCCCAAATATGCACAAAATGATCTGCAAATCAGGGCATCAGAAAAGGAAGATGCATTTTTATACTTTATCCCAGTCTTTGCATGGAAAAGGAGTTCACCATGGTGTGTGTGTGTGTGTGTGTGTGTGTGTGTGTGTGTGTGTGTGTGTGTGTGTGTGCATGCGTGCGTGTGTATGGGTGTGTGTGCATTTCACAGTATCTGCAATTTATGCCTTTTTTAATTTTATCATTGCCTATTATGGTTATTATCCAAGCTTTGCAATATATCTTATTGTAGAAATGGTTCTGTACATTTAGAAGCTGTTTCTAATTCAACTATGTTAGCCTATGTTTGTAGAAATTTCATTTCATTTCAATTAGAAAATGAAAACAAAGAATTAGTAAAATAGGAAATACAACTCAGGTTTGAGTGCACGATAAACAGCCTGACAATACTTTGCAACTACAAAGTAAACACAGAGGGTTCAAATATATATATATAAACTAATGAGGAGAACACTAGACAGAGGTAAGCACAATAAGGGAATTAACCAATGACAACACACCAGTGAAGACTAAAACAGATACAACTACAAAAGGTCATCTAGGTTGATTCAGAATAGAGACTGTTGAGATCATGACAGTTACACACATACTCTTGAGACTCTGGAGCAATTCTCTTCTATCCATGGTGATATGGAATACAAATTAAATACAAATTTAGCATATTTTTAGATAATTAAGTTTATTTAATAAATTTGTATTTTTGCCAATTTTTTCCCTTTAGTTTGGACTTCCTGGGAGTAAGATTTGTTTTTAAAAATACATATAAATTTGTTTTTAAAAATATAAAAAGAGAAATTACGGGTTATAGAAAACTGGTGTGTTCAAATACGGAAATACAGATTTTTATGTAATTAGGCCAAAGTTGAAGCATCTGGGATTGCCAAGGAAACCGACACTTTCAGACTGGTCTAACAAATAAAAAAAATATGCTTTACTCTTTACTAGCCAGGTTCTACAGCAGTGGTCACCAACCCTGTTCCTGGAGAACTTCCTAAAGACTTTAGCTCCAACCATTATTGCACACACCTGACCATCTAATCATTGCCTTAAGAAGTTCATGATCGACTAATGCAGGTGTGTTAGAATTTGGTTGTAGATGAAACCATGCAAGATGGTTAGATGGTAGATCTCATTGAAGAGGGTTGGTGAACACTGTTCTACAGTGATTTTAACACTAAATGTTTAGTATATGTGCAGCTTAACTAGCTAATTTGGCTACCCTGCATTGGCTTGCTGGTAAAGGTGGTAAAGCTAGTAAAGGTTAGCTACTTAGTAGGAATTTAGCTATTTTGGTAAAACATACAGTAGCTACACTTACCTCATTATCTATATCTTCTATCTTGACTCCACTTTACTCTTATCTCTTCACTTCATGGATGCAAGTATGCCAGATAATCATGATTGATTAAATGCATGGTTTGTATTCTGAATATTTTAAATTGCTAAGATATATATGTAGGGTCCAGTGTTCTCAAATAGTCAGGGCCATAACCTGTAATTTTAAATGAGATGTTTTTAAAGGCAAATCTTACCCCTAGCAAGATTTAAAAATTAACACTCGCACCACAGAATATAAATATACCAAAGACTTTTGCCAGCTTCCAAGCTCTATATTTTCTGCAGCAGACCAAATGTATGCTTGTTTTATATTGATTTCACCCAATGTTGCCTTTAGCTGCGGTCCTAATACCTTATTATATAGGAATCACTAGATTGACACTGTCTTCATTGCCGTATAATATAAATATATACCACATATAAGTGCAACTAATACACAGCGGTGTTAAAGGTAAAGTGTGAAGTTTTTAACAGTGTTTCTAGACCCATAATAATCTTTTGGATGATTTTAAATCTATATAGTCATCTAGTGGATTGGACTCATTTCTTTGTTTCAGGCTCCTGATTATATTTTTATGGCCTCAGAATTAGTTTGAGGGAACGAGAAGCATTGCTGATATGTTCGATGCAATTGCAATTCACTTTACGTGAAGCTGAAGTCACAAAAATTACAAACTGCATTCAGTTGGTGGTTACAGCAGATTGGCATCATGGTCACACACTTGCAAATTCAGAACAATTCACCCAACTCAAATTATAATTATGGACAGATGCATTAAAATGTGAGGTATATAAGATGTGAGGTCATTAGAACATTATTTTATATCTTTATGAATCAGATTAAATCCAAGCATGTTGTCCCATGATTTTTATTATTATTATTATTATTATTATTATTATTTTTTTTAAATAAGATCAACTTCATGTTCGTTAAATCCAGCCTCTGTGTGTATGGCCACCTCTACTGGCTACATGGACATAACTGTCTCAGTTTTGACAAAAACCTACACAATTATTCTGATCACTGGGACAGAGAGCCACTTGTTAATTATGTATAAGTTTGTACAGTGAAAAGTACAACTTGGTTGGTTTTGTCATCTGTGTCACTGCATGGATGAACCTGCTACACAACAGAAAATGAAATAAAATCATAAATCATTGAAATCATTGCATTACTGATTTAAAGCCTTAACACAGGGTGTTCAGGAGATGAGGAGATGACTGGTGATATGAAGATGATATGGTGGTCATTTTGGTTATATGGGCGGGGCTTATGTTTTTAGAATACAGTTTTGATCGGTATAATTTCACAAGTTATAGTCGCATGTGTTTATAAGAGCTTCAGACTCATTACAAAGGTAAAGGTTGGGATTCGGGAGATTTTTCAAGGTCAAATGTTTTCTGACTTTTAACTTTTTCTGATTTGAGCATATTTGTGTCAGCATACATCAAAAATATTTTGTAAACTCTTTCTGTTTCAAATTCCTGCTGAACACAGTCTCTTGTTTCTTTTTCCAATGATCACAAACACAAAGTGAAAAATTAAAATAATAATAATAATAATAACACAAAGATGTTTATAGATGTTCACACATTGTTCTATTACAATGTAATTATTAAAAAGTTAATTCCTTTTTGAAAACAATTTTACAATTGTTAATTGCGTAAAATGGGCCACAAATGTTCAAATTTCTACAATTTCTGAGTTTTGTCACTGTCTGACTATCTCTAAACCTGCCCGCTTCTGTTTCATTTTCAGTGAATGGTCTGGTAGATGATAGCACCATATGACACCATAATCATTTGGTAATGAAACCATTGCTAATTTAAAAACATTAAAACCTGGCACTCACATACAAACTGGACATCGTGTGCGTATCCTGGAGATTCTCAGCACCAGTTTATATTTTCTTGTAAGAGATATTTCTTTATTAAAAATAAATAAATTTCCAAAGG
>JANDJT010000032.1:5175261-5201985 GCA_024331685.1 Stegophilus panzeri
TAAACAAACAAACAACAACTTAGAGCGTAGGCTCTCGCGAAATATTGCCATCTCACACTCATTATCCTCAATTAAAATTAAGCTGAGGTTAAATAGAACAGTTCATTTGACAACAACAACAACAACAATAATAATAATAATAATAATAATAATAATAATAATACTCGAGATATTTTGGTAGTATAATATTTTAAGGACACATTTTCAGCATTAAAAGAAATTCAAACATTTTTCTAAATGATTCTTTACTTCCTTATGTCAGTCTAGTGTAAAAAGAACCCACAAAAGCAAAACCTCAATAAATAAATAAAAAATATGATT
The DNA here is from genome assembly GCA_024331685.1 of Stegophilus panzeri. Lineage (NCBI taxonomy): Eukaryota > Metazoa > Chordata > Actinopteri > Siluriformes > Trichomycteridae > Stegophilus > Stegophilus panzeri. Next base: position 5,175,583 of record JANDJT010000032.1, read on the forward strand.
ACTATTTCCATGGAAACTAAACAATCAGCTATTTCAATAACGTGATCTGCTGCCGCCGCCTTTCATTCAACATTATTAATTCAAGATAATGAAGACATTCTTTTTAGAGATGTGTAACAGGAGGAACTCTTAATTATTTATAATAACGGAGTAAGGAATATGAATAAGCATGTAATGTAATAGCCTAGCAAAGAAAGGACAAGCGCCACTGCTGGGATCAGAAAGAAGAAAACAACATGGACCTGGATGAAACTGAATAACAAAGAAATATCAAGTGATAATAAGAGAAATAATATATACCTCTTACCTATCAGTGTTTATATAAAAAAAACAAAACAAAAAAAAAACAACTTAGCTGCAAGCTGAAATATTTAAACCACATTAAACAGTACTTTGCCTCAATTATGGCATAATTATTTGCAACACCATAATAATAATAGACTAATAATAATAATAATAATAATAATAATAATAAAAATAATAACAACGTTGCTGTTTTTATACGTTCTAAATTATTTTGAAACGTGTAAATTACATGTTTATTATTACAAGGAGTTCACAGATACACACACATACACAAACACACACATATGTCCTGCTTGCTCCAAACTGATTGTGGACGCGTGAACATAATATTAACACACACACAAAAAAAATCAACAAATATATTGCTTACTTAAATGCATTCTACGTACAAATCATACAGCAGTTCAATTTAAGGCACTCTGCAGTACACAATTACAGCTTCTAGGCGATTGAGGCAATACTCTACTTCTATTTTCTAATTAAAGCCTTAACTTGAAATAAATAAAAACAAAATAAATATGTAGCTTGGTTCACTTCCTTAATTAAATGCTCTAATATTTATTAAAATGGAATAATAATAATAAAAAAACCTCACAGAAAAATTGAGCTCTGTGTGTGTGTGTGTGTGTGTGTGTATACAGGGCATGGCGGAGTGAACCAGCTGGGCGGTGTATTCGTGAACGGCAGGCCGCTACCGGACGTCGTGCGCCAGAGAATCGTGGAGCTTGCGCACCAGGGAGTGAGACCGTGCGACATATCACGACAATTGAGGGTCAGTCACGGATGCGTCAGCAAGATCCTGGGCAGGTGAGAGAGAGAGAGAGAGAGAGAGAGAGAGAGAGAGAGAGAGAGAGATTCTGTTATCTATACATTCCTAATTAAATCCTAAATGTCTGTCAGAATTTATCTATCTGTGTGTTTTCTGCATTGTGCATGTTGCATGGATGTGAGCAGGGCAGCTGGAAAAATCACAAATTTAGTATTGATCTCGAGTCCAGAAAATAACTACTACAAAAATTACTTGCACATAGGCTACAGCCACTTTCTCCTCCACTTAGCTAAATATTTACTTTTAACAGATCCTGGCACATCTAATATCTAACAAACAATTATCGAACATAATTATCTAATAAACACAGACAGCATTCGCTGTAACCCACTTTCAAGTCTTATTAAAACTAGATTTAATTCTAGACAAATTATTGTTTAAATATTTTGAATTTAGATTAGGCTAATGACAACTCTGAGCCCCTTTGTCCAATCAGCGAAGCTTAACAAATGTTCTTAAGAAAATATAATAAAATCTGTAAAGTTTAATAACTTTGTACTTTTAAGAAATCGGTTTATATATATTATGTCTAGTTTTATTTTAAGCCTTTTTAAAAGTCATTTTTATTGTAACTTATAGCCCAGATTTCTTAATCTAATACATTTCTTAACGTAATACATTTCCTAATCTAATAAATAACTTATAACATGCCACCTCGTTTGAATAATAAGGAATGATATTTACATAGTGTTTGTGTTAATGAAATTAGACATCTAATTTTAATATTTCATTTGTTCGTTAATTATATGCTGTGTTTATGAGGTTGCAGATTTGAGGAATTATTGTTGTATATTATCCTACTGTGTACTGAATTGCTGTAGGTCTGCATGTACCATTATTCCTTCTGGGTGCTGCAGGTACTATGAAACTGGCAGTATAAAGCCCGGAGTGATCGGTGGCTCCAAGCCGAAGGTGGCCACACCGAAAGTGGTGGATAAAATAGCGGACTATAAGAGACACAATCCCACCATGTTCGCGTGGGAGATCCGGGACCGACTGCTGGCGGAGGGCATCTGCGACAACGACACCGTGCCCAGCGTCTCCTCCATCAACAGGTGAAGAACCCGGACATTCATTATTATAGAGCAGAGCATGAGGGCAGCGTGGGGGGTGGGGGGGATTATGGCAATGACTTGACGCAGAACCTTTATGATAGTTCTCCTAACAAGAAAGAAAATTGATTATAAAGTTAGTAGGGCGCTGTGTTTTACAATGCGCGCAGAATCTCGGACTTTGACCCAAACAGCACACTATCATATTAAACAGTATGTCAAACTGATATGCCACCGGATTTGACGTGTTATTCAGGATGGCTTCCACAGCGCCACCATCACTCAGCATGTAAAGCGACCACAAACCAGATTTGTAGGAACTTTGACGCGCGAGGGAGATTTAGTTGGATTTTATACGAAACAGAAACACAACTCCAAGATTAAGTATTGATAACTTTCATATAAGTGGATGCACACAATTATATCTGGGGAAAGGTTGTTGACAAATAAATAATGCAAAGCTGAAAAATATACTTTGCTGCTTTCTGTGGAACGAACGAAAGAACGAACGAACGAAGGAATGAAAAGCAAAGCAAAGCAAAGCAAGCAAAGCAAAGCAAAAATACTCCCCAAAGATCTTGAAGGAATTCTAAAGAGGGACGGAGGATTCCCTTGTAGCCTTACACAATATGTTCAACCAAGCAATAAATAATCAAATCTGGAATTAGGCTCCACTGCAGAAGTCTGAAGTGAAAACGAGACGCTGGTTATTGATAAAGAGCAAAAGTGCACTGGAGTAAAAGCGGCAGGAGAGGAAAAGAAAGGCCTGTGAGCTTTGGTTAAGAGTCACTCTTCCATAAAACCAGCCTAGGCATTATATTTTAATGAGCCTGAATGCCAAAGAATAGACACGCCTCAGACAAGAAAAAGGGGAAAAATCATTTCATGCCTTGTGATTGCTTAAAAAACAGCTTTTGACATAAATTGATGAGAAATTTAAAATGTAGCTTGTGTAAATACAATTAAAAGCACCTCTTTAAGCTTTTATGAATTTAAATCAGTTCATGCTGGCTATTTAGAAATGGAAAACCGAGTCTTTGTTTAGGAGTAAAATTAATATATGAATGTGAATTTTCCATAAAAAAAAGAAATCGTCTATAGGTTATGTTCCATACTCTCTTAGATCATTTAGAAACATTAAGAACCCTAAAAACCCTATAACAGTGTTTCCCTATCAGCAGAACCTGCAATTATCCAATGAAAGAACCTTTGAAGAACACCAAGAGTGTATATGCACACTCAGTCTGACACCTAACTAATATAAATCTGAAGAACACTTGAAAAAAATATTTGATGTGATGTAATATACAGGTTTATTTTACAACACACTGACACAGAATATGATTCATTATACAATAACAATGTCAATAAGATATTTGTTTTTCTACTTGTAAAGTGTGTGTGTGTGTGTGTGTGTGTGTGTATGTGTGTGTGAGAGAGAGAGAGAGAGAGAGAGAGAGAGAGAAAGAAACACTGAGCTTGGGGCTGTTGACAATGAGAGGATGGTTCAGCTTTAAACACCTTTCTTTGGCATGCATTATTAACTCTTACAGAGTTCCTGTTGCACCGAGGTTTCTGCTCTTCTCGTCACTCACAACACTGACCACAAGATATCAAAACAGCCCTCAATGGCACTCAATATTATTGATTCCCATGTAAAGGCAATTTTAATATTTCTTCAGGGAATGTTCAGCTATGGGAATGCCATTAATTCATTCTCTCAAATTACTTGTTCAATAAGAATCCAAATAAAGTGTTCAGATTTATGGAGACCGCACTAGTGATGGGGTCAAATTACTGTTATGGAGAGAGAGGGAGAGAGAGGGAGAGAGAGAGAGAGAGAACAAGAAACAATACATAATTATTGATATATGATGACTGGTAAAGCTAAATCCGTTTCTTTAAAGCTGTGGCCTGAGGGCAGGAGTGTCTGAGGTGACACAAATGCATAATATCACGATATCAATGGGAGCACTGTCATTTTAATACGTACATTTCAGACTTTTAAACAGGACAACCGCAAGACAAATGTTACAACGGCCAACCTAATTTGTAATTCAACAATTATTTTTAGAACTAGTATTGCCTATAGATCATAGAATGAAAAATACTGAACCTCATCAATATTTAATATTGCAGTATGTGAAGTAAATTTATGCAGCAATAAAGAAACAATAAGAATGTCTGTATGTTTATGTCTGTAAACTAATTATGCAATTACACTCACATTGCCAGTAAAGGGAAAAATACATATTCCCATACCAAGTTTTCTAAGCTAGATTTTAAATATTTGAGCTAAAACATACACAGTGACACTTATGATAAATGACGCTCAAGTTTACAAATGAGTGTGACAGCCTCCTCGATTCCTAAAGTGCCTCTCAGATTACAGAAATCAGATGCTGGCGTTAGCTGGTGCAAAGTCACTAAGCAACTATTGCCTTCCTGTCACATGTAATTTATAGCCTTCTATTTGCATCTGTTTGCCCATGTTGCTAATCCTGAACTTTTTATTCCTATGTTTGGGTCAATAAAACCTCATCCATACCAGCTCTGTAGTTTTCCTCAGGAAGAGAGTGAAAAGGAGAGAGATGGGAGAAATAGCTGCATGTGAGTGTTTGAAAAAGAGAGAGCAAAAAAAAGGAGAAGAAATGATTAGTGCAGGACAGGTAATGATGGTGAAGCCGATCATTGAAGTGAATTGATGTGATTTCATGGTTTGTTTGCAAGATCACTCAGAGCAAAAAAAAAAAAAAAAAAAAAAAAAAAAAAAAAAAAAATGCAGCTAGAGCTTTTATGCTTTCTAATTTGGGTAAAAAATGGACACACCTTTGGTTCCATTCTTGGGAACTACAAACTCCTGATTTCTCTCCCTTAAATATCTATATCAAACGTTCTGTATCTAGAGTATAATCATTCCAGTAAAAACTCAAATGATTGATGGAGCTTAAATACTGTACTTAAGTGAAGTACAGATACTTGAAAACAGGGCTTGCGTTGTTTGGAAGCCGATCAAGCAGATTAACAACCTTAACAAGTTTATGATAAACGGTAATGGATCATTATATATTTATTTGTAAAGTTATTGTCATGTTAGCTAACATTAGTGGTATCACTGCCATTATGTATAGCTTGAGGGAATGTTTGACAACATTGCATAGTTTCTTGGCAAAGCTGCACTAATGATCAAAATTCATGTGATTTGTGATTTTTTTCAGATGTATGTATCTTCATGTACTTTTAATTTCATTTCATTTTCAAGTAATTCAATCAAAGAATTTCTATTTATTATTATGATTTTTTTTAAGAACACATTGTTCATCCCAAGGTTACTTCTTCTTTTCTCCATCTATAAGAATAGCTTGCTTTGAGGAAAGAAAATCGCTATATAAATGAGCTTTTCTGTATTCTATTGTATCTTGTCACATATTAGACTGTTTCTGCTGCACCTCCTGATGCAATCTCATACAAAGTCTTCTTTCAGTATAATAAAAAGTATGCAGTTATAGCCTCTACAGGCGCTGAAGCTTTGTGACCTATATCATTTTCATTTTACAGGATTATTCGCACTAAAGTTCAACAACAGTACCACCCCTCTCCTGATGGAACATCTCTCTCGACACCAGGACACACTATAGGTGAGATCATCGTACTGCATCATTAGCATATTTTGTTGTATTAATGTTTACTATGGTTTTTTAAGCAGTTTAGGAGTTTTACATGGCTAACCCTAGATTTGGTGTATGGTGTTATACATGCAGCTAGGCAAACTTTACTTTAGAACATAATCAGTTAGCTTTTAGAAACATGTAGAAATGATAGATTTTGGTCCTGTGTTACTATAGCAATAAAATGTATACATACACACTCAATTTGCTTGTGTTTCACAGACTTAAGGCAGTGTAGGTACCTAGACATAGATAAGTATGAAGAATTGGTCAATTGTTTATGAATACTCATAAATTGTCTGTGGGGAGTTCTCAAGCAACATGTTTCTCCTGTATCCCTTTATAGTTCCCAGCACAGCGTCCCCTCCAGTATCAAGTGGATCCAGTGATCCAGTGGGTTCATACTCTATCAATGGCATTCTGGGCATCCCTCGTTCCAATGGAGAGAAGAGGAAAAGAGATGACGGTAAGCACATGGGTTTTCTACATGTTTTATCCTTTCCCGCTGGATCAAGAAGCGATAACTGTAAAGATCTGACTCTTATTGATGCTTTTGGCTTTCGTAGAAATTCAAAAAACTTGCAGGACTTTTTGTTAATCTTTATGTTACAAAAGTTGTTGTACTGCCTAAAGCTGCAGGCATGCTGGATTTTCATTTTATTTTTCCTTTGGAGTAAACATTTATTTATTTATTAATTCTTTTTCTTTTCTTTTCTTTTTTTTTTTAGAAGACAGTCTTAATAAAAAAAACAACAACTTGATAATCTTAATAATTAGCGGTTCCTCTATTTTACGTTTTGTTTTTTTGTTTTTTTAAAGAAATAAGTGGTCAAAGCTTGTATTGTTTTAGGATTTCTTGTAAGGCTTCAAATATTTGCTAATTCAACTTAGCTGGGAAACATTATTCTAGGTAAACTACTGCTAAATAAACTATAATTACTGCTACTGGAAGCATATTTGTTTTTGTGTCCTACATCTTTTTCTACTCAAATGAATTGACTTATTCTGCAAGACAAATTACATTGCTAAAATTACATCTGAAGGGTTTTTTTGTCCTTAGCATTAAATATTATGGATTTATGTTGCTTATACAATGGCATGTTTTAGTCTTGCTGCAGTTGTAGCCTGACCTTAAATGCTATTTCAGATTTTTGCAGATGTTGTTATTTTAAAAATAATAATTAATCACATGACCTTTGTCTGTCTGTACGCTGGCTGTACTCTTTGTTGTTCTAGAAGTATGAGGAAGTATGATTATGATACGAGTTTTTGTTGTGAGGCCGTGATCTCGGGCTAATGGTTGATCTACTCTACTCTACTCTGGTGTGATTAAAAGCTCTTCAGTAATTGCATGTCAGACCAACTCACTGAAAACAAGAGTAGTCAGTCTCAAGAATCCATTCAGCACAAGGACCCCAAATGATATTCTCTGTATTAAAACAGCACATATGCACACTTGAAATGTTCTTTTTTGAGGCAATGCTTTTTAAATATTATCCATAGATATCTCTGTAGATACAACGTTAACTGTGAAGAATCTAGAACAAGTTTAGACGCCGTCAATACTGCACATCCAGTCCAAACAACCACATCAGATCATAATGAATCGAACGACTGATTTGAGTTTTGCAAAAAGCCAATATGAGCATGCCCAAGTGCTGTTATTTTCCTCCATGAGGTCACCATTTATGCAAGGTTTCAGTACTGTAGTGCAATCTGATGTTCCTATGACCGGGGTAAATGGCTTACTGTATGTTGCCCATAGCTGCTAAATCACCCCAAAGAAGAGTAGAGTGCTCAGTGTGAAGCTGATACATACGACAGATGCATTTAGCGGGCGTATGGTACAGAGATCTGGGAAAGAGGTCATTCGCCTGCTTAGAGTATCAGTCACTATGGGATGCTTCCATTTGTTCTGTCTCAGTTGGGCACGGCAAGCAGCAAGGGCACAGCGCCACATTATAGCTGAACCACGGAAATGATGAGAGCTAGGAGACTGGAGATATATGTGTGTGTGTGTGTGTGTGTGTGTGTCCCATGCGCTAGAAGATGACTGACTGTTTCAGGGGTTTTCCTCCTTTTGAACTGCCCTCCTGATGGGAGCCTATTTTCTTGATTTAAGTATCACCACTGAGGAAATGGGGAGAAAGAGTAATGGGAGGATAGAGAAGAGAAAGTATGAGGTCTGGGGGGTGGGGTTTATATTCTATATGTTTTATGTACGTCTCCATGAATGGATGTGAACTACAAATAGATTAACACATACACTCAACTGTATGAGCAAGAGTAGGAGTATTTTTGTATTAAAAAATAATATTAAAATATATTTGCAGACAGGGATGGGTTTATGGGGGGTGGGAGGTTAGCTAGTTATTATCCACCATTCCTTAAAGTTTGGGAGATTAAATGAAATTCATTATGTATCTAAAATGCAATTATATATAGTCGTGAAAAGCATCCAACCAACACCTGCTCTGTTTATGAAAGAGAATACAAGACATGCAAAAGTTTCAGACTACTAACACAAAGCCAATCACAATTCTTTTGTGTGTTTGCATGTCTACTCATTTTCACTGGTTATTAGATCACCACGATGTATCTAATATGCTTGCACACACATACACTCTTAGGATTTCAAACTACCCACTCAATGTTGAGTCAGAGCTCTCCCAGCCTATTTCATAAAAAGAGAACATCAGCAGTACTGAGAGAGAGAGAAAGAGAGAGAGAGAGAGAGAGAGAGAGAGAGAGCATTTCCAAATGGAGGGAGAGGGGGAAAAATAACACTGAGCTGTGCTCAGAGAAAACCCTGCTGAGGGTTAAGAGTCGCCGTGTCAGCTACAACATAATAGATGGTGTTAGCGGTGGCGTCAGTTTGTTTTTAGCCTGCACTGTGGCACGGTGCCAGGCCTAGGCATCAGCTGTTGCCGTCCTTACAGTAGGGCTGAATTCAACAGCAGGCTCTGAGTCCAGCTACTCTTACCCACGCAGTGATGAGATAATGCGCCATGACACGCGTTTATGTACACCAGCGCTCTGCCAGGGATGGCCACATGGACACAGGTGTCAGCTCGGCTATTAATCTGCCACTGCCACTGGATTACTGCAAATTACAAGCAGTGAGATGGGGTGTGTGTGTGTGTGTGTGTGAGAGAGAGAGAGAGAGAGAGAGAGAGAGAGAGAGAGGGAGAGAGAGAAAGAGAGAAAGATCTGCTGTATCTTCCTGTGGCTGTCCGAGCAGCGAGATGGAAGTGACATTTAAGGGAATTTGCAATTCCGCTGAGAAAAGTAATTACCTCACAAATTAACATCTACCATCCATACTGCTCCCCCAACCCCTCCACTAGTACCTCATATCACAGAAATTACTGTACTGCTGCCTCATACGCTTCGGCTATTAAGGAGATGAAAGATCACACCGGTCACCCTTACACACATCCCAGCATGGGTTCACACACTCTGCTAAAGTACCTTGCAACTCTGCTACTGCCTGGATTTACTATAGGTAGGCTTCATATCTGATAGGTAAAAGTGTGCTGGTGTCTCGATCACACTGCTTTATCAGAAGCTTGATTACTCTTCAACTCTGTTACGTGCCTGAAATCAGAACAGGACTCACTGTTCTGCTGCTAGTGTATGTTTCAACATGGGTTTAATCTTTCAATTCAACTCCATTTTATTTGTATAGAGATTTTAACAACAGACATTATGAAAAGCAGCTTAAGGGAAATCCAGATGAGATTAAGATAGATAATGAGCAAGCAGGGGCGAGAGTGGCAAGTAAAACTCGCTGAGATGACATCAGGGAAAAAGGCATGAGACAAACCAGACTCAAAAGAGAACCGGTCTTCTTTTGAGTTTATACAGCGGTACTCTTCTACAGCTGTATACTGGAAGAAGCGTGTGGAAATGATGTTCATTGTTGTGAATAGGAGTCCTGAGTTGAACACAGCACAGTCTTTATGAGAAATCAGCAGTCGCTGATTTAATTTACTAATTAAATCATACAAATTTGTAACAATTTTTCTTTTTTTTTAAATCATGAAATTTACAGTTAGGAACGAGGTAGCACTCAAACCTTTCCATACAGCTTCATTCACCTCAAAAACAAAATCCAACCACCTTTCACTCACTCTTAAATTCAGATACATTGCTCATGAGATTAGGTTCAGGGGTCAGTGCTTAGAAAAGCTATGATTTTAGACCCTGTACAGTATAAGGTGGAGTAATATGGTTAGATTTTGTTTATGAAACCATGACCTTGAGTGTACAGTATGTATGTACAGTTTTTATGACTCGCTTTCATCACGTACACTCATTTGTATATTTCTAAAGAAGCATTTGAAGATTATTTTAATCACCAAAACACTAAAACAAAGATGAAGTAGAATGAATACTAACAGTTGAACTCCATCCAGAGAAATTGCAAACAGTATATGAAAATGGATAAAAAGGATATTGCCTAGCTAAAAACAGTTATCAGCTACCTTGAAGCAGACATTGTATGTTTGAGGTTATAGTTGGAATAATTAATATGTAATAGTGTAGTTCATACTTGATTTGTATATTTTTATTTATTTATTTATTTATGTACAAATGGTATTTCTTATCCAGACATGCTTCAATGCTAAAATGTTGGCTATAAACATGCATTACTTGTTAGATACATTAGCCAAGTACATTATCTCCTTACAAAACTAAAGCAAAAAAGAAAGAAAAAAAAAAAGTGGTTTTATTGTGGTGGGGGAACATTGTGTACATTTAATTTTTGTTCGAAAGATCAGTTTGAACCATCTACAGTATGTGAAGATGTATGGTGCCTTTCCATCTACTTCTGCCACATTTTCCTATTACAGTCTTTTCACCCCTCTATAATTATTATTATTATTATTATTATTATTATTATTATTATTATTATTATTATCTCTCTTCCTCTTTTCTGTCCTGTCTCTCAGTCTTTCTTTAACTGAGAGGTCATGCCCTGTGGGTGTTGTGCATCCCGTGGTGTTTCAGAGCCGCTCCTGCGCTCTGATAGAGTGGCCTCCCTCGTTACCTCAGCTCTAATACTGCCTCACGTCAAAACGAATCCAGTGCTCACGCTCGCAGATCAATACTCCAGCAGCAGGGCAGGCGAGAATGAGACTCGGGGCCGGAGGCTCAAAGCGCACAGCCAATCTGGCTCCAGGTGAAGGCTATTACATAAGCACTGATGGGGGGAAAAAAATGTAGACTCCATCTCTGACAAGCCAAGGTGTTCTGGTGTCTTGATCACTGCTTCATCAGATGCTTGATTACACTCCAAATCCACAATGAAGTTGTTTAGTGTACAAGCTACACAGCAATTTATTGTTACCAAACACTATGGTAATGATACAGTCTCACAGATTCCTACTTGAGCTATAAAAGCATCACATTCTCATATTTTATTCATTTATTCATTTTAAAGCAAGTTATTCAGCAGCTACAGTGAAACTAATAGAACAGTAAGTACAGATGGCACCCTTTTTTATCTTCTAGCACATTTTTATAGCTTTTGTGTTGGATTTGCAGGGAGACGCTCTGCTGACGATGACATTTGATAGCTGCAGTCAAAATGCCAAAGCCACATTAGCCCGAGCAGTAATTGGCTTGTGTGTGTTTCTATGTGTATGTGTGGGTTTGTGTGTGGGAAGTTTGTGTCACTGGTGTGCATGACAAATGCACTTGTATTGATCAGGTTTGTGGTCCTGGCCCTGTAATGGAGGGTAATTAATGACTCCATTTGCCCCAGCGCACACTAGAGGAAACGATCCCCCTGCCATCAGGACCCACTAGAGCTGCCTGCAAAGAAAGCCAGCTCAGAAATAGCTGTGGAGAAAAGAAATCATATGGATAGGAAAGCGAAAGCGAATATCATGTCTCTTCTGAGTTACAGAATCAATTAAAATTCCTTCAAGTCAGTCTGAGTCCTAAGTCTTGTCAGTGCAGTCATCGATTTGTCATAATTTGATGACCACACACACCCACGCATGCACACCAGGTGAATGATGGGCGAGGTGCTCACGCCTGGGGTTATGTGGTGGGAAGAAGGTCACGGAGAGGAGCACAGAGGCAATAACGTGCTGAAATGGAACCAGCAGACAGACATGATTGATCAATTGAATTCAGCAGCAGAGAAAAGCACTGGATTAAGCTCAGCATTATAGGCGCGATGAGTCAGGCCATGATGTTCATCTCTGCTTCATTTCAAGCTTTGTACTCTACCCCCCACTCTCACAGAATCTCAGCCTCAAATCTCTCTCTTACTACCTCACTCACACTTGTACTCTCTCTCTCTCTCTCTCTCTCTCTCTCTCCCAGCTGGGCAATCGATAGTGCTTGTGCATATCATACATTATCAGGCTCATGAGCCAAAGAGACAACATAATCTGTGGCAAATTTAGACTGGCAGCTCCATAGGAGAGCGAAATACCATGCCAATGTGTGTGTGTGTGTGTATGTGTGTGTGGGGTGGGGGGTGGGGGGGGTATGTGTTCAGTTGAGTCGAGGCAGATAAAAACACAATTGTTGTGAGGAAGGCAACAAAGGCAGACACGACTCTCCTCTAAGAGAATGGTTAATCAGGTCAGCGGGTTATGTAGAGGAATTGCTGCATTTGCAAATTGCTGTTTAACCAGTGTGGAGACTAAATAATCACTTTAAACCTGGACAATACTTTTATTTGACCTGTGTCAGCTTCATGACTAGTAAATTAATAAACCCGGGGCATACAAATCACTGGATAAGCTGAGGAAACATTTAAAATCATGCATTTTGATTAAAAACTAGCTTAAAAGCATAAGCATCCCTATGTATTCAATACCTTAGGGCCCTTTTGGATAAAGTTAACTTTTTAAGGCGCTTGTCACTTCTTCAAATGACAAGTTTTGATTTCCACCCAGCTCACCAGTGTTAGCAGTTCTCTCTCTCTTTCTCTCTCTCTCTCTCTCTCGCTCTCTCTCGCTCTCTCTTGCTCTCTCTCTTTCTCTGGAAATTCCAGCCAAAATATATAAAAATTTTTTTAACAAATTCAAACATGTTCTGAAAAATCTCAAATTTTACAGGCAAATGTTGCTTTTCGCTTTGGGAAATGTTTTCTGCCCACTGCTTTACATCATATTTTGTTGTCTTTGCTTACCCATCCAGAGAATGTTTAATTACTTCAAGCAATCATGAAATGGCAGACACTTTTGAAGAATTTTGCAAAGCAGTGTAGTTTCTATGGGTCGTATCACTTCATGACAATAGTCTTCACTGAGAGCTTGTTAGAAAGAAAAAGAAAATGAAGTCAATTATAAAAGAGGGCAAACCCACAGACTAATTAAATAATGCCAGCTACAGTCATTACAAAGCTTTTCTTTTTTATTTCAATATGCCACAATATCATCATTATAATGTTCTATAATTAAATGAATTATCAAATAATAATTGAAAGCCTCTGGTTGGTTTTTGTACATATTCTTCAAAAGTTTATGTAGATCCCAAAAAACAAGTCGATATACTGTAAGTTGTTCTGGGTGTTTTATTTTATTTTCATTCTCTGTAGATGGTTCAGAGGGTTCAGGGCAGAACAGTGACTCCCAGGGCAGTGTGGAAAGCCTAAGGAAACACCTACGCGCTGATGCCTTTACCCAACAACAGCTGGAGGCCTTGGATCGAGTGTTTGAGCGACCGGCCTACCCTGATGTCTTCCACAACACAGAGCACATCAAACCAGAGCAGGTGAGCATCTTTAATCCCCATGCCTCTCTCTTGGAGCTGGTTTACTCAGCAGAACATTTTCTCACAAGTATGAATCTCCAGTTCCACTTAAATGTTATTGAAGGTATAGCACGCACTAGAAATCTTCCACCTGACGACACTTATATATGCCCAGTTCAGCCATGAAACTCAGTCTGAACACTGATTGGCTCCCTCGACGCTGCTCAACAGCCTATCAGCCACGCTTCTCCGCCCACGCAACCCTATATAATCCCAACCAAATCACCGTCTACTGCCTGCGTGTGCTACTAAATTTTGTATCCTACCCTCCTCCTCCCCAGCACCACTGTCTAGATCTGCTATGGGTGGGGATTGGGGGGGGCTTCGCTCCTCCTTCTGTACCCTTTGCAGCAGCAGCATGCTTCTCTTCTTTCTATGTCTGTACATGACTATCAGAGCAAGTATTGATAACCTATTTACACTCCATCCCTATCTATAAAAGCTCACAATTTCACTCCGAGAGTTGTCATGCCTGAATTTTTACATTAGGAAAATGTAATTGCAAAATAATTAGCAAAAAAAAAGTGCAGAACAAGAGCGGAGCAGAGAGAGAAGAGAGGAGCAGCTGTGTTGTTAAACAGTAATTTATCATCCTCCTAAAGGAACAAGGTAAAATCTTACACTTTATTGATCTTGTGATGGAGAAAATGTAAAATAAATAAATAAATAAATAAAAAATTTGCTCTGTGATTCAGCTTTATAATGTCACTTTGTCTGAAAAAATTATCCATACAAACACATGAACACATGTCAAGTAGATCTGATCAATTAGATCTATTTAATAATTAATAAACTAAAACATCCAAAACAGTCTAGCTTGCTATCTGCCTATTCATTTGTAGTTACTTCCCCAAATCGAGGACTCATGTCGCTATTAAAGCAGTGACCCTTAATGTGGAATTTCCACCATAGTGCTCACTGTACAGTGTCAGGTTTATTGAAATGGATAACCTTTATTTACTTTCAGTAGACTATTAAAAATAAGTGACTATTAATTTTCCCTTGAAAGCAGAAGTGTGAGCCATAAGGGGAACGACCTAATTGAGTTCATTTTAATTTGGGGGTGATCGCGTGGCATTACTTCAGCGATTAATCAGTCCGACAGCACTCACCTCCAGAAGAAGGCCTAATTTGCAGCTAATTACAAAACTGATTTTCACTGCAAGATCAATACCAAAACGAATTGGAAATGACTCGCTATCACAAAGACAGTCAAAGCGGGTGTTAAATGTGTGGGGGAGGTACAGAAGGAAAGCAGCGAAGGGAGTGAAAAAGGAAAATATGGCCAGATAATGTTCCAGAAAAATCAACTTTAATTTGTGGCAGTATTAATCAGAGTATTTTCTTATTTGTAGCGCCCCCATAGCCCAGGCCTCATTATGCTCAGTCTCAGTCTCAGTCTCTCTCTCTCTCTTTCTCTCTCTCGCTCTCTCGCTCGCTCTCTCTCTCTCTCTCTCTCTCGCTCTGGTGTATGTAAATGTAGGGTTATTAGTTAGGTGTCTGAGTGCTGTTGAGGGCATTAAAAAGCCATTTTGGAGTTTCTAAGCCCGATGGCCTCTCCCCTCCCATGCTTCTGCCGGCCATGTGCTCATCTCTTTCATATCTTTCTCTTCCCCACGACCATGGCATCTGCATGAGAATACCACTGTTCCGCACAGGGGCCTCTTAGGAAAAGAGAGGAACATCGGCTGGGGCCAAGACGAACAGTTGTAGCAGACAATTAGAGTTTATCTGTGATAGAGACAGACATGGCTGGGGTCAGGGGCCTCCCCTGTGACACACACACACACACATACACACACACACACACACACACACACACACACACACACACACACACAAAGATCTGGGCAAACATTATCAATGTGCAGACGCCGGAAGTCTCATTTTATTAAATAACAAAAAAAGGAGGGGGTTGTCTCACATCTGTTGATACGGTCTGAAGAGTTTGTTTGGTAAAAAAGGAAGCCACTTTCAGATTGAGAGCATCCATGAAATGATAAGCAAAGAAGAAGATAAGCAAATAGATGCGGTTTTATGACTCCAAAGACCAAGGACAAGTTTTAACATGGATACTTGAACCTAACTCAACAGTGGTGTGTGTTGCACAGATTATTCCATCTGCAAATATGATCTTAAACAGTAAATTTAAAAAGTAAAGAAAACAGGAAGAGTAGACAAAAGGTTTCTCATCAATGTCTCATCCTTTAAGCCACATACAAACAGGGACCTATTATATTGTTCTATTTTCTGTTGATTCATTTGGCAGAGGCTTTTATCTAAAGCTGCTTATAGAGACAGGATACAATCCAAGCAGATATAAGGGTTTGCTCAAGTGACTTTCTGGCAGTCCCGGGATTTTAACTGTCAACCTTCCAGGCATTAGCTCTTATTCTTAACACACACATAAGCACACAAGAAAGAAAGAAAGAAAAATCCATAACAGATATATTAACCATTATTATTTCTCTATGCCTGCAGGCTAGTGAGTATGCCCTTCCTGCACTGAACCCAGGACTGGATGAGGTTAAACCTAGCCTGTCGTCCAGCAGCTCCTCAGACCTGGGTGCCAGCGTGTCCCAAAGCTACCCTGTAGGTAAGATCAACTGGACTCTAACTAACATCCATATGTGGCACAATATCACATATAAACCATTAATGTAAATAATTCACATATTTCATTTAGTGATGGATTACACAAAGAACAAAACGTAGCAGGAATTAAAAATTTCTTTTTTTTTCTAAGCAAGAAAGGTGGTAGAATTTTTTCTTTTATAACATTGTGAGCTATTGTTATTCTTCCACTGTAAAAAAAAAAAAAAAAAAGTCAAACAAATCAGCTTCATGCAAGACGAGCTTTTGTCAGTCAACAAGGACAATAATGTGAAGTTTTGTTTATTTACTGCAGGAGTTAATTTCTGATCACATGTATAATATACAGCAAAACAAACAAATCAATAATATTTAGTTCAGGATAATGACATCAGGATAATGCTTTTTTCAGACTGCTTTTTGTGTAGTACAACTCATCCTGGACAGTTTTTTTTCTCCTTCATTTTTTTAATCATCAGTGTTATTTGGTCCATTCTCAAAGTTAAATAGGAAATGAGGATGCGTATTTGACTTGTGTTTTAGCATGTGTGCCTTTATATTCCCAACAGTAACTACTAATAGTAATAGGATGTGTGTAGGATGTAATAATCAGGTGTACGGTTTGTGCCCGACTTAATGGTAGTGCTACGGTTTACACTCCAGTGACGAACAGCTGAGGGAAACTCAAGCCTCCATTTAGAGGCGGCTGAATGATCTCTCGCATTTAGGCCCAAATCCAATTTCCAAATGAATAGTTCCTTTACAAGGGGAAAGGAGCACAGATTATACTCATCCTCAAAATGTTTTCCAGCAGCAATTAAAATGGCCACAGTTATTGATCATGTTGATTTTAGGCAAGGGGAAATTTGCATAATCTATTAAAATAAATTATTCATGAGGTACTGAGTGCCAAAAGAGATGGGGATTGTTGGCGAAGTGTGAATACTTTTCAGATAGAGATCTTTTGTGTCCTTTGCTCATCGAATAAAGATTTTGCATTTCATTTTGCTTGGCATTAAAATTCAGAGACACTGTGTTATTTATTATTTAGACGTAAATAAAAAATATTTTGATAATATCTCGATATGAGATGAACTGTATATATATATATATATCCATTATATAATTATAAATAATTCCTTTATAAATCCTTCCATAATAATCTGGATCAGCTCTTCCTTGCTAGACGTTTAGAATAATTTGACTGATTCAATATGAAAAAGTTAATGGATGAAAAAATTACAACAGGTCTGACGCTACTAACCTGTGAGGACAGTGTGAGAATACGTCCTGTAGCTTTTAGCCCTTGCTTTCTCTCCTAACAAAGCACCTGTCTTTGTCCTCACCAGGGGCGCTCACGCTCTCAGGCTCAAAAATTAATGCTTAGGTCCTTTCCACAAAAGCAAACTAACCTTTGAACACACATTTGATAATGGACGACTTTCACTGTGCAGCCAGGGAATTAAAGCAATTTGACTTTCCAAACATCCTTTGCTTAGTCGTAATTAATTAGGGTACAGGGGCTTTTGCCCAGTGATAAATTGCTCCATCCTGAATATAGAAAATGGAGGTCAGAAGATCCCTCTGCCATGTTGTTGCAAACACTAAGGTGTCCCTATCATAGAAAAATGCTCCAGATCGACCCACTGCCCTAAAATAATCTTTTTCCTCCTCCCGCTCCCCATCCTCTTCCTTCTTCTTCTTTTCCTCTTCTTCTTCTTCTCATTTTCCTCACTCTTGTTGCAAACACAAAGATGTCCCTCTCATAGAAAAATGCTCGAGCTTGACCTACTACTACTACTACTACTAATAATAATAGTAATAATAGTAATAATAATAATGTTTAGTATATTCAATATGTAAAAAGGTCATTCTCAGTAAATGATAACTGGCTTGGAGGTATCATTGAGGTCTTGATTGTCTTTTATCTTGACAACAGGATAAAATGTCTGAGTGGTAATGCTGGCTTTACGATTAAGAAAAGCTTTCTCAATGCTTTTGCAGCTTTGAGAAAAAGGATTAAAGCTCATTAAATTTTCTCACTCAAAGACACAGATCCAAAGTGCTGTACACACATATCTTCTTGTGTGTGGATTTAGTGAGAGTGTTTAGTAGACTCTTCCTTATGGCTGAACCTGTCAGTTTGTCCACATCTGTTTCCCAGTTGTGTTAGAATCCTTTTCTCTCATGTTTATATAATATATTAAACTTTTTACTATTTTTTTTTTTTTTTCCTTGTTGACAGAAATTCCAAAACATTGTTAAGGCCTTTTCTAGCATTTTTCTATTAAGTATTTAAATGGAGCCTAATCAATGACCGTATTTGGACTGGGAAAAAAAAAAAAAAAAAAAAAACTTTCACATTGTTGCTTGTTGGATATTGTTGAGTCAAATTCAAACGTTTTTCCAAACATTCAAATTGAAGTTTAGTATGTTGTATTCTCATAGCTAAATACAGTCTTAAATATGCATTGCCAAAGCTTGTGTTTCAGAGCATGTAAATCAATGTAAATAGAGGTAAAATATTATTACTAATAAATCCTTAATTGCTGACTCCTTTGGTACTCTAGAAAATTCCTTAAACAAAAATCATGGATTTTTTTTTTTTTTTCATTTACCATGGATTTCTTAGTGATCCTCAAGGTTTCCTGCTTTGGGAACATAAATTCATCAATTCATGCAACAATTTAAACTTATAGACAGTCAATTAGAATGAAATTTGTAGAAATTGCTAGACATTACACATGTCTAGTATGTGAATGTGTTTGCCTGCATATGAAGGATTTTTGGAAGTTGGGAAAACTTTTAACAATATTTGAGAAAGGAAGTGCAGATAAAATGGCAATGGCAAAAGCTGTTTCTTCCTGGTACTCTCTATGGAACAGACTCGATGGTCTGTGATTGCCGTAATGGTTGCTGGCCTGCTCATTAAAGTTGCACTGGTGACCGACTTTCCCCTCATCCCCTGCCACCTCTCCCTCTTCCTCCCTCTCCCAATTTTTCACTCTCTCCAACAATGTCGTTAAGGGGCCCCTGACTGGCTGCTTTGGCTGGCTCGGGGCTACACGTGGCTGCCTAGGACAGCTAAGCGTCAGCCCCAATTACCGCTCTGAATGCAGAGCTTTTCTGTGTGTCTATAGAAGGAATGACTGTCCGGAAGGGTCAGTATTGGCCACTGTGACTCATGTTTGCCGTTGTGCTCATCTCTGAGTCATATATGGGGTGATGACCAGCATTTAAGGGGTCTGATTGTAGGCGACATTGGAGATTTTCACTATTGAGTCAAGGTTTATTTGTATTTGTGCCTTGTATTAGACTCTTGAAACTACTCCTGGTGTCATCTTTTTTTAATATACATTTTTTTTTAATATACCAATTGTAGCAAGGGCAATCATTATTAAAATTTAATTGATGGTAGAGAGATTCAATAAAATGGATTGAATTTCTGAAATGTTGGGGAATAAAAAGAGTGCTATCATAGTTTCTCTGTGATTGAATCACCTGAGATCAACTAGCCAATGGGAATCAATAAAATACAAAAAAAAATAACAACAAAAAAAACCCACTGACCTATGAGCTAAAATATGAAGGTAGTATAAAATGCTTTATAAATAACTTGGGACTTTTAGAGAATATACAGACATAAAATCAGATTTGCAGAGTTTTCCTTTCCAATGGATTTTTTTGTCCATACAATGACCTACATTGAAAAGAACTGGAAATGCAATTATGACTCAGACCCTTAAAGAGAAGTCAATAGCTGACACTAATGAAGTGTGTTGTATGCTCTCTGTGTATAGGTAGAGATATGGCTAACACAACCTTACCTGGCTATCCACCTCACGTCCCCCCTACAGGACAGGGCAGCTACCCAACATCCACACTGGCTGGAATGGTTCCTGGTGAGTAATAATCTTGGACGTTTCCCACATATTTATTCAGAAACATCCTGCTGTCTAGCAAAGAACTTTAGAATCCATTACTTTCAGAGATTTTGACTGATTCTTTGATATTTCTCTCTTTGTGAAGCAGTAAATAAGTGTAGATAATGAATTTAGCCTATATGGTCACTTCCCCCTGCTTTTGAATTATATAGACAAACTGTCTGAAACCATGGCGAGGTCTTTCCTTTTCTCCTTGTCCATCCAGAAAGAGATTTAGTGATGGCTCCCAAAACACTGTTAAAGTCAAGAAGGCCATTCTTCACCTTCTTCATTTAAAGCCTGCTCTTTATAGTGTCATAAAAATGAGAGGGTGTTATACCAACACAACAGATCACCACCACTGTCTGAATTTCTACACAATGAAATTCCACGGCACAAAAAGAAAGATACTTGGGGAAGTAAAAAAAAAAAAAAAAAAAAAAGGAGCACAAGAGCAAGTTGTCACTAGAGAACCTACAGTCAGGGAGAGCAAGAAAGAGAATGAGATGGGAAGAGAGAGCAGAGCGAAACACCAACATGAAGCACCACATTGATTTTAACATGAGATTACTGTTCACCAGAGACCAGCAAAATGAGGGCAAATTTTCAGGCAGCAGAATAAAGAGGCTATTGGTCCTCTCTGTGACTCCCTTGCTGATTCTGAATGTACTGCATTTCTCTGATAAAGTACAAGCACTTTTTTAATGGCCTTATATGTCTTGCTTCAGGGAGCGAATTTTCAGGGAATCCCTACAGCCACCCACAGTATACAGCATACAACGAGGCCTGGCGCTTCAGCAACCCAGCCTTACTGAGTGAGTATTACTACAACTGGGGAAAAGTTTACTAGTAATATAACAATGAAATGTTTAAACCCCACCACCAACATGCCAATTCATTACAACACAACTCAATTTGTATGAAAAGTTACAAAGTTAAGTTTAGGTTTAGGGATACTGTTGGACTTCATTCATATGGAATCAAGCAAAAAGCAAGCAAAGAGCACTCTTGAATTTAGATTTTGCTTCTAGCTTGGAACAAATCTTTGAAATAGTCCCAGAACTTTAAGTTACAATTCAATCCAGAATCCAAAATAAATACAATGTAATATACATTTTAGAATAAATGTAAAAAGGACAGATATAAATCTGACAAATTTGAACAAGCAATGATAATGTAATTGGATCTTGTACAATTTGAAAGAAGTCAAACATGTCATGAAACAAACGACTAAATCTACTTGGAACTCTACCAGGTAAGCAGTGTAACTGATAAAAAAGCAACTGAGCAGATTGCCTGGCATGTATTATTACTCCATCAGCTGAGTTTTAAATGTTTGCAAAACACTGTTTCATAATGAGACTATTTTTGATTAAATACAAAATAATTGACCTTCATACCTATGATTCTGACTGTGTATTTTAGGTCTGGAGTTTGCCTTATTGAAATGGTACGTCCCTCTTTTGTTAACTTCCAGGTTCCCCTTATTATTATAGTGCATCCCGAGCCTCTGCACCACCAGCTGCTGCCGCTGCTTACGACCGCCACTAGACACCATGGAAACCAAACCCAACATTGCCTCAGACTTCCTGTTGTACCAGTGTGAACGGCAGAGCAGATTGGACAAGGGCCGCTTTGAACATGAACGAGCCAATCAGGACATCAAATGGCTCACTCACATTCAGCCATCCAAATCCAACTCCAACTCCAACCGACCAACACTTACAGTGCGTGACCACATCTCAAAGACTACTGAGAAACCTTGTGAGAAATTATATAAATGTGGAAATTGACACAATGAGGCAATTTGAATCAACAAATTTAGCTTTTCTTTTTCATATTTTGTTTTTTTTTTTCATTGTGGATGGAAACGTTCTTTTTTGTTTTGTGACTGAGTGTCACATGGCAGCACATCATTTCTCTGCTCATGTCACACTGCTCTCTCTCTCTCTCTCTCTCTCTCTCTCTCTTTCTTTCTCTCTCTCTCTTGCTTTCAACTGTGCAATACAGTATTATTCATCTGGATCTTTACATATTCACACACACATACATACAACGGAACATACATACAATGGAACATATCTAAACTCAGCATGTCACCTCTTCTCCTTCTTCAGTTCAAAGCCATGAACTGAGGATTAAAAAATCGCCTCAGTGAAAAACAGTGATAATGTGATGAGAGAGGAGAAATGAAGAGATTTATCCACAAGAAAGGACAAGCCTACTGTATACCCTGGTTTCCATCCACCCAGACTGGGGAATTAGTAAATATATATTCCTAACTTAATTTTTTCATTTTCCTTTTTTTTTTGGTTTTTTTTTTTTCTTTTTTTAAAATATATATATAAAAACCTGCAGGCTTAATCCTAAATGACAATGCAGTATGCATGATTTACTTTTGTTAAATGTTTCTGGATATGGCAATACCAGGTGTTATCATTTTCTCTTAATTTTGCACTACACATCATTCTTACTTCAAATATACACTGGTACCCAATATTCAATATCTAACCAATTTGTGATTACACTTAAAAGGGATGTAGTGAAGGGAATCTAGTGTAAACCACACTGTAAATTATTCTGTAAAATCCTGGCAGCTTGTGTTACACGTGAAAAGTGATTTTCCTTTCAAATCCACTGATATCGAACAGCTTATAATAATATATTTATTGTAACTTTGATTGAAGGTTTGACAGGCACATTATGAAGAAATACTCCAGACATACTACTGATCCAACATGGCATCTAATGCTCTAAATGTGTTTACAAAACTTTTCTCCTGCTCCATGTTTTCAAAAATATCTTCAAATGAAGTGTTATAGCAGACACTGCAGCAGATAATGCATTATTGATTTCTTAGTTACTCAAAATTGGCTCAATGCTTAAGTTAAACTTAGAGATAAGAAAACGATAATCCTGTGCTTTAGGATGATCCAACTTTCTTTGAAAAAAGGGCAAGTTATTTCATCCAACACTTTAAGTGCAATTGCTTGTCATTCAGAGGTTGTTCTACACAATCCCTTCCACATCAAATCAATCACGCTCAAATGGACGACAACTTCATGGAACACAAATGTTTGACATAATAAATGTGACAAAATAAAAATAATAAAAATGACATAATATATCAGAAGTTACATTACACTTGCCAAAGACTTTTGTTTAATGTTTTATTTGCAGTCTAATGTATTGTGATAACAGTATTATGGTAAAACCATTAAGATATGTACCTATGCAGAGGGAAAACGCTGTCATATGCATATAAAACTACTGAAATGATTTTTAGTCTGTTTATTTACCATTATTTATATTATTTTTCTTAATTTGTTATGGGTTCTTGCTTTATTATATGATTGATTATGTAACATTTTCCCCTCTGTAAATAGTCATTTAAAAAATGATTACATATTGCTCTTAACTGTAAACTTTAATAATACAAAATGAAGGAGAAAGATCAATATAAGACAACTGCCCTGTTGAACAGAGTTCTTAAAAATAATGGCCTCAGTTTGCTGTTTAGTGCGAATAATATTAATATGAATTCATTTTCACGAATTAATCTTTGGCCTGGAAATTGCTATGCATATGTAAAGGAATATTTCTTTAAAACATATAATTATTCACTGAAAAAAATATCATACTTCATTTCATGAGTATATGTTTTTTTTAGTGAAATATTCCTTCCATTGCCACAAAAATTATGAGCACTAGAAGGACCAGCTGCACACCAAGTCCTTCTTTTTAAACAGCACGCTGTCTGAAACACTCAACATTTCATAACAATACAAATCAAGAGCAATCAGATGAAAATCTTTCAACCAATGTATTATTTTCTGCACACAGTAATGAAATCTGTTTTCACTTCACAACATATATTAAGTAAAGAACAACTGAAGGACTTTATTAAGGACATGCTTCCTTGTCTCATATTTGAATTTCTCTTGGAATCTGACTACAAACTTTCATGAACGAATCCATGACACTTAAACACACTTGAGACTGTCACACGTAACTGAGAGCTTAAGGATGTCTTGATTGTGAAGCGATGTGGACGATTAATGACAAAGCCGTATTACTTCAATCATTGTTTAAATATAAGTCTGAATTTTTGTGCATATGAAAAAATAAATTTTATATGTCAAATCAAAGACCTCAGTATGTGATGTTTGTTTCTAAAAGCTATAAACAATTTATACAAGTGTATTTTAAAGAGTCATTGTTCCATAAACAAAGGTATCGGTCAGAGCTAAGTTCTAAATAATCATACCTATACATTAAGTAAGGAATAACACATGACAGGACATGCTGTTATAGGAAAATAATCAGTGATGGTTGATTGTTTCCTCCAACAGCATGCGTTGTAGTGTTTTATTCTTCTTATACCTAAGTAATTTGTTAATGATTACACATTTTTATGTAATAACACACTTTTATGCATTTATAATGACATTAAACAAGTCCCTGATAACACTTTAGTTATAACAGTCGTTCCCTCACCAGCCTCGAGAAACCAGAAAGTGTAAATAGTATTGGAAAACTTACTGACTGTTTTAAAAAGAAACTCCTTAATGTTAAATAAACTTCTCCTTACAAAAGCTTCACTGATTGCATTTTTAAACAAGTCCCCGTGAATGAGGTGTTACTATAGAAATGAAAATGTATTAGAACAACCATATTAATACAAACTATATAGCTGACATGACTGTCAAGCTGCCGTTAGAGAAAACTAATCAACACCATTTGACCAATAAGAATCAAGAATTCAACTGCATTGTGGCATTATGTAATATAATCTATTCATATTAGATACCTTGCCTATTACTACTTCATTCATGAATGGTAAGTGGTAAAACATTCAGACTAAGTTAGCAAATAAAATACCAAATAATCATCCATGCAGTTCAAGTTGCTAAATGTCTTTGGACAAATCATTTCAAGTGCTGGACTTCACCTGGAGCTTTCTAAACAGCTTAGTGCTTTTCTAAAAGGAAATTCTTCTCACCCAATCCAAAATGTAATTAGGAAATTTAAAGCTACGTGAATGAACTTCTTTAAGGTAGGAAGCGAGTGAGAGGCATTTCTAAAGAAGGCAGAACTAATGTTTTCTTCATGTTTTGGATCACTGAGCACATAAAGTGTTTAACCTCTCTATGCATTGGAAAGCAGAAATATTATTTCTAAAATGGAGCAGAATTCAATTAGCGTAACTGAACAAAGAGAGAGAGAGAGAGAGAGAGAGAGAGAGTGGTATTAATGCAGGAAATCTCACACAAGAAGCCATTTCTGCCCTTTTGAAATGCCTCTTAATCCTTCCAGCTTCTTGGAGAATTCTTTTATATGTGGTTATTGATCATGAATAGGTGGAGGATGGGTAGATTAACATTGTAAGATTGCTCATGGATTTCCTTTGTACAGAGCGAGTGATGCAAGACGTCCTCCTGCTCTTCCTGCCCAAACGAGTTAACTTAATGTGCTGGAGACTATTTCAGTCATTGTAAACTAACCATCCCATGTTCTCCTATAGTAAAACTAAAGAACAAAATAGTGCACAACTGTTCATGAAAGCAGCATCAAGGATCCTAATGTCATTAGGGATAAATTAATGAAGGTGAGAACCCTGTATCACTATTATTTAATACACAATTGGCACCAGAGTCTGGGGGTTTATTTCAAATTGTATTTTTCGGTGGTTACAGCAGTTTGAACTTGCAAGCAATGTTTTGTTTCTTTTTCCATTCATTTGATTTACAGATTGGTGACAAATTCACTGGCATTTGTATCAAAGCAAATGAATACAAATGATGGCCGTGGTTTCTTCCAGAATGACTTCGCCCCCATCCACAGGGCACAAGGGCTCACTGAATGGTTTCATGAAGATAAAAATGATGTCAATCGTATGATATGGCCTTCACACTCTCGAGATGTCAACCCATCTGAACACCTATGGGAGATTTGGAGTAAAGTGTTAAGGTATGTTCAAACATACAGCATCTCACAGCGACAAAGCTACTATTAATTTTCATTGAGTCCCGGTGACATGAGCGACAGCAACCACTGGCGACTAGATGTGGGTGTATCCAGCGATGTCACAGTTTAACTTTATGAAAATTTGGAGCGACTTGATGCAGCGACTGCCTGTGGGAGTGAAGACAGTACAGTGAATGTGATCCGTGATCCGCCATGCTGCCTACGAGTCTGAATTATTTTCTGGACCCAGAGAGTCCAGTGCTTGTGCTTTTGCTGCATATAGATAG
>JANDJT010000032.1:5209875-5220629 GCA_024331685.1 Stegophilus panzeri
TATATACACACACACACACACACATATCAGCCCCATCTGGCTGGCAGAGGAGGAGGTTTCACACTTATTTATAATGATATATAATGGCCTCTGATCAGGTTTGTGTCTCCTTGCTTGTGCTGCTTGACCTTAATGCAGCTTTTGATACCACTGATCATACTATTCTCCTTGACAGACTAGAACATGTTGTTGGCATTACAAGAACAGCCCTCCCCTGGCTCAGGTCTTATTTGACTGAAAGCCCCACATTTATGGAACAGCCTTCCAATTTGTGTTTGGGACTCAAAAACAGTCTCAGTGTTTAAGACCAGGCTGAAAACATATTTGTTTAATCAAGCTCTTTGTGAATAGTTTTTTAGGTAAAGGAACAGATCCAGAGGGCTCACAGGCATAGATTGCTATGGTGAACTGGGATGTTTGGATGCTGTGCCCCCCCACTTTCACATGTTCACCCAGGTTTGTTGATGGTGGGGTGGCTTATGTCCCAGGGAGCCCTCATGTATGTGTTGCCTTCTGGTTCTCCCTTTTAGTTATGCTGTCATAACTAGTCTTGCCAGAGTCCTTGATGCACGCACAGTACATTGTCCTTAACCATTATGGGACAATAAGCATACCTAATAATCTCTCCCCCTCTTTCCCTCTCTCTTTCTGTCGAGCTACACATGATACTCCTGAGATACAAGTGATCCTGACCCCTTCTGCTCTCCGAACCTGCCTGATCCAGCCTGATGCCCTACTTCTGGTTGGAGTTCTCATCAATTGGAAGTCACATGCTGCTGCTGAGGATGGCCCCATGTGGTGCAGCCTAAAGATCACTGACATTGTTCAAGATGGTACCAATTAAAAACCATAAAGATGACTTTAGACCTCAATTCATGTGAACAGTTATGGTGTGATGGCCAGGACTACAATGGCTATTATAGCCTTAGCACTGCAATTACCACAAACAGTTTTGCACTCAAGTCTCCCTCAGTGAACAGTGGAGAAGTTCAACAAAACAGACTCCATGTAAAAACTGTAATGAATTTTCCTGGTTATACAACTGCATTATATGAGCATGTAGTATTAGCACGTTTACAGAAGGAACTTATTTATGATTATACTATCTGTTGTCACCCAGATGAGGATAGATTCCATTTTTGAGTCTGGTTCCTCTCAAGGTTTCTTCCTCATGTCGTCTCAGGAAGT
The DNA here is from genome assembly GCA_024331685.1 of Stegophilus panzeri. Lineage (NCBI taxonomy): Eukaryota > Metazoa > Chordata > Actinopteri > Siluriformes > Trichomycteridae > Stegophilus > Stegophilus panzeri. The sequence goes on from JANDJT010000032.1 coordinate 5,211,064, forward strand.
TTTTCCTTGCCACCGTCACCTCTGGCTTGCTCATTATGGACAAATTCAAACATTTGAAATTTATATTTTGAATTTATATATTTCTGTAAAGCTGCTTTGAGACAATGTCCACTGTTAAAAGCGCTATACAAAAAAAAGAACTGACTTGAATCCCCATGCTAATCAAACAGCTGATGGGATATTTCTCTGTACCTTCACTTCAGGATGGTAGTTACAACCATCGACTCGGCTAAGCAAGTTGCAAACTATCGATAATATAAGCCTCAACAAAGAATAAATTAAGTATAAACATTTTTTGTTAGTAATTTTTGTGGATGTGATAGCAACATCACACAAGCGACAGCAGATAAAGCTTTGCAAAAGGTATAACTAATGTTATAATACAACTAAAGAAATTGTTAACCTAGCTAACTTACATAGATATTCATGTACGGAATTACAACCCCAATTCCGAAAACGTTGGGACGGTATGGAAAATGCTAATAAAAACAAAGAGGAGTGACTTGTAAATGTACTTTGACAGCATAGTTTTTTTAAGATAAACATTTTTTTTTTTAAATTGATGCATGCAACACATTCGAAAAAAGTTGGGACGGGGCAATTTTGGACTAATAGTGATGTGACAAGTTGAAATAAGAAGGTGATACAGGTGAAACAGGTGAGACAATCAACTAATCATAGTATATAAGGAGCCTCCAAAAAAGGCCTAGTCCTGCAAAAGCAAGGATGGGTTGAGGCTCGACCTCAGTATAATTAAAAGATTCAATAAATCCGGTCAAATCTGGGTGCGTAAAGGGCAAGGCCGAAAACCTGAATGCACGTGATCTCCGATCCCTCAGACGTCACCGTCTTGAAAACCGTCATGAGTCAGTAATGGATATCCTGACATGGGCTCGGGAATACTTTGGTAAACCTTTGTCAGTCAAAACCACTTGCCGCTGCGTCCACAGATACAAGTTAAGGTTTACTATGCAGAAGTACATCAACACTGTCCAGAAGCACCACCGACATTTCTGGGCTTGGCTTCATCTGAGATGTGATCAGGTGAGGTGCAATGGCTGATGGGAATCGTAGTCTCTAGTCCTTTTCTGGTATTTACATGACAGAATCCCCCCCTTTAACACGTGGCTCCTAAAGCACGTAATAAGTTTAGGACGGGGTCCTGGACACCTAGACCATATGTCCCTAAGAATTTCCTAGTTCAATCGAGTGTCACCCCTTGCGGGGCCAGAAAGAGGACACTTGACATGTTTTCTGGGGTACAGATGCGGGGCGGCCTCTTCTGTACCGCAGAGAGATAATATGAAATCCCCGGCCTGGCTTGGGCATGGAGTGATGGCTGCCGCACAGCCAGTGGGGAAACAAAGCTCAAGGTGGGTCTTGAGGAGGGAGCGACGTTAACCATGGAGCCAGAGAGGGGAGTGACGCTCTCCACAAGGTCAGAGGTGGGAGCATAGTTCTCCACAAGGCCAGAGGGAGGAGCAATGCTCTCCGCAAAGCATGAAGGGGGAGCGATGTCCTCCATGGACAAGAAGGGGGAGCGACATGCAGTGTGAAGCAGAGAAACGGAGTGACGTCTTCAGTGGAACATGGAGGCAGAACGACGTCCTCAGTGGAACAGGCTGGCACAATGGGAAGGCGGCACAGTGTCCTTAGCAAAGTAAGAAAGCGGAGCAACGTTTCAAGAGAAGCCTGGTGTAGTGATGTCCGAGGCAGAGCAGGGAGGCAAAGAGCTCTCGGAGCTCTCTCAGATGAACAGGGAGGTTGAGCAGCATCCTCAGTCAAGCAGGGAGACTGAGTGACACTCTCCATTGACACGGCAGGTTGAGAAAGATCCGTAGTAGGGGAGGGAGGGAGGGAGGAGAAAGATCTTACGCATGGCTTTCAGCCATGCTTCTGTGGCCCTTATCCAAGACTCCCTCCCCTCTGGTTCCAACCTCAGGGTCTCCTGAAGATGGATGCAAGTGCAGATTAAGTTTAATATAAATCAAAACAAAACATAAAACAAGAACTTTAGAAGTAGTGACAAAAACATTGAGGCTAGGAATAAACATAAAACAAAACCATAATACAGCAACAGAAACTACAGCAAAGTAAGACATACGAAAGACAATGGGTGCAGTGCAAACCGTGGCTTATGTACAAATGAGCATTAAGCCCAACCATGAATCAGGTGCAGATAGTCATGTGACGTGATCAGGTGAAATGCAGTGGCTGATGGGAATTGTAGTCTCTAGTCCTTTTCCAGGTGCTGACAGCTTAAAAAAATATGTTATGTATGAACACAGCTTTAGGCAGCTTCTTCACCAAACACTTATGGGTTGTGCGGCTTTTCCCATGACTGTCCCTGACACAAATAGTTTTCTCCGCTGTTCCTGCAGCGTAGTGTGAGAACCAGTCACACACGGTGATGCAAGTCCTCATCTACCTCATCTCGTCAGTCATGTTTCATTTTTGTAGAACAAGCTGTAGCATATTTTGCCATAACTTGTGAAAGATTTATTACTTATCTGTGAATATATACATTTTTTTAAAATAACTTAAAATTTCCTTCGAATAATTTCAAACTTCCCTGAATGTCTAACAAGGAACAGATTTCAACAGGAACTAAAGATGATCAATGATCAATGATCAATGAATCAAATATATCTCAGTAGACAAAATTTGAATATTTCAGCAAATTCGAAAGAGTTTAAGTGGATCATAAGCAAGTACAGGCAAGTGACCACAGTGCAACTGGATATAATGCCTGCCTATTATCATCAAGCAGTGAGTTGCAATTCATGTTGAGGTATCGCAAGGATCACTGCAAAGCATTTTACTGTGCACTGTTAGAAATTTTTTTTCGGATGGGTAACAATCATCGCTTTCTATGAAGTTATTTACATTCTTTTGCCATAACATTGTGCTGGAAATAGATTCACCCAGTTCTATCATTATTTAAAAAATGTGCACATGTGCAAAATGTTAAAATCTGACATTTTCTTACAGACATATGATGCAATGTAATGGTTTAGTCAGTGGTCAGTGGCAGAGATTGTCCTCTTTTTGTAAGGTTTGTAAAATGGAATACCTCTGTTTTGGGGCTAGGGATGTTTCCCTAGATGAACAAGCTGAAGAACACAAAATCTATGGTGCTGGATTTTTTTTTTTTTTTTCTACTTGTGCTCCAAGTCAACAAACCAAAAAGATGAGTTAAAAGTTCATGTTTTAAAATTGAACTTTTAGATTTACTAGTCGTACTAGATGTACATATAATCAATTTTGTAAAATTGTACAAAGTGATTCATGCAAATAAAACATGCTAGATAGGAAAAGGACTGAGAGAGAGAGAGAGAGAGAGAGAGAGAGAGAGAGAGAGAGAGAGAGAGAGAACAGTCTCTGCCAATGTTCTGGCCAGTCCTGTCAGAGCCAAACCTCATTCTCCATCACTGTTAGCTAATCACCTCTAATGGCTATTGTGTGATACATGATGCAATTAAAGGCTAATGCTTAGTGCAAATGTGATTATACTGGGCAATCTGATTGGCATTTGGGGATTCACGTTTCAGCACCACATTGCTTTAACAGTCCAATCAAATGCCTGTCCACTCTCTATCAGAGGAGTTTGGGTTCCTTCCAAAATGTGTCTGGACAAAATCCTGTGTGCATTACACTGATCATGGTAAAATACATGAAATTAATGAAGAGAGAGAGAGAGAGAGAGAGAGAGAGAGAGAGAGAGAGAGTAGTCAGTCTTCTATACCCCTCTGTACTCGGCCCCTCTCTCCTCTCGACCCTCCCCCACTCCTGCCCCGTCACTGTCAGGCTAAACTCATGATGAATTGCCCTGTCAACAGAATTCATTCAGGGACCAATTAATCCAGCAGAAATGAACTAGAGCCATCAGATGCTGGAAAACTCAGAAAGAGTAGAAACAGTGCTTTATATGCAACAGAGGAAGAGAAAGATTGGAAGCAAGAATGTAAGAAAAGAAAAAGAAACGAGAGGGGTAGGGTAGCTAAAATATGTATTTTGTAGTGTTTTGTGTAGAGTAAAAATGACTTCAACACAGAAATGTTATGCTCAGCAGTTTCTGCTTTCTAGCTATATGGCTAGTATGTGAGCCATTATCACATACTAAGGCAATCTATTTTCTTTATTGCATTTGAAGTTTAATTATTTATAAGGTTTGGTATTCAAATTAAAACATTAGTAGAAGAGCTAACTCTGTATTCATAAACATCAATGGAGATTAAAAAAATTGTTCCGTTTTTAACTTTATTGTTTCAGATTTGTTTTTATTTAAGGGAGTTTGCACAATATAGTATTGTGCCAACTCATCTTTATGCAGGAATATACTTTTAAGCCACTCAAACACAGTGCTTGGATGAATCCCAAATGGTTTTTCCAGTTCACTAAGTAGAATCTTGGCATAGGGTATTACAAAATGGCATTGTAGAATCTACATACTACAGTGTACACCCAAATAACCACAAATTGAGGTTCAGCAACTGTAAAAATATATATATGTATATATATAAAATGTAGTAGGAGGAACATACAACAACATTGTCTTGACAAATTGATCCAGGATTAGGATTAGGAACAATTCCCATTTTCATTCCAAACTATTCAAATTATAATTCCAAACTACACTTCTAAGTACAGTTTCTTCAAAAATTTACTTACTTAAATAAAAATGTATTGAATATTTAAGTCTTATAAAAGAAGGTTTCTCAAAATTTATTTTCTCTTCAAATAGAAAATGGGCAAGAGAACAAAAAGTAAGAACACAAAATAAAAACGCAGAAACAGCTCTTTATAGGACACAAGGAAGTGGGTAGGATGGAGTAAGTATTGTGTGTGTGTGGGGTGTGTAAAAAAGAAGTGAGAGAGCTAGAAATTGTGAAAACAAAAGTGCTCTGGAGAAGTGTCTGTGTCTAGGGACTGCAGTGAAAGTTAGCCTGACAGGACTTGGTCATTTAATGCTTTAGTGCTCTGAAGACAGGTCCTGTCATAGCGGCCAGTGCTACAGAAATCCCCTGGTAGTCCGTTTATTAATTATACTGAAGAGTGAGGGGGCATCCCACTGTCTCGCTCCAGTCCCTGTCAACCCCATCAGCTGTCATTCGGCCCTCTATAAACACTTCCTTTAGCATCACTCAGCAGTTAACACAATAGAACCGAGACCTCCAATGCAAATAAATGCACAGTTGTTGTTTTTTTCTGAAATCTGCCATGCCTTTTCATCTAAAGACCTTCATGAGCCTCAAGAGACTATAGTATTATATCTGACCTCATACACACTGTAGTGTGACAGGTGATGGATAATACGGCACGATTTTAATGAAATGAAAGACTAGATTTCTCTTAAAGCTGAAGTTAAACTAGAAATTAGCCTTTTGTATTTCTTTGTGAAATAGGTGTAGCTAGGGTGGGACCAAAACAAAATAAATAAATAAATAATTGAGCTTTTTTTTTTTTTTGATTTCGTACCAGCTTTATAAATGCAATTCAATTCACCATTTCAAAATGAAGTTAGCAGTACTAAAACAAGTACTAGGTGTTCACAGTTTATGACATTGAGCATTTTTTGGCAATATATGCATGCCGTCATGTCAGATTTCGTAACTACACTCTAAAAAATGCTGGGCTATTTAGCTGGGTTGAGCATTTTGGGTCATTTAATTTGGTTATTTTCTCAGTCTTGGGTAGTTTTTTGGGTAGTTTTGTGTAACCCAAGTGCTGTGTTAGTGGCTGGGTAATTTTCACTGACAGTTGAATCAATGCACCCCTCCCCCACCGCAACGCATCAGCCCAACTCCTTGAGTCAAATCAACTCAGCGTGGACTGTTTGAATTCGCCTCAGGTGGCGGTAGCAGTTTTCACATGGACAGACTGTTAGATTTATTTGTAGAAACAAGATTCGTATCAATATATTTATCCATAAAACCAATACTGTACACTAGAAAAAGCACAAATGTGCCATAACAGTCCAGTTTACATGACATTAAATGCGTCGCTATCTTCATTAGCTTTGGCTTACTTGTTTGTAATGCCCACCGGATTGGATGTTGGTTACTCAGTTGTTGTTTTTTTTATGTTTTAAATGTCTCCTTTGATCAAAATCTGATCTTTTCGTCTTAAATATATGACTTATTTGAGTCATTTTCTTCAGAGGCTTTAAATATACACCACTTTAACAGCTCTAGCAATACATTTCTGAACACCTTCTTGTGTATAAATAAAGCAGATACCAAGTTGACATATTTGTTTATAATGTGGTATATTTGATATTTGATAAAATTAACCCAGCATTTTTGTAAAAAATTAAATCATCCTTTGAGTTGAACAATAACCCATTTGCTGGGTTAAAATTAACAACCCAACTTGATAGGTTAGTTTAGCCCAAAATGTGTTCTGTCCTATATTTACCCAGCCTCTGGGCTAAAAATAACACAATTTGGGTTGGTTTTAACCCAGTGGGTTTTTTTTTTAGAGTGTAACAAACCAACAAACAGAAAAAAAAAATCCCTAAAGATGAATGAGTTATACAATCTAATCCAGTCTCTTGAATGAATGAGTAATATGCTGCCTATAAATAAAACGGAATGCATTCAAACAGGTAAAATTAGTGTTTCCATTTTGAATCTACTACAGTATATGAAGGACTACCCCTTAGTTTGAGATTGAGTACCACTGGAATATGAGTTTTTTCACAGCTGACAAGAAAGTGACAAGAAAACCCAAATGTAATTTTTCTTAAAATAATCTAGTGTGATGTGGCTTTTAAGGTCTTAAGTCAGGCCTACATAGTGCATCGAAAGAACTCTTGTCATATAACTGCTGCTGCAATGTTTCAGACTGTCCCTGAAGTGAGGCATTTGGATATAATCAGTGATTGTATTCATTGCAAATCTACAAATCCTACAGGCAATTTGTTGTAAACAGAGCACTGTAGACCATTATGCTGGGCAGACATGACACACATCATTTTTATTATTGTTGTTGTTGAACACCCACAAGCAAAATCAAGTAGAGACTCTTGACAGTGCTCAAAGCAATAAGCTTCTGCAATGTGTGTGCGTGTGTGTGGGGGGGAGTCACATGACTTAATTACTCTAGACCTAATTAAGAACAGGTGAATTAGTTATCTAGGCTTGTGGGATAACAGGCCAGAAAGTTAAGAAAGCTGGCCAGCTTGAGATGTGACATGTAAAAACAAGCATCCGTTACCATGGTGCTAATATAAAACAAGCGTCTACAATCTTATCTGCCAGTGGTTGTTGTGACTGCAGGTTTTTATGCTAACCAAGCAGGAGCAACAACTGATTCCACTTGTTTAATCAGTTCATCTTAGTCTCCAATTAACTATCAAGTGTGCCTCTGTTTTGGCTGTAATGAGAGACTGCAGCTATACCGGCCCGTTGTGGATAAGTTTGAAGACCCCTGATATAAAACAAGCTTCTTAGATTTGTTAGCTTTTTAAAATGCTGGTCATTCTGGGTTGGTCATTCTGTGATGCTGGTTTTTCATTAATCAGCAACAACCAGTGTGGTAAACTTCACCCAACAGTTTCTGATTTGCAGAAAAGCACCTATTCCTGTGGCAATATGAGCCTTATTGACTTACCGTTATGACTATGAAGTGAGCAACATGTGACCATTTGCTGAACAAAGGGATAACACAGAGCAGAATTTAAAGTAGGGTTGCATTCACTGTCAGTAGTGAGCACAAACATTCTTGTTCTGGCATTAACTTGTGAGGAGCTTTCTCTGACTCTTCTCAGCAATTTCTGGGGCAAGTTCTTGTGTTGACTTGATCCCTTCACCCTCCAAGGGGTCTTCTAGAAAAACTAGATAATACAGTAATAGATCAGTCCTTAAGGTAGCACTGGGGATTCCCCCAAGGGGAAAATGGCATGTGGAAGTTTAAAAAACAGTGTTGAAACAAGGCAGTATGTTGTAGAAAATACTGAAAAGTTTCCTGGAATTATGGCCCTGGAACTGGTACCTCTGGCGCAAATGCACCTAAAGTTCCAGAGTTACTTGAAATGGTCTTAAGTTCCTGAAAAGTTTCCTATAGTAAACAAATGCACGTGGTACGTATTGGAAAAGATATCTCATAAAACGAGGGAAATTAAACTCCACTGCTTTGCATGATGCATTCCGATTATTCCTCAGTTAGTTTAAATCGTATTTGGCCTTGAGCAGGATCATGGCCTCAGAGCACTAACCAGGTCACAGTGGTGTGTGTGTATACACATTCCATATGGCCAGTGTCAACATGTAGGACACACAATACAGCTGCACGCCACAATGCTGCCAAAAGTTACTCTAGCTCGAGCCCATTGTGCCAGAGTTGATCAGAAGGTGAATATTTCATAGGCTCTTTTCTCTGCATGTGAATTGACACTGCGAGCAGAGCAGAGGCCCGGCAGCTGCGAGGCAAAGGATACAGGCAGGTATTCCCTTACCTAGAGTAGAGGATGTGGCCACACACATCTACCCACATAGACACACACATACACCTTATCTAGTTTATAAAGCAAGCAGAGCATGATAATATGAGCATACAGTACATTCCAATTTGCTCAACAGATCATTTTCAGATGACCAGATTATTTTTCCCAGTCCAATCCCTCAGTCCTTCAGCAACATCCACTTTACCCTTAAACTTCATCATAAAATAAGTTTCTTTTTCGGTTTATGTCATTTTGAGAAAATGAAATGGTTTTGCAGAAGAAAAAAAGCCGACTTGCTAATTATATCTTTCTGCAAATTCTACTTGGTGTATATCCACAGCATAATGCTGTGCCATTTTCCCCCCATATTTTATGACATGGAGAATTATGTGGCACAAAGTGAGACAGATCCTCTCATGATAAGGGGAAAGAAGAGCCCAAATACTCTAAGGATGTTGTGCTGGTGAATATAATTAATTAACAAGTCTAATTAGGAATGAGAGAGCAGGTGCAGCCTGTGGTGTGACAATGCTGACAGGGAGACAGTGATGAGAGAGAGAGAGAGAGAGAGAGAGAGAGAGAGAGAGAGAGAGAGAGAAAGAAACCATCCGACTAAATACTTACAGCATGACATGAGGAGGAACGAAAAGACAAACCAACTTTCTGCATTTTGTGATGTGAACCCTCAGAGGAATACAGAGGGAGAAGAAAGAGACCAAAGCACAGTAGGGGTCACTCCTCTCCTCCTCAGAACACACACACACACACACACACATTCCTGTTATATCAAATGCATGTGAGTTTACACCAGTGAAGCGAGAAGCCCTTGTTCTCTCCAATCCTCATCTTGTTCTCATTTATGATCAATGCTAAAAAAAAAAAAAAAATGAATTACAAAACATAAAACAAACACATAACAGCTCTAATTTGATTTCCTTTTGATGTGCTATCCAAAGTTTTGTGATGAAACACATAATGCTAATGTCAGTGAAACAAAGCATCAAAATCCATTTCTCTTGAGTTCCAAATCTCAATGAATTTTTTAATGTGTTTGGATGATGAATTTAGATGCAACACTATGATTGCTAACTACACCACTAACCCAACCCTTTACCAAACA
>JANDJT010000032.1:5231670-5241759 GCA_024331685.1 Stegophilus panzeri
GGGGAATGCAAAACTATGCAGAAATGTCTAGCAGAGAAAGAAAACATGAATATAGTTATTTTAGGATCTGGCCAAATGACAGAATTTATCAAGTGACATGGAGAAGAAAAAAAAACCAAAACACTCTTCTTTGCCATATTTCTATTAGCTTTTAATGTTGCTAGGACATCATATTAAATTTATGTTGTGTTTGACAAGAAAAAATCCTCAAAACGAAAGTTTAAACTCACAGACTCTAAATGCTGTTTGTGAGACCTCACTGGTTAATTGTTCTTTGGGTAGTGTGAAGGGTGAAAGGGTTATTTTGCAGGTGCAGTGCAGAGGTTAGAGGCTATGTAGAGGGCAAATTAGCTTAAAGACCGGCCAGCTGTGTTTATCACTCCTTTCTACACACAGTAAGATTAGGATAATGCAATTCAATTAGCACTGAAAGGGGCTACAAAGTGCGACGTACTATAGATGCAGCTATAAATTTTTAAATATATGTTTTAAAATGTCCAACTAGTACATTATTACTTATTAGCTTTTGAGTTGTTCTTAGTGTGTAAGATTTTAGTGTTCTACAGCTGTTATCTTTGTAAATTACTTGAATGCACTGCTGTTTTGTCCATAGACACAAATGAAACGCCCTTACTTGCTTTTTTTTCCCTGAATCACCAGCATATTTTTAAAAAATATTTGGTTCTTTCATAATTTCCTTTGCTTTGTTGATGTGCCATCAACCTGATGTCATAAGAAATTCAAATGTTTGAAAGAACAATGGTGATGTGGTAGAATTTTATGTGAAAACAGTTGTTGGAAAAGGTACAAACCCCTAACTCCAACTTTAAACTTCACAACATTTATATGATTGCAAAGTACTACAAATGTGAAAGGATCATAGTAAACGTTTCAGTTTAGGGATGGATGATTATTCATAAGAATTGTTTGAGACAGAGAATGTCATGGTTCAGTTATGAGTTTTTAAATACAAATGCAGCAAAACATCTCAGAACTTACACATTATCACCCCATTTACCTCTAGCATAAGGTGGAAAACTAAATTTCTGTACTGCTTATCCTTACAGGGTTGCAGGGAACCTGGAGGCTATCCCAGGAGGCATGGGGCACAAGGCAGGGTATACCCTGGACAGGGTGCCAATCCATCTCAGGGCACAATCACACACACACTTTGGAACATGCCAATCAGCCTACATTGTATGTCTTTGGACTGGGGAGGAAACCGGAGTACACAAAGGAAACCCCCGAAGCACGGGGAGAACACGCAAGCTCTGCACACACAGAGCCACGGCAGGAATCAAACCCTTAACCCTGGAGGTGTGAGGCAAACACACTAACCACTAAGCCACTGTGCACCCACTAAATTTCCTATACACAAAATATGACTCATCTTCAAAATGTTCCACTTGATGTATGGAAAACATTTGCCCTAAAGACTTGATCATTCACACAGTTTTTGCCCAGCATTTGTGTTCATTTTCACCTAGCAGTTGTTTCCTGATCATCATTGACCCCAACCTTAAAAACCTCACCATTGCTCCAACTGTTCTCTATAGGCTTTCTTATTCCGTAGCATCCCAGAGTAATCTCTTCATGAATTAACTTTAATCGTGGCATGTACAAAGCGTCATGCTGGCAACTTACTTCTGATGATCAGGGTCAAAATTAGTAAGCTTTATTACAGCAGGGTTTGCTGTAATCAAATCTATCTGTGTGCAATCGGCTGACTCTAATTATGTCTTAAATTAGTCTCAAATTTAACTAGGAAACAATTTGCTTCTCCACATTGGTGTTGGATAACCATATTCATTAAATAACTAAGTAAAAACTTTCTTTGCTTCATTTAATAATATATTTTTGTTTCAAGACCCCATTCAAAAATATACAGAACAGAGAAAATCAGGAATTTAATCCACTGCATGTCCTTTTTTAGAAGAGAGGAAAGGATTGATGAACTAAGGAATTGATGAGGTTTAAATATTTGGAAGGAAAACCAACTGAATAACATTATAAAGTGTACAAAATTCTAGAAATATACTTAATAATCATGTTGGCATACAAATAACTATTAGTACAAATACATATTCCAGTTTTAAATCAGTATATTTGATTATTTTTGAGTGTCATGATACAGTAAAGTGCTACTTTTAAAATAGCTACATCTAAACAGTGGGTAATTAAAAAAGTCTTTTCAGTTTGTAATTTCTATAGATATGAATTTTAATCAGTCTGGTATTACCACAATGCGTGTGTTTTCATTAAAATTTCAGGCTTGATTTTTAGATTTAGTTCACTTACAGTAGTTAAAATAAATAACATACCTTGGTTTATTTAACATACTATTTTGCTCAAATGCACTGTTGCAATAGTGTTCAGTGTAGAAATCATGCTAGATGAAATATAACACAGTCGCACAGTCAAGTGCAAAAGTTTGCACACCCTTAGGACGTAATCAATAACACAAATCATTTGAATTTACAGAAACATTACATTTTGGATGATAGGTTTCACAGTTCTTTCTTCATTATCACAAGCAACAAAAACTGTCAAGTAGTGTATGTTAATGAGAAATGTAATAAAAATTGGAATGCAATATGAATATTCTGTAATAACTTGGTACACTCTGAGCTATTTGTTTAATTGTTAAAAGTCATACATTTCTTCTAGCGGATATATTTTATTCCAAATTATACTTCTAATTTCTGATTTTCAAAGTTGAAAGACAGAATGATTTGGTTATATAGAGAGGAAAAAAGATAAGAAGAAGAAAGTAAAGAGAATCTGCTTATATTATTATCCAACGAACATAAACATATACAAACATTTGTTATCATGAGCCATTCATTTATGCTTTCGAATTGTGCTAATAATTAGCATATGAAGGGTTATTTCAAGCATCAAATCAGTGTTTTGTTCACACATGAAACACTGACATATGTGGTTAGTGGTTAGTTTTAGTCAGTCAGTTAGTTTTATCTATTTACAGGAAATTAATATGTGAAACTGCTGCTTTCTAAACCTACACGGCAAATGCATGTAGATATGCACATATGGAATACATGATTGCAGGCCTGCAAGTTGAAATGCATCAACATCATTATCCATTCCAGTGTGCCTCTGCCACGCACGCTGAGGCAGCTATTACTAGTGATAGACATCCTCCCTGTGCTGGAAATGAGCAATTGACCCTGGCTGATTCTCCAAAACTGGCGTCGCATCATAACCTGAGGGAACATGTTGTCATGCGAATGAGATAAGTTTATTTTCCACGATCCAGCATTTGTTCTGACAGGCAGGGAGTCTGCACGGTAGCAAAAAGGACCAGCGGGGATTCTGTCCTCGACGCACGGCGAGGAACGAGTGACGGGTGCACAGCGTTTGGCCATCACCCAAATCTCTGCCTCTACCTTCTGTGCAGGCCTCCAGCGTGGGAGAGAAGCAGGAGGCGGCAATATTGTGGAACAAATTTCCCCTAATGTGAACCTGCTGGGCTGGGACTTGGGAAGGTAAGGTAGGCTCTTCTGCAGTATTCTTGTATTCCACACACACACACACACACACACAAACACGGCTGCACTTCCTTGTAGCAACCTTCATGGCCACCTGACAGAGGGGATATAAAAAATTAGGCAGAGCAGGGTCAAAGCTCCTGTTCTGTGTAGTTTCAGTAAGGTTGCCAAACCCTCACTCATGACAGATCTCAAATTAAATCACTGCACTACCTACAGCTGCAGTCGATCCCCTACTGTGTAAGCAACATGTTAGGCATTACCTGTCCAACAGAATGCCATAGTGACCTTCTCTACCCTTGAGATCAGTAACAATTTTAACTCTGAATAACAGGCAAAATAACATGATTCTCCATGCAGTTTGTTATTTATTTTGATTTGCAGCCCTGTGTGTTCAGAGTTTTCATGTTCTCCCAGTGCTTCTGGGGTTTCTTCCGGGTACTCCGGTTTTCCTGCCCCAGTCCAAAGACATGCATTGTAGGCTGATTGGCATTTCCAAATTGTCCGTAGTGTGTGAATGGGTGTGTGCTTGTGCCCTGCGATGGGTTGGCACCCTGTCCAGGGTGTTCCCGCCTTGTGTCCTGAGTCCCCTGGGATAGGGTCCAGGCTCCAGTCTCCCGTGCATCTGTGTAAGATAAGCGATACAGAAAAGGGATGGATGGATATATATGTGAAAATGAAACTGTCACCATTTTATTATAGCACCTGAGGGTGTGCTCTACAATGATTTAAGAATGTCCTTACCTCATAAAATCACTGTAATGCATGCCCTCAAGTGGCTTATTGCTTTATTTGACCATTTCACTCTACCCCACTACACTACAATATACTTCGCTTAACTTCACAGTTTTAAGGTACTGCATTTCATAGCTTTTGGGTGTGTATTTGAACTATGACACTAGCTAGTGTTTTGGAACACAAATTGCTCAAATTACCTGGAAAACCCTTGAAAGTCCGTGTACAATACAACAAAGTCATGATAATCTGTAGATAGTGTTTAAAAACATTACTCATGTTGGCAGTGATGTAACCAGAGCCTTTTGTTGAACTCCAGCTTTCTACTGTTATTGCTTCTATAAGATATATTAAACACTTTGTTCTACTTTGACAAGTTATTGCTTCCTTTCCTGTTCATTTACAGTTCATTTTTAGCCTGTTCTCACAAACCAATAAAAGGTAGGGTTATTAAAGTTTTCAACATCTCATAATAGTTTCCACTTAAGCTTTCCTGACTAAAACACTAGCAAAAACATCCTACACACAGTACTTAAGTATAACGGGGATAGGAGTTTAGTATTCCACATCCACAAATGAGCAGTCTGTGTTATTTTCACACTGTAGGCTCAGGGGCTGGATGGGGTGGTGGTGGTGGAGATGATTTCTATAGCAGCAGCAGGGTCCCCAGCTGTCCCATTTGAGCATAGATAGGTGGCGTGAGCTCAGGGACCACTTAACCTTAGCAGCGTTTCAACTCAGGAAGTTCAGCGGCTGTTGAAATTCTGTGCCCCACTTAAAATGCAAACTGTACACCCAGGGGGGAGGACCAATCCGAATTAACTGAAGAGTTCAGGCTCCACACAGTGGCTCTTTAGACGTAATTAAGCATCAATATCAGGCATATCAGAGAATGAAGCGTGGGTAAAAAAAAAAAAAAGGGGGGGCTTTGTGTAAATCAAAATCCTCTGATTAAACATTATCCCACATGAGAATTTAATTTGTGTTTGTTTCTTTTTTTGCAGAAAGTGAAAATTTGCTTCAAATGTAACTGATGAACTGATGTAACTCTTAACCTGGTATTATAAATTCTCATAGAAAAAGAAAATCCATGCACTCTACTTTTTTTGTGACCCTTAATAGACAATATAATAATGTTCTCTATGAGTGTCAGACAGTTCAAATTTCACATCAATAGTTTCAAACGCTGTAAAAAACAGAGCAGTTTTGCAAGAGCTAGGAGGCGGCAACCCTCTTTTGGGAAACACGGGCTTCACTGTGACACACATTATTTCTGACAGCTTGGACAAAAAGCCGCTAGTTTTGAAAAGGAGAACAGCGCATTGTCCTCACTGGAACCCTTCTGGATGGGAAGGGCAGTCTAATCAAGCGGCCGTCTTTCACTGTGAGCGGAGGGAGGGAACTGAGACCTACCCCAGGGACCCTTAAGGCGGCTTTAGGGGCCAAATGAGGTGTAAGTCTATTAAAAGGGAGTTTGTGTCCCAATCACAGACCCGCTGGGAGCCTCTGCCTTGTCATTCAGGTGCGGCTAATTTTCCTTATGGTCCAGGCAGCCTGATGCGAGGGCTGAAAGGAGATCAGACATTTACAGATGATTATAGAGATCAGACAATGGCAGAGATCAAACCCTTTCAGACAAACGTGTTAAAAACCACATGAAGGCAACATTCACGATAATCTGTATGCTTGCTTGTGTTTTTGTGAAAAGTAAATATAGTCTACACATTAGCAACAAGCTTTGAAACAGGATGTCTACAGTGCTTTCTTGAACATTTATCATGTATGATAGCACTGATATTTAAATTCAATTTAATTATTAAATTCCATGGAGTTCATATCTTTTATTAATTTCTGCTTGGGTAAAAAAATAAACAAACAAAAATGGCATCAGTATTATGGATTATATATTTAGTGTGGCGAAATATAATATAACTATAAGTATGTGGATTCCTATAGGTCTATCCAAGCTGTCAATTATATGGGGGAATAAACAACTGGATATAGAAATGCTTGATAGGATTCAAGCCAGGATTTGTGCAATGAATAAACATTGCTTTAGAGAATATACACAAAAAAAGAGAAAACTTTTGAACTGATTTTATTCACTATTAATATCTTTCCATACACGATTTGACCATTTCTTTGCTTGTGACAATGAAGGAACAAAGCACAGAGCACACCAAAAGTCTTGGTGTAAATAAAATTTCTGTCTTTCATTTCATCTTAAGGGCATGCTAACTTTCGCACTCAATTGTCCATTAGTTACAGCATTGAACTTTACAGAGTTATAACTTATAATAGCACATAGGTGTTTGTAATATGCATACATTCCCTTTAAAGATGCGATTCCATTAATAAAACATTTAAATTGACAGATTCCTTTCTTGTTTTTTTTTTTGTTGTTTTTTTTTTTTTTAATGAACTATGTTTCCTTAAAGCTGTGGCTTATCCTTGGTTTAAGGATGCAGACCTACATGCTTTTTTGTTTAGCTACACATTAGATTTTATTATCCTATAATTGTTCTTTAGTATTATTCAATACATTCATTTAATTTAAGTATTTATTTTAAATCTTTCTAGGGACAGTTTTCTGTTAAGTGAGTCTATCTAACTTAAACACTCATTGCATCAGGTGAACACTAAATAGCTGGTGTTGAGGACAGCTTACTATAGCAATTAAGAAAAAAAAAATATACGTACATTTCAGGACTTTCTTATTTATGGTTCAGACTTGACGACAATAATTTTCCATGATACCGTATATGATAGGATCTTTGTCCGAGTATGAAAATGAATATTTTTGGAGAGCAAGCTTAAGATCATGATTATGAACAATTGCTATACAGAGAGATAAAATGTAGCATAAATTCAAGCAGACAAGGGCAATGCGGTTGTACTTTGTTAGATTTAGATTCATTTAGATTTCATGAACTTTAGGTATATAGCACATTTAAAAGATAAGTGTTGGCCAAAGTGCTGTACAATAGCAATTAGTAAATACAAACAGCAATGAAATAAAAAGACAAATAAAATGAGACAATAAAAGAATAAAACAATTATTAAAGACAAAAGGCAAATAAAAGCATTAAAGACAAAACTACGGATTAAAAAACAAGACATGACAGAAGACTCATTTTAATGTGATCAAATTAGTAAGAAAAGGTACAACCACTACACCTAAACCTTGATCTAACTTTTGGAACTTCTCATCTAAATCTCGTGGTTTTGCATGTGTGAGGTCATGGCCTGAGGCAACCCCAGGAAGCATCGACCTCTCTGGTCTAGTGAGAGCCATAATATGTTATGTGATTGAATATTTCAAAGTACTTTTCACTCTCCAGTGAATGAGGAAGGCACTAACACATTTAATTCAATGACAGAAAATTATATAATAGAAACTCACACACACAAAGAAAAAAAAAAGAGACAGATCATGAATGAAAGGAAAAGAGGGAGGCGAAGACTCAGTATCATTCCATCATTACGAAAGGGGAGAAACATTATCAGGCCAAAGAAAATATTTGGCCCCAGACCTCATTCAATCATCACACTGAAATGGGATTGGTACTTTATCAAAATGAAAAAAAAAAAAAAAAAATGCTGGAAAGTAACAATTGCATTCAGAAACTGCCATACTAAAAGAGCTAATTAAAAGGAAAGCAATTTCACTATTGCACATTCAAACTCTCTAATTGAAAAGAAAATAAATACCAGCAGGAGAAAAGGGCCTGAAAGATTGAGGAAGGGAGCCGACATTCGGTCACTGAGGCAGATGGCAACAAATAGCTGAAAATTGTAAAGTCAATGGCAGCTCCCAGAACGGCACTCACATTGTGTTCATTGATGACTTAAGGACCAATTCCATATGGTATCAAAAAGCTAATTGAAGCTGTTTCTTAACTGAAGTTCCAATCTGGTATGGGTTCAATTGAAAAGTTTTCAATTTTTAGAGTAATTCTGAATTTCATTTGCATATATAGACTCTCACAGAAAGATTCAGGGAAAGTTGTAATGTGCTGTGCATTTAGAAATTCCATGCTGTTGAGGCTTCTTTTTTCCAGCCTCATTCTTGACTTTGTAATTGTTTGATCGTTCAACTTGGAGGTCTAATTTACCCCCTGCTAGGCAGGCTGTGTGTTACGCCATTTTGTGAAACATTTAGCTGAATCTGAAATGAGCCACTGGCAGAAAAAGGCCTGGGTTCCATGTGCACTCACCTATTTATAGTCAAGTCTGTGTGCATTTCATCAGCATTAACCCTTTGTGTGGTGGCCACCCATATGCTTCTACCCCGAGGTCAAATTTGGAGAATTATAGACCTGCTGTACTTTAGTACCTTTGTACAGCCAGGTTCATAATATTAATAACATTTGGACAGTGACACAATTTTGCCTCTGTACACCACCACAAAGGATTTCAAATTAAGCAATCGATATGTGATTGAAGTGTAGACTTCAGCTTTAATTCAAGGGCTTTAACAAAAGTATTGCATTAACCATTTATGAATTACAGCCTCCATTTTCACAGGCTCAAAAGTAATTGGGCAAGTGACTGAAACGCAGCTTCATGGCCAGGTGTGTATTGTGCAGAGGCCACAGTGGTGGTGTACAGAGGCAAAATTGCAAAAATCGTGTCACTGTCCAAATACTTATAATATTCTGTTTCGATTTATGTTTCTTGTATATAGACAGGTAACATGTAATAATAGGGCCTTAAAGAAATTATGATGCTTCAATGCCATTTATGCAAAATTATTTTTTAAATATTCAATGCCTAATATGCTAACCTGCTCATATTGTCTGATTTCAACAAATTTAAGCTCAAACCTAGACTTTCTCACCCTTACTGTCCATGAATGCCCCCTTTGTGTCTCATTTGTCTCAAACTGGAGTCTCCTGCTGTTGCTATTCTGCTGTTCTGTCACTCAAAATATGAGAATTATTAACCATAGTCTTCTTCCCCTTCATACAGATCCATAGGAGGCCTGTTAAATAGGAGAAGTCACCTCTCCAGAGGATATCACTGCTCACAACAGCATGGGGCCTTTTGTCCAGTGACATTTACATCACTGCCCTCCAAATCACTGTCAGGATTACATAAATTTAACAGTAAATATAGTCTGTGTGTGCAACACCAACAGATGAATTCATTCATCTTTAGTAGCCACTTTATCCTGGTCAGGGTCATGCTGGATCCAGAGCCGATTCCTGGAACACTGGGCACAGGGTGGGAATAAACCAGGATAAAACGGGGATACCAGTCAATATTAGGGCACGATAAACACACACACACACACACACACACACACACACACACACACACACACACACACACACACATTCAGACCAATGGTATTTCAGCCAATCCACCTCCCAACATGTTTTTGGGAGGCTGGAAGAAACTGGAAAACCCAGAAGAAACCCATGTGCAGAACTTGCACAAAACAGAACCACACAGACATTAAGCCAAGCTGGACGTGACCACCCTACCAACAGATACATATCAGATGCTAAAATGAACAACAAAGATAATCCCAAAAGTGCAACAAAAAGAATGGAAATAATTATTCTTACAACTCAACCCTAGTTGTGTATGGCTTCTGTGGTCTTAGTAATGTGCAGGAAAATGATGCATCTACACAAATGTTAAACCGGGCTATCCATTAATTTTGAGTAGATGGCACAGGTGGAAGAAAGAGTCCATAATAATTAGGACAAGCTGGTTTAAATGAGCTAGAAGTCTCTTCTTTCTTTCAAGTAAACAATATATTACATTTTACATTTACATTTATTCATTTAGCAGACGCTTTTATCCAAAGCGACTTACAAATGAGAAAATACAAGCA
>JANDJT010000032.1:5243094-5250594 GCA_024331685.1 Stegophilus panzeri
TTTGTTCAAGTAAACAAGTTTTCTGTTTAAGTAAGCAGATAAGTAAACAGTTGTTCAAGTAAATCTACAGTATTTTTTGTTTGAATAAACAGGTATTTTTGTTTGAATAAACAGGTTGTTTGTTCAAGTAAAGAAGTTTGTTCAAGTAAACAAGTTTTCTGTTTAAGTAAGCAGATAAGTAAACAGTTGTTCAAGTAAATCTACAGTATTTTTGTTTGAATAAACAGGCTGTTTGTTCAAGTAAACAAGTTTACTGTTTAAGTAAACAGATGAGTAAACAGTTGTTCAAGTAAATCTACAGTATTTTTGTTTGAATAAAGAGGTTTTTGTTCAAGTAACCAGTTGAGTAAACAGTTTTAAGTAAGCAGATGTTCAAGTAAACATATTCTGTTTGAGTAAGCAAACAAACAGGTTTGCTGTTCATGTAAACAGTAGCATAAGCAGTTGTTTGAGTAAACAATCGTAAACAAGTTTTCTATAAATAATATATAGTTGTTTGAGTTAAACGGTTTTCTGTTTTCTGTTCGAGGAAACAGGTTTTCAGAGCAATGTGTCTAAAGTATTGCCTCGGATTCTGGATTGATTTAATTTCAAGTTATACTGTCAGATATGATATAGGAGACAGAATGTATTGTTTAAAATGAGTACAACTATCATGAGCACTTGCAGCTGAAAACATATTTTAAAGCACACAGATGCAAGTTCTCTCACATGAGTTTGATTCGTTTTTTTAGCTTGTGCAATACAATTGTTGCTCTGTATGGCACTGTCAAAGTAGTGTGTGTGTGTGTGTGTGTGTGTGCGTAGCGTTATCAGTGACAATATCATCAGCAAAGAGTGGGCAAATAAATGCCTTTAGTTGTGTAGCAGAAGCCAGATGGGTAAGTGTATTCAACCACAGTAGCAGCTGTCACATTTTGGGTACCGCTAAGTGCTTCACTAGTCAAGATTTCAGCGCTCCAAGTCTGTGAACAGCTCACCAACCAAAACACACACACACACATACACACACACACAAATACATACAGTAACTGCACCACACACCCAACCCAACCCATACATGCTCCAAGGACACACACAAAAAAAATGCTTTTTGTGAGGCTTGCCGACATTTAATCTTGGAAAGAAAAGGGTGATGTGTTTTCGAGAGAAGACAGTGCTCTGGAGCCATTAAAAGACCTGAAATAAAACACATTCCCAAGTGCCTCCTCCAAAACTGCTCTTTCTTTCTCATTCAATTTGAACCGGAATGAATTCCCAATAAGTCTGAGAGAGCCAGGAAGCTGCAATTTATAGGATGAGCACACAGGGAATAGGTATACACACAACTCTCACATGCCCGTTTAGATCTAAAAGAAATTGAATATATGTGTTACCCTGTTCTTCATCAAGTTCATCGTGGGTGTTTAAATGCTTAGTTTGTCTGCAAATTTATCCAAGAGGGAATACCCTATAAGCAAGAGTGAAAGCAGAGGCTGAAACTAACACAAACAATAGCCATTGTAATTCCCTGTCTTTCATTATCTTTAAATACTGTAGCGTGCTCCCCTGTAGATTAACTGAGGTCTGAATAAAAGAATATGGCTCCTGCAGAGGTGTCCCACTGTTTGTTATTCAGGCAGATCTCAGAACGGAGATGCTAAATCGTGTGTGTGGCTGTTAGGTTGCCTCTATTACCATATGTGTGTCATTTCTAGAGACATGGAAAGGGTTGGGGCTCAACTGGGGACTATTGATCCTACAGCACTCCATTTCAAGTTAATTGCGCTTGAAATGAGCTATATACAACTGTGCACTCACACACACAAGCACAAGCAGGCAGGACTAGCAACATGGGTTGGGACTTATTTATTTATATGCCTTTCCTTTTTTATTTTTCATTCAGTCATCCATTCATATTTCGAAATGTTTTGCTAGCACTATTAAAAATAAACGTTCTTTAATATTTCTTTACAGCACCATAGGTTCTGCAAAGAACCTTCTTCTTGTCAAGAACCATTTTTCATTTTATAAGTGTTGAGCTATAGGATTCTTTGGAGATTAAAGAAGTTCTTCATGGTTCATTATAGGTTCTTCAAGGTATCATCCCTTGACAAGTTAAAGTGAACACTGTAAGGTTCTTTGTGGGACTTCACAAGGTTCTCCTGGCATCACTCTTAAGAACCTCACTTTGGTTCCTTAAAGCACTAACTAAGGGTTGTTGTTTTTGTTGTTTGGGCTTGGGTGTTTTTTTTTTTTTTAGAGAGAACGTATGATAACATGGTTCCTTATGGCTCTGCTGTGAAGAACGATTTCTGGGTTCTTTAAAGCACCGGTAAATGGATGGTTCTCTAAAGAACTTGAGAGTAAAATGTTCTTTGTACAACTTAAAATGGTTCTCTTAAGGCATCAGGCTGAAAACCCCTTTTCAGTTCTAATTGGAACCTTTATTTTTTAAGAGTGAAGGAGTATACTTAAAGGTGCAGTCTGTCATTTTCAATGTAGTCCTGGCAGTAAAACAATATAACTTCAAATAAACCTTATAAAAACTAACATTCATCAATTTTGCTATGCAATGACTCATGTTTTTTTCCCCTTACAGTCTGAGGTTTACATAGTTTAAGCCCAGAAATAAGCTTGACCCCCCCAACAGGAACATATCCTCTCAGTTCTGCCACTTTTTTTGCTAAAATCAACCCAAAGGCAAGCAAGAGAGAACTGTGGTTGACTGGGAAGAGACAAGGCTTGCCAGTTATTTCATTGCAATTACAATTCACCAAATATGCAACAGAACTGCTCGATTACATGCAACTTTGTTGTTGTTGTTTTTTTGTTTTTTACATACACTAGCGATCATTTTCTTGACTTGTTTGATCAACAGTACATGACCACAAAACATTCATGTGAGGTCCTTCTGATGAAAAGAAAGCCCTAAAAATGCTGATAAACAATAAAATCCATGAAAATCTGTTATATTTCAACCCCTACTCCTACTTTAAGCTGATGTTGTGAGTATCGATTATTACACCAGTATGATAGAGCCAGAGTTTACAGGAAGCCTGTTTTGTTTCAACAGATGGTAATGTTAATTATGCACTTACACAGTGACACATCTCAAATCTTTTATCCGGAGTACTCAGCTAATAAAAAAGCTGTCGTGATAGTTCCTGAAGTGTATTTAAAAATAATGGTGAGGGTTTGAATAACTCCTACTGCTGCAGAAGAGGACGTGTCAGCAGCTCGCTGGTTAGAATGTGATTTGTTCTGTGTCTTCTGTCAATTTCTCAGTTGTTATTCTACAGGTCCTCACCTTTTCATCAACTTTTAGCAATGCTAGAATTGTATGAAACCAGTTAAGAAGTAAAAGTCTCTTGATCATTGAGATTTCAACAACACTCCAGTGGGAAAGTGACCTTACTGGTCTTTCAAGTCAGTGCTTTTCTGCCTGTTTATACTGTATGAAATCCAAAACTGCACATTAAAATCAGTAGCCGCTTGTTATCATATGTTTTGGTGGAGAAGTATGAATAATAACCACATAACCTCTACTAATTTTTGTAATACTACATCTTACAAAAGATTCTAAACATACTGTCTGCACTTTCAGTGCACTTTGCCATCTTTTAACTGTAATTCCAATGATTTGCTGTGAAACAAGATCTTGGTGGCTATCCCAAGTTGGGATTAAAAAAAAATCATGGCAACACGATCATGGTCATTAAATGTTCTGTCTGTTACTCCTCTTCCATTGACCATGTAAACAGAGTGAGCATGGGGCAGAGTGAATCCAACCCCTATGGGCCTTTATTAGTGCTTGGAGCAGATCACGTTTTTGACCACTAGGTACAATAATAACTGAAGCTAAGCGGGCAATCAGCATATTGCCCTACAATTGCGTAACATCTAGAAAGGTGTAGCAAATCAAGGAAACATCAGCTCATATCTGTATATAGCAACATTTTTAAATCAGTGCCCACCCAAAAGAGGTACTTAGTATTCCATGTGTGGAGTTGTGAATGAGAACTTTATGAAAATTAACATTTGTTGAACATTTGGTGATATACACTCACCATCCATTTTAATAGAAATACCTGTACACCTGCTCATTTA
The DNA here is from genome assembly GCA_024331685.1 of Stegophilus panzeri. Lineage (NCBI taxonomy): Eukaryota > Metazoa > Chordata > Actinopteri > Siluriformes > Trichomycteridae > Stegophilus > Stegophilus panzeri. The sequence goes on from JANDJT010000032.1 coordinate 5,247,184, forward strand.
TGCAGTTATCCAATCAGCCAATCATGTGTCAGCAGCACAGTGCATAAAATCATGCAGATAGAGGTCAAGACCTTCAGTTAATGGTCACATCAAACATTTTGAATGGGGGAGAAAGTGTGATCTCTGTGACTTTAACTGTGGCATGGTTGTTGGTGCCAGATGGGCTGGTTTGAGTATTTTAGAAACTGCTGATCTCCTGAGATGAACAGTCTCTGGAGTTTACACAGAATGGTGCGAAAAACAAAAACCATCCTGAGAGCAGATGGTCTGCAGGCTGAAATACCTTTTTGATGAGAGAGATCAGAGGAGAATGACCAGACTGGTTTGAGCTGATAGGAAGTCAATTCTAACTCAAATAATCACCTATGTGGTGAGTATCTCAGCATGCACAAAACATCAAACCTTGAGGTGGATGTGCTACAACAGCAGAAGACCACATTAGGTTCCACTCCTGTCAGCCAAGAACATGAATCTGAGGCTATCATGGGTACAGACTAACTCAAACTGGACAGCTATAGACCGGAAAAAGACCAGGTTGGTTTTTTTTTCTAATCTTCAACTGTCCAGTTTGGGTGAGTCTGCACCTATGATAGCCTCAGATTCATGTTCATGGCTAACAGGAGTGAAACCTGATGTATCTTCTTCTGTTGTGTTGTGTGTTCGGAGATGCTTTTCTGCTCATCATGGTTGTAAAGAGTGATTATATGAGTTATTATATCCTTCCTGACAGCTTGAACCAATCTGGCCATTTTCCTCTGACCTATCTTACCAACAAGGTATTTCCACCCACAGAACTGTAGCTGACTCAGTGTTTTTTGTTTTTCACACCATTCTGTGTAAACTCTAGAGAGTGTGTGTGTGTGTGTGTGTGTGTGTGTGTGTGTGTGTGTGTGTGAAAATCCCAGAAGATCAGCAGTTTCTGAAATACTCAAACCAGCCCATCTGGCACTAACAACCACGCCACGATTACAGTCACAGAGATCACACTTTATCCCCATTCTGAAGTTTGATGTGACCATTAACTGAAGGTCTTGACCTGTATCTGCATGTTTTAATGCATTGTGCTGCTACCACATGATTGGCTGACTGGACAACTGCATAAATCCGTAGGTGTACAGGTATTCCTATTAAAGTGGGTGGTTAATGTATACGGTTATGGACAAGCCACCACTGACTACAATCACCAGTAAACCACACAATAGCTATCTGATCATTTAGACACCAAATCAAATCACTTATAAAGACCATCATAAGTCGGAGATGGATGTGCTCTCATGTCACTGTATACTGTACAACGATACAATCATATATATGCCTAAAGCTTTAACATGCATATCTTCGATACACACAGACAAGCACACATGAGCAAGCACACACACAGAGACACACACACAGACAGACACACACACTCCTAAAAACAAAAGAACACCAGCTTGTGTGGTCATGATGCAGTGTCACAGAGCTTGGCCTCTCATTGACCCTCATTCCATCCAACACCATCAGAGCCCAATTCACACTAACCAGCTACAGCTGCACTGAGAGCAGTGTGACTGGAAGGACCATGCTCACACACACACACACACACACACACACACACTTGAATAAACTGGAAACTCTGTTTCTCTCCTGCACACATATAACAGCTCCATTCACCTCCTTTCGCTTCTTGATTCTGTCCTTAAGTCATGCTGTTGCCTTATTTCTTCCACTCTCATTTTATTACACACACACACACACACACACATATAATAAAAGTACATAAACACCTATAGCCAAGTGCAATTGTTAATATGGCCTATGTCTTCTTTTTACGACGGTTCTGTGAATGCAAAATCTTACATAAGGGTTAAGGCAGTATGAACATGTTTTTTAGGTACAAAAAGCTTCCAGAAGTGGCCTGAACGCCTCTCTATGCCTCTCTTGACACGCATGAAACATTACCAGGATCTTTGAATAAGCATAAATATGCAATTTATAAACACCCCCAACACCTGCAACTTGGAAACGCAATCCTCATGCTATCCTAAACAGCTAGTCACCTGCTAGTGAACTAGCTGGTATATACTGTTTATTGTATTTTTTTCCCCAGTGCACTAGCAAACTGATTGCAAAAAAGCCTAGCAATCTGACATTAATTGGATATAATCTGAATGAACAGTCTATCAACATTTTTTTTTAGGAATCAGATTAACAGCTAAAATGTTGTCCACATATTTTTATGGATTACCGCTAAAAAATGATGAGTGCTATTCAGCTAAACTAACACTTCCAAATGGTGTAACTCTAGAAGATCCTTATGGCTTGGCATCCTGTCAGTGTCTAAATGATGGTAAGCCATGGTCTAGCATGCACTGGCTGGAAAAACAGTATAAACTTATCTCAAAGAAACTCAGAGCATTTACAGAGAGAAACTGAAGGCATACAAGTCTTTTGATGCTTACAGCTTTGTTGTTTTTTGGGCATTTTCAAGATGTAATATTTTATGATTACAACATTGTGGACGTTGCAGCACTGAAAGTCGAGGTTCTGCTCAGCAAGATGACATAAACTCATTTATTAGCTGAATAAAGTTACCTAGCTAAACATATCCATTATAGAAACTACTCATTAGGAACATGACCTAGTGAGGTATCCAACATTAGATAGCTGCTTTGTTGATGTAGATTTTAGGCGAGCCATGTAGGTTTGTAAAAGCACTACAAATTAGGCATGTTAGCTAACTTGCAAGCTAAGACAGTTAAATTCTTAGTTAGCACGGCAAGTTCATAGATATGACTTGAGTTACTTAGCTGAAATTAATTAGGAACTGCAAAGACCGAGCTCCTCGGACCAATTATCCCTCTTAATTCACCTAGCTGAAGCTAGATGAAAATGAAAACATTTTCCCTCAAAAGCTACAAACCTGTTCAAAGTGATCGGATGATATGTGACATGATCAACAGGCAAATTAAGAGGCCCATAGTTCATTAAACCTACTGGAATATGAGAACTTGCTCAAAAAGATTGGCACTATAGCCAGTGCCAGTAATTAAATATAACCTTTGCAGTTAAGTTCTAAAATGTGGCTATAATAGAGGTATAAGCGAAGTCTTTCACTATTCCAGGTGTACACCTGTCTTTCCATTACAGTCACACACTCATCTAGTAAACACACACGCCAAAGTGTATATACAGTAGGTGTGACTTTTATAGCAGGAGCTCAGAGGCCTCATGCACAGCAATGATGACATAACTCAGAGGGATGTAATACACAGTGTTGGACACACATAACAACCCCCTCACTCAAACACACACACACACACACACACACACACACACACACACACACACACACACACATACAGAGGGAGGGGTAAGATTTAATTTGCATGGGAGATTAGTGGGCAGTAGGTGGACCCATGCCTTGGGGTG
>JANDJT010000032.1:5253094-5263063 GCA_024331685.1 Stegophilus panzeri
TTAGTCATCTTTTCTGATTCGAAAGCACTGACCACACACACACACACACACACACACACACACACACACACACACACACACACACAATGACACACTGGTCTCTCACAGCAGCTGGCGGCAATTGAATTTGTAAAACCCCTTTCCACAGAAGCTTCACAGCAGGAGGTAATTAACAAAATTTTCTTTGGCAAAATGCGCCAAGTTTCTCTCTCTCTCTCTCTCTCTCTCTCTCTCTCTCTCTCTCTCTCTCTCTCTCTGTCTTTTGATTTATTTTTTTTTACCACTGCACTAAGAGGCCCTCCTGCCTTTCAAAACACACACCAGAGCAGAAAAGAGAAAAATTAAACCCTCCTTAGAGGATTAAGCCACTTATATAACTATCCAATTAGCACAAGGTTTCTGAGAGGCCTCTGAAAGTAGCCCATGTTTACATGACTCAGATAGCTGGCACTGAGCAAAGGATAACACTAGTGTGCCCACATGACTGCCACACACACACACACACACACACAGCTTTGTGGCCCAATGAGTCAGTCATTACAGCTGGCTCAATGAAGTGACAACCTTTAAGAGCAGGAACTATAATAATGGCAGAGAGACAGACAGAGCAGAGATAAAGAGAGAATCTGAGAGAGTAAAACATAGAGAAAAGGTAAGAGAGGCGAGGAAGGTAGGAAATCTTTCTTTCATTCCATCTGATCATTTTATTATTTATCTACTATTAGGAAGCTGACAGAAACTTTCAGACTGTACTAATTAAAGAAATGAAAGAGAAACTTTTGGCAAAGTTATTATTGTGTAGCTGTGGATTGTTAACCAATTTTAGCTCCAGGTTACAACCTTTACTTTTTTGTATAACATTATAAACTTTTCTCTTTTTTTTGCAGTTAAAAGTTTTGACAAAAACATCAATTATTACTCAGTACTGGGCCAAAACAGTACATTTTGCCAAATATACGTTTCATTTATGGGGGGCACTGTGGCTTGTTAGTCAGCATATTTGCCTCGCACCACCAGGGTTGGGCCTTTAAATCCCATATCTGCTCTGTGTGTGCAAAGTTTGCATGTTCTACCAATTGCTTCAAGGGCCTTCTCCGGATACTCCAGTTTCCTCCCCCAGTCCAGCATTGTAGACCAATTACTATTTCCAAATTGTCCACAGTGTTTGTGCGATGTGTTAGCCCCCCATCCAGGGTGTCCCCCACCTTGTGCCCCGGTTCTCCTGGAATAGGCTCCAAGCTCCCCGCGACCCTGTGTAGGATAAGAGGTATGGAAAATGGATGGATGGCTAATTATTTTCCAAAACATTAACTGGTACAGAGATGTTTTTCCATGAATCAGCCGCTTTTCAGATTATATTGTATATTAATATACTGTATGAATATTATGAAGGCTGTTCTGGGACATGCGGAAACAGAGAAATGCATCATGCAGCAGAACAAATGATCTGGGTTTTTTGTTCTACAAATCTGTACAGTAGTTTGATAGTTCCTAGTAAGCACAATAAACTGAAAAACTGTACAAAACTCTACAAAATTGTTGCTTCACAGGAAAACCTGCATCTCTCTCGCTCAATGGGAATTTTCCCCTTGCTTCAAGGATAACATGTCTGATAGGGTTAAACATAAGTTTTGTAACCCTTCTATTGTTTATTAATTCCAGTGTACACCTATATACACATTGCCTTCCCTCATCTGCATGTGTTTTAGGGTTTGTCTGTTCTAGCCACCTGTCTACCATTAAACTGTAACTAAGCACAGATTATTCTCACTTTCACAGTCAGCCAGTATCAAGCTAGCCTGTGATTCCTAAGAGTAACGAGTGTTCCTTTCTTCATGTGTATGCGTGTCACCTTGCTATTCCTTTCTACCTTTGGGTAGCCTCAGACCGCAGCTATCACACTGGCTTCTCTGTGTCTGCACAAATCCGCTCATGGAAGGGAAGATCCACACACTGTCTTGCTCGCTGCATAACTTCACTAGCCCCAGCCTGGCCAAAGCTGCCTGACTTGGGCTCTTTCATTACCTTTTAAACCTCTAGAGATGGCTATAACACACACACACACACACACACACACACACACACACACACACGCACACATGCACGTGCACGTACGCAGACGCACACATTTTTCCTTACTCACACTACTAGGACCATATAACATTGGTTCAAGGAAGAGAGGAGAGACTCTAAAGCACTAAAGGAAGGAGGAACGCTTTGGGAGAATATTTGCCTCCAGTAGATCTGTGAAAAAGATCTGAAAGCAAGAAAAGCTTTGAGTGGGAGAGATTCTGCGGCAGAGTTATGAACTCTTTTTTTTTTTTGTATTTTATTGTATTTAATAACATATATTAGGGATGTAACTGAACATGAATACGTTATTCGGATTCAAATACAGATACGAGTAGAAGGATCACTATTACAAAGCTTGCCAGATATGTTCACAGGGCATCTGGTCGAGATTAGAGATGTGCATCGGGACTGAGATCCCACATGGTGTTTCGGGAAATGTAAAACATCTGGTTTATTCCATGCCCACTTCAGGTATAAATCTGAATACAGATGAGGATATTTGGAGCACTAAACAGATACAGATACAGATAGTATAACTACATAGGGTATATGCTATAAACAATAGATATATACACAATATATATCTATAGAAAACATGAGGATACAGTGATTAATATAGTGTGTTTGTTATGCCATCTCGAAAACTGGCAAAACTCTCAATGCATTATAAATGGAGTTAATAAATCAAAAAGGCCTTAACATCATTACATTGAGTTATTGAGCCGGACATCCAAGAATGCAAATCAAGCAAAATCTGCTAAATTCAGAGGAGTTTACAATTTTTCAAAATAACCACAGATTTTCTGCAGATTTGGGCCAAGGGGTCATGTGACATCATCACAAAAGGCATCCAGCCAAAGGCCTCTTCGATTCACGTGCGTGGAACATGAATACAGCTAAAAGCTCTCATTTACCAACAAACATCACTGTGAAAGACCGTGCAAAACAATTTCATGCAATTGTGATTTCACCAGTTCAACTAGTTTTCTGCAAAAAAGCACAAAAAGCACTGCAAATTGCATCACAATTTTTGAAAAAAAGCCACAGCTAAAAAAACAAACTCAACGACATTCTGTACGGACTGATTGAGTAAACCTCCTCAAATTGGAGAAGAAAACAATACTCTGTTGTACTTCCTTCTGTGTGGAATATAAATCAATTATTAAGCCATATTTTTCAGTTTAGCAGCCTATTGTAAGTGCTACAGTAAAGTCTTGCTAATGTCATGGTCAAATGGAACAACCATGACACCATAGTAAATTTGTGACGGGATTATAGTTAAGTATGTGATAAACATAGTTACTATGGTAGGCTAGCTATTATATGTTATATATTTTTTACAGCTAAATTTAATTATCGTACTTGTTCTTGTTGATTGTTTGATGTGGTTTAGCTGCATGTTCGTGTAGGCCTACATTTCTTATTGGCCATGTAATTTAATAAGCGGTTCTACTTAAACTGTGTGTGGAGCTTGAAATATTCTGCAGGAAGTTTTCTCCTCAAAATGAGGACAACGTGCCCCCTACTGGCTACAAACAGTAATGCACCCCTGGTCTTTCCCACATTGTCTCTCACTATCACTCAACCAAACACCTCACAGGCAGGTTTTAGTAATAAATCATAAACATTGGAGACATTTTACTTAATAGTAAATGCATTGTATCGCCTTACAAAATTAACAGCAACTTTTTTGGTTTAACAAGCCTTAGTTAGTAATGTATATCTGACATTGTTTTATTATCACTAGCCTAACAATTAACATAAATACCATAATAAAACCATAACAATGCTATAGGAGCAGGAGCAAACATAACTACCATAATAGTTTATCAATGTGGCAGAATCATGGTGAAATATGTAATAGTCATAGTTACCCTAAAGCACTACACTTTCAGGAAAAAAGTGGAATAAACTGTACCATGCTTTGTCGCTGAGGTGGGACTCTTGTGTACAAGTGCATGTAGTGTACCTTGAAAGCTTTACTCGAAAAGTATTTACAGTCCGATTATACACCTAAAATCTTCCCAGGTGAAAAATACATATTAAAGGTAGAAAAGATAACATAATAAATTTATAGTAGTATCATGGATAAATATGAATGTTGATAACAAGGTGTCAGCACTTGATTTCAGTTTACATAAAATATCATTGATTATACATAAGGAAATATTCTCCATTTAGCTGCACACCAAATAACCAAATAAGGTGGGTATTTAAACAAAAGACTGGTGATTTAAACAGAAGAGACAAGCCAAAGGTCTGCACTCAGCTGGGACCCTCTACAGCCATATGCTAACTCTCTCTCTCTCTCTCTCTCTCTCTCTCTCTCTCTCTCACTCACTTGCTTGCTCTTCAAAAGCTTCCTGTGTGATAAGACTGTTTAAAAGCCTCTTTAGATGAGGGTCCTTAGTGTGTGAGGCTGAGAGGATACACCACTCACCCTCCACAGACCAGCCACATACTTGAGAAACACATAACAAGTGACTGTTAAAGGCACTAATTGACTAATAAAACGAAGATTGTGTTTGCTTATTGATTATTTAGGGCCAATATACCGGCTAAAAACCACCAAGAAGAGGAAACAAACAAACAAAAAAATCTACATATTAAATTAATCACAGTTTGAATGAAAGAAAAGCTAGAGCACAAATACTGCATGAAATGTGTTCAATGAAACTGTATGCAAATCCTACAATTGAGTCAAAAATAAGATTAGCATTAAAACTCTATCATTTGGAATATTAAAGTACATTATGAGAATATTTATCTTTTCTTTTCTTGCATTTAGAGTCTCACTTTCCTGGTATTGCCAGGAGTAAGGAGTTCAACCCCAAATAGTTTAAATAGTTCACTTGACTTTATGAGGATTTGTTGACCTCTAATGTTTGTTGACAGGATTTTTAGCAGGAAGTTTTAGTGCTAATCTGGAGATCTAGCTGGAGTGCAAACATTGTTAAAGGCTTCTTATTTTCTGCATCTCACAAGAGAAAGAGATCTGCAGAATCAACCTGCTTTGTAAACTTTTCAGGTTTCAGGCAGTGAAAAACCTGACCAGTGAAAATGAATGAAGACAAAAACAAATCTAAACCAGAAAGCATGCAGGTTCTAAATAAAAAATGAAACATGTCCTAAAGAGATTTGTTTTTTAAATTTATCTTTAAAACATTCTAACACATTCAGATTTTTTAAATAACACATAAAACATTTAGTTTGTTCAGAAAGTGTGCATTATTTGTGTATAACAGCATGGCAGGAGTTCTGCCTCTAATGTGAACGATGGGTTTATATTAATATGCTCATTCTAAAATGTTCGTTTTTTTATTATAGTAAAAGCTCATTCACAGGGACTTTTAAAAAATTGCAGTTTTACAAAGAAAAACTTATAATCATTGATGCATGTAGTCTGTTGTGTATTAATCCTTGCATATTTTTCTGCAAATGACAATCCCTTATCAAACTTTAAGTCACCATGAAACCAAAATTGAAGTTTTGTGGTTTTCAGTATGAATACGTTTGCCTTAAGGTTATCTATAAGCTAGTGTGCTCAAAAACAATGACAAAATTCGCATTTAGAAGATGTATGCATTCAAAATGTACAGTCTTTCTCTACCACCAATACAGATCAACAATTTTGATGACATCATTCTGCACTCATCAGATTTTCTGTCCAATCAAGTGCTCTCTAAAATCTGAAGTGTCCCACCTCCAACATTATAAAACTCTATGGTACTAACTGTCAAGTACGGGCTGTGATGTTAAGCGAAACACTATTGGCTATTTAAAAAGGGGAGAAGCCTGACTTCCTGTATCAGCGGAAATTATGTCAACACCTCAAATAACGCTGTGCATTTCATCCTTTCTTGCCTGTGTCTAAAAAAGGGAGGATGCTTGTTACTTAGTAATTATTAAAATATTTTTATTATATTATTTGTTAAAATGTTCATTGTGGGTTCCCGAGTGGCGCAAAAGTGCCATCATTCATCAAGATCAAATTCTAACGATGCCAAAGGAGCAACAAATTGGCCGTGCTGTCAATCACAGTGACACTAGGCAATCATGGGCATCTGTGAATGTACAGTATGTGGAAGAGGGTAGATAGCACTGTGCTCTGAGTGTGTTACGCTGCCCTGTGATGTAACATCGGCAGCTATTTGAAAAGATGCACTGGCTGGCTTCACATGTTAGAGTGAGGACACATACAGGTACAAAAGGTTTGTATGTTTATAAAAAATTTCAACCTTGATTCAGCTTCCAGTTATCTTTGAACTTAGTGTTCCCCCCATCCCCAATTGCTCATGTCCCTGCTGAGTAATAATTACAAAGCTGTCACAATCACCCACAATCACCATGAGTCAACATGACCTTATAGTTATACAGTATGTAATATTTATCTTACTGTACATAAGCATTATGGTTTAAAAATGTACAAGAGCTAAGGAAATAGTTACGAACTGTTCACATAGCTCGGACCTTTAATGATTAGAAAAAAGTACTAAAACTTAAAGTCTCCTGAATCTCACTCTTAACCATTTATTTCCCTTAAAAAAGCCTTTAATTTAAACTGCATAAATTTCCTTTACAAAAACAGCAAATAAATGGTTAAAGCATGCTCCAGTGGCGTTTAATCATTTACACGGAGCATGACACACACACACGTACAGTACACACACTGTATACACACATACAAGAGAGGACAGATGCTGTATCATTTGCTGACAGAATTCATTTCTGTCTTCATGATTACTGAAGTATCACACTCATCACGCACCGCTGTGTAGCAGTAAACCCCAGCGCCACACAGCAGAACAGGTCGCTGTCACTCGTCTACATAACACTGTGTGTGTGTGTGTGTGTGTGTGTGTGTGTGTGTGTGCTTGTCTGCAATAACTTACATACATTACACCCTGTAACTCTGTTTGAGAGAACAGGACAAACGGCTGTCGGTCGTCTTATACCCAATGTCACTCTGCCTTTGTCTGAAATAAAATACCAACAATAATGAACTGGATCATTAAATTACAGAGTGACTCCACTCCACATTACAGACTGTCTTTACTGATGGCTGGCAGGCTGCAAAACTGTTTGTAAAAATAGGGGGAAATAATTAAAGTGAAAATTTTTTATGAGAATCAAGTGGGTTGGGTTCCACCAGAGCCGCTGGATGGCTGGACCTAATTAAACTAGCATTAGTCTGTCATTAACCTGGAGACCATTGGCAGGCATGTGCCAGCTATTTACAGTTCATACAAGCACACACACACACACACACACACACACACACACACACTAAACTAGCCAGATATCTAAAGCTTCAAATAGAGTCAAGGAAACATTCTCCAGAATGGATAACAAAAGCTGATCAAAACAAAAAGATAAACTTTACCCTGCTCTTATGAACACAAGTTACAAGAGCCTTTGTGAATTCCCAAATGTATAAAACAGAGAAAAGTTGTAAAGAACTGCTTCCACTGGAGCCTGTCTGATGAACATCTTACGCACAGTAAATCATCACAAAATACACAACACCTGAACTACTTTCTGACTTCTAAAAGAAAATTGGCTTTTTATGAAATCTTCAGTTATAAATTTTAAATGAAATTCACAAAGCAAAATATGTTGCTAATCATGGCTTGGCTCTAATGCCAAATTCACAGCAAATGTGTCGAATCTAGAATTTTTTTTTTTTATATAGGTATGTCTTTTAATGCTTATTATTAAACTATTAAACAACCTTAAATCACACAAAACGGGGAATTCTTAAACACTTAATGTGAAAAACGCTTAACGCGGCTGAATGAGACAATGTCCGTTGTTTAAAGCGCTATACAAATAAAATTGAATTGATTTGAATTAATGTACTAAAACAACAACCAGGGAAAACCATTTTTCTCTCACATTTCTCTTGTCATAAACACTTGCTACTGCTAAGACAGTGATATTGGAGAAACAAATTTAGTACACACTGTATTAATACCTAATATGCTTTATTAATAAAGTGTACACTGAATTTGGTCTTTTAATATAACTGATGTCATGATATCATAAATATCAAAATATTGTCTTTGCCCTTGGATTATGGTGCCGTTGTGAGTAGATAGTGTTTATAACAAGAGAAATGTGAGAGAAGAATGGTTTTCCCAAAAATGATAAGCAAAAATGATAGGACAAAAACGATCTCTTCACAGCAGAAATAGGGACTTCAAAGCCAAAAATTTGACAAAAAAAGTTTTAAGTGGAAAAATAACAAACAAATGTAAACACAAATGGAATTAAATTTTTACAGCATATCCCAAAATGTTTTATTCCTCTTATACAACAGCAATTTGCTAACAATTACAGATTTTTATTTATTAATGAATGTTATGTTTAATTATGTGGAACATCTCCAACACAAGTTAGCTCCTGTTGTAATGTATGCTATAACAGTGTTAAACTGTCATTCTATTATTAATAAGTTTGTCATGTTACAGAGAAACTACAAAGCACAAGCTTCGCTGTCCTGAAGACTGTCCTGTGGTGGAAAACTTACAGGAACTGCTTTACCTTTGACTTCTATAAAGTGCAGTGCAGTCACTGGAGACTATAAATGTTAAACAAAGTCCATAAAAGCTCAACACTGTCTATTTACAAAAAGCTTCACCATATCAATGATCATACATTATTCTTTGTTACGTAACATGTTTTTTTTTTTATCAGTTTAATATTATACTTAAATCATGCAAATCTCTGTGAATGAGCTGTTACCGTAGTAATGATGATGAATTAGAACAAGCAACTTCATTTAAACCTATGATTTGCCTTAAAAAACATCTTTTGACCAGTCAGAATCAAAAATTTAACAGTGCCATGGTTTGAGGAGAACATATTAACACATATACTGTACAAATCATTCGAGTGCAAGAGAGAAGTAAAACATCAGGCCCACCTAAATTAGGTTGAATACCATGTAAGATCTTCATAACAGAAATATTTTTTGTTTTAATTAAAAATAAATAAATAAAAAATCCACCCAAAAAGATTTTAAACTTAGAAATTCTTTCTGATCAAACCTAAACAGGAAAAAAAATAAATAATAAAAAAAAAATACATCATATGTTCATTCATGCATATGATGAAATCCGAGATTATTTCTTGCTTGGTTAATCCATATCTGGTGGCCCCAAACACAAAGCTGGACTAATGTCATCATTAGTTCTGCCTCTGTGGTGACCAGAAGTTTGGTCCAATCCCGTCAAACCCTGACTGAATGGTGCTCAGAGATAAAACACATCAAATCAGTGCAGAAGAGGAGTCAGCCCATCCGCCCAACACGCTAGAGGAAGCCGCTTAATTAGAAATATGAAAATGAAACAAGAATCTTGAGCATCAATTGTAGCTCTTTTTCCCCCCACTACCTTCGTGAGGTTGTAACGTTTATTTTTCCTTCTTGCACACATCACTGATCCGTCCAATTACTCTCGATTGATTTGAAGAGAGCATGGACAACATGAACAGAAAAGAAAATTGTAAAATTGCCTTTAAAATGTTCATTTTCTGTTTAAAATTTTAAGCAATTTATAAACTTGTATTTAGTTAGTTTGTTCTTTTTTTTTCAGTGTTGTGAACCCTTTTTGTGAACCCAGTGTTGTGAACCCTTTTTTTTTTTTTTTTTTTTAATTTACCAAATATCACAAAAGGTTTAGGATTAATACAAATAAAAAAAAGAGCTATCAGATGACAGCTGAAACTGTCTGAGGCTCTAATAGTTGTGCATCAGCAATAGTGTGCCTGGGATCAACTGTGAGTTTATAGATTATCACCATCCCACACTGTAAAACCAGATAAGTTCATTTAACTCAAAAAATTTGAGGAAACTAATTACCTCAAAAATTTTAAGTTGATAAATCAATTTCTTTA
>JANDJT010000032.1:5282797-5339538 GCA_024331685.1 Stegophilus panzeri
CCTGAACGATGTGCAGGTCTGATCCACAGCTACAGGAAGTGCCTGGTTAAGGTTATTGCTGCCAAGGGGGGGTCAACCAGTTATTAATTCTAAGGGTTCACTTACTTTTTCCACTGCCATTTTGAATGTTGGATGAGTGTGTTCAATAAAGACATGAAAGATCAGAATTTATTTTGTGTTATTATTTTAGATACATTATTTGTCAATACCCTTGACTTAGATGAAGATCAGATCACATTTTATGACCAATTTATGCAGAAAACCATGAAATTCCAAAATGTTCACATACTTTTTCTTGCCACTGTATTTGTATGTAAAATTCACCAGTGTGTGAATTTTACAGTGTCAACTGTCGCTGTCACTCATGTTGCCGGAAGTCGCCAGCTATCACTGAAATTTAATGGTCTCCAGTCCAGTGTGAACGTTCCTTAATGTGTATGTGTGAACGTACCTTAATTATCACATGAATGTTCTACATGCAGTTATCTGACTGTAAGAAAGGCATTTTTATATACTGTTTATTTTTCAGGACTTCCTTCATCCTTGATCTATCTGGAGTGACTCCCTGTGCTGGCACAGTGCAATGATATGGACCATGTACTCGTATGAAATAACCATTTCAGCTATGTGATTGAGTAGTTGTGTTCTACCAGGGGTTCCACCAGCCCCGTTTCAAGTCACAATAATTATCTGTGAACTGAGTCCGGTGCATTACAATACAAAGACAAGGAAACTCTTCCAGCTGCTGTTGCCATGCGGGATTGACTAGGGACAGTTAAGTTTACCTCTCAAAAAAAGTGTCATACTTATCGGATCTGTCATACTTGAGATTTTCATGTGTAAATGCAATGTCTTTTAGCTATTCAGATCTGCTGTGTTATACTTCTGGTTTTACTCTGAGCACTTATTTTGATTACGAATACATGAATTGGGCTTGAACATACTTTCATAAGTAATTGTGGGAAATGTACTGTTTGTTTTATTTATTCTTTTTTTTATGTGGTAAACAAAAGCTTTGTATAATTTTGCACTTAATAACAGACTGAAGGAAACAAGTTGCACCTTTCAAAGTATCTGCTCAGAGATCTGTTGATTTGCGTTAGAACTTACCGAGCAAATCGGATCGTGAGACGAATTTTGTGTCCCAGTGTTGGTGGATACACACAAACCTTTTATAGTTTATCTAAAATTAAACAATTAGGACTCGCAGGCAGCATATCGGATCACTTTTATAGTTTATCTTTTATAGTTTATCTTCAAACACCCAAAGCAGTTGTTATTTCTACAGGCATAATTTGAAACTCCCACCAAACCTCAGCATAACCATATTAGCTTTAAACCAGACTGAATGTGTTTATTGTCACATTTAATTCATTCTAGAGATCATGACATTTCATTATAATACCTTAGATTTATGGTGTAAAATGTAATTGTAATAAAGCATTTGCAATACTGTAGGGTTGGATTAGTTTTATTAAAGAGTGGATTATACAACTTGATTATACAACACTTGTCATTAAAAGTGAAGATGTTAAGGCATTTTGTTTAGATAGAATTAGAGTTTTGTGATTTTTTTTTCCTGTCAAAACTATTATTATTATTGTAATATAATTATTGTAATATATTATAATATATACAACAGCAATCATATGTCCAGTTATGGGAAGTCATGGCACTGCAACTGTGTAACCTGTCACAGCAAATCTGATTGAACTCAGTCTACAGGATCATACATGGTGTACAAGCTTTGCATTTCGTATTGCTTTGATGTTTTGTTCTGTTTAATGTTTATTTGTTTATGATTATTTGTGAATGTTCTAAATGATTGCTTATATACAATAATATGCAATATTGATGAGGTTTTGGAAACCCTTATTTAATTTTGAGCTAGATCACTTTTGCTCAATTAGTCAATGTCCTATAGCATTTTATGAATTTCATATGTGAACACCCCCCCCACCCCACACACACACACACACACACACACACACACACACACCAATTCCCTGTTTCTCAAAAGAATGCAATAAAATTGCAGATAAATTTCATACTGGGAGCAGTTTGAATGTTCAAATTAACATTCTAGAAAGTATGTAATTATAGAAAGACTTGGTTTGTAAAGTTTAAGGTGAATATGAGTAGTGCTAGAACTCAGTATAAGGATGTGACCAATAGAGGCCAGTAGAGTCTATAGTTAATGCTTACTGAACTCATGGCATCAGTGCTATTTTTGTCACTTGTTCTGCTGATCAGCATTATATTAGGTTCAATAGGGAGCCATTTGGAATTCAGCCCTTCTCGCTCTCTCTCTCTCTATCTATCTCTCGCTCTATCTCAAAATGTGTTTGTTTAAACTGCTTGGGCTGCTTTAAACTGCTTCATTGCAGTTGTACCAAAATACCACTGTCATGTGAAAATTGTGCATTTTATGCACAATTATCTCACACAAAATGCATAAAATGACCAGCAGCCTTATTCCCTGGACAGCATGCTTTGCACCATTCAGAAGTGACAAGTATACGCAATGAGCTGATCTTAAAATAAATTCAGACCAAGATATTTAATAATTCTTTAACCATAGTAACTAACCATAGTGTTAGTGCAGTGATTCTCCTTTATAAATAATCATGCATTTGCCAGAAATTGGCTTACTCTGGAGTAATCTGTGAGCACTATTAAAATTTAAATGGTTCACTCTATAACTAAGATCTAAATGATTGCCCTTTTTGTCAGTTATGAGTGCATCTGAGCTAGGAAGTTTACTAGGTTTAGCTCGCATTAAATGGCAGTGGCAAAGTACCATAACCAGCTCTGCTAGAGCTCCAAGAGCAGGATTTGGCAATTAAGTGATATAGCAACGGTTATGTAGCACACCTGCTCCAACTAATCAAAGCTTTTCAGAAGATCCTGATCAACTGGTTCAGGTGCCAGCTTTGGCTTGATATTTATCATTATTGCTGAGTAATAGATTACTGTTTATTATGTCTAGGAACAGGGTAGAGGGAGACAATATATACACAATGTTTTTAAGCATATTGTGCATTTTGTGCATGCTTTTACTGGCCAACTAAATATTTTATCTATAGAGGGCTTGTAAACAAACTGTGGTATCACACTCTCAAATTTAATGCTGAACATTAAATTGCTACGTTGCTAATAGGATACTGGTTCATTATGGGGTTTTTTTGGTTTTTTTAAATACTTATTTGACTTTCTCTTCCTTTTCCACTGTTTATATATTTGTTTATTTATTTACTTATTTGTTTTTATTTATTTATTTATTTATTTATTTATTTATGGGCTGTACTTGAACTGACTAACCAGAGTTCACTAGAAAGAAAAAAAAGCTCAATCTTGGACACTTAAGGATTCTTTGGCTTGTTCTTCCAGAGGAAACCTAGACAGAGATTTAGGACGAAAAAAATCTTAATTAAGATTTTTAAGGGCCTGAATTAAATGCTGTTTAAGAGTTGGACAGAGGCTCCTAGAGATGACACTGACGACAATGACTTTTCTCAGTAAAAATGACATATGATGCAGAATTTTCACTGTTATTTGTAAATGTAGTAATATGATCTATTTGTAATATTGCTTGTTGGCACAGTGGTGCAATGCATAACATTGCTGCCTCATCACTCCATGGTTCCCAGTTCGATCCTGAGCGTGGGTTACTGTCTGTGTAAAGCTTTACATATTCTTCTTGCATTCTTGTGGGTTTCCTCCAGGGTCTTCAGTTTCCTCCCAAAAACATGCCAGTAGGTGGATTGGCTACTACGCTAAATTCCCTGAGGTGTGAATGCGTGTGTGCATAGTGCCCTCTGATGGACTGGCATCCCATCCAGGGTGTATCTCAGTATCACTGTATACCCAGTGTTCCCAGATGCACCATGACCCCGACCAGGATAGAACTGTTCCTGAAGATGAATGAATATTGCCCATGGCTAGAACAGGGCTCCTTTGAGCACCAATGTAAAGATTCAAGGACTTCAAGTCCAACACTTGGACTTCAGTTTAAGTGTTATAGCTGACTATCTGAATAGTGTATTAGAGGCAGGTATGTTAGAAACAAAGCTTACAGGGTGGTGGATCTTAAGCAGCAGGGTTGGGCAGGAAGCCCTGCAGGAACTTTCTGATACACCACTTGCGAAACTTGTCCCACCTGCAGACGTTTCTCAGCTAATCCCCGAGAGTGCATTGCGCATGCTCCGGGCGCCACAGACCGGGTAGGGCAAGAGAGTGTGTTTGCAGTGTGGTGTGTCTAGTTGTCTATAGAGTGCCTGAGTTACACAGGAAGCTTCCTTCCCTCCTTCTTCATCAGTAGAAGTCAAAAATAAAACGTACAGCTGCGCCGAATCAGCACCGCCAGTCCTGCCGACACCGGCCTTGAAATGCAGATATAACGGAGAAGAGAGTCAGCCACCTGCCTGCGAGGATACTTACACACACACACACACACACACACACAGACTCAGACTGAAAGAGAGAGAGAAGAAGAAACCTGCCCGACCGATGCGGACTGCAGTGGCGTTTCCCGGCTTTACGCATTCCCGCATTCCGCACACGCACTCGTGACAAGGACGCGAGCTTCAAAAGCACCTTATAACTCCATCCGCCGGTAAGAAACTCAATTTAAATGCCCATAAGGTGCTGATCTACGCTGTGTGTTCTTATCATGAGCGTCTCAGAAAGCTGCGTGGATTTGAAAGACATGCTATTTGTTAATGAAAATCACGTTTATATTATGATTCGCATCAAAGCTTATTTAGGACTAATGAAGTCGAGTTTGTGTATGGAGATGAGGTTTTCATGTGCTGCTGTCTTCTGTTTGTAAAGGTCATGAAATGCAACACCTGTATAGATCTGTCTATGCATGCTTAAAGGGTCCTTCTGATCATCATTGCAATTATGATGGCAAAATAAGTGTATGAAGTTTTATGGAGTGCATTTGTGTCCCACCAGTTGAATGAGACATGGAGGTCATGTCTGCTGCATTCCCTCATTGGCATCCTTCATCTCTAAATGAGCACCCTTGACAGGGAATCTGGCAGCTTGACTTGTGCAGCCTACAAGTTGATAATGATAGGATTCAGTAACATAGAACTGTTACAGGTTCAATTGTTTGTCGATTTGTTTGGAAACTAATGTTAAGATACGTTAGGTCAGCTCAGCTCATTGGATATAATTTGGCTCATTAATGCTACATGGTCATGGATTTGGTCAGTCGATTTGATTTATTTTTTTGTTTTGTTTTGTTTTTTAAGATTTAACAGTACAGCGTAATGTTGACTGTATGCCTCGAGGCAGACTTTAGCCTAGAAAGTATCAGTGCAAAGTGACTTTGATAAAGTAGGTAAAGAATCTGTGCAACGTTCAACCAAATTTGCACACAGTAATACTGACAAACCCATGCAATTTGCATTCAAATGTTGCTGGAAAGAATTAGGTTGCATTTTGTCTAGAATTTCTTTTGTAGTCGTTGTGGATTGTCAACAATATCTTCATCGACAATGAACACAGTTGGAAGTCTCCAGCACAAACCTGGAGGACGTAATTGGTGCAGTTTGATCCAGACATGATGCCAAAGAGGTCTAGCCATATGATGTTATAATATCAGTATTGTGATACATTCATTTAGCTTACAGTTAGCTTTTCTGACAGTGTTATGGGTAGCACCGGTACACTGACCAGTTTAATTGTTGCACAAAATGGGATCCAATTTTGGGCTGTTGCTAGGGGGGCAAAAGGTAGTGATAAAGGGCTTGCAGCTGGAGAGGTTCTGCAAGTATTCCATTATGATCTCATAATATGTTTAATGTATATGTATTGTAATACCTGTTTTAAGAGGGTTTAAGAACCAGTGCAACATACTTTCTGCAGACACTGAATCTCTACCCGTGTTTGCTCGGAGATCCCCAGAGGCGCACTGACATCCTTTTAGTAGCAAGTGTGCTGTCTGTGAACTTCTAGTACCACATTATTTGAAATTTTACATGTAAGATGGTAGTGTTCTTTTTGTGTCCTGTGTGACATGCATGGTCTGTCATGTCAGTCACCACACACTCATAAAATGCATCAATGGCTCTGACAAAAATGTCAGATCAGGTCAGACACCAATCCAGTGTTTCAGGATTGTGTTGCTAATGACAGAGCTGATTGGGCAACTTTTTTTGTGTGTGTGTGTGTTTGTGTGTGTGTTTTTTTTGCAATGGCTGTGGTTCCATTGCAACTATGACCAGGATAAAGTGCTTACTGAACATAAATAATTGAATGTCTTTTTTTTTTTTTTTTTTTTTTTTTTTTTTGAAGCACACTTTGTTCTAACTTGCCAAAAAGGTCTTTAATCATATTTCTGCAATTTGCCCACCCCTACTCGCAGCTGTGTTTACAGCCATTGTCTCATTCACAAAAAGTCTTCACTTTTGTGCTATAGTGAACCTTGTTTTTGTGTCGAGATTGCTTGTTTTTTTTTTCTTACAGTCTCTGTTCCCTGGATGTTATTCCCTAGGCAGGTGATAAATTGCATCGGCTGGTAGCATGGACAGAATACAAGGTACAATGCCATCAGAAGCGCACACTACAGGATGATATTTGTTTCAGAATGAACAGAAGCAGACAGAGAGAGAAGTTGAGCGGTGAGAGGAAAGGATAAGTATCCATGGTTCATGCCTGCAGGATAGGGAGATTCTTTTGTCTCCATTACTCAAATGACCCTGAGGATTTTAGTCAGCCAGCACCTTGCTGATAGGCATTGAGGTTACAGCCATTAGCCCTAGCAAACATTTCTCCTTATTCTCTCCCTCTCCTTCTGCTTGCCTTTGCAATTTCTGCCCTATTAAATGGCTCCTATACTGTTGCTCCTACTGCAGTGATCAGCAGGTGCTCTTGGTCTTGTGTCCATCTGCCTCATCTGTCTAATTGAAAATCAAACATCAATGTCTAATTAGAACGGATTGAAGCATTAACTTATCCAAACCTGTTGGCCTAGATGGTTTATTCATTCCAATGCTGTTTGAGGTTGTTGTATCTGCTGCTGGCTTTGGCAGTAAAGTTTTCTGACTGCCTTCCAGTAATGTGTTGTGGTTATCGCTTTGTAGCTCGTCGCATTGGACAACACTTGTAATTAAATTAGATTCAGCAGTGTTGAGTCGACGTGACTGTCATTTAGCTGTGCTAAGCAGAACTTTCTCGCACTGCACTGTAGTGCACAGGATAGTCATTACTGCGATAACTGCATGAATTTTGGAATGCTGTGAAAATAAAGCAGAAAATGTGGTAAAATTACATTTATACAAAAATGCTGATGAACGGTTGATTCTGATTGGATGATTGACTGACGTGGTTTCTCTGTAACATGGAAAAACATTTATTTATTTATTTATTTTTTACTTTGAGGAAGAGAAAAAAGAGGTGGTGAGGGAATGACTGTTTATAGTAGTTATAACGTAAGTGATAACAGGAACTAGCTTGTTTTGGGGACATTCCACAACATGAAATGCAAGTAACAAATTATGTATGACGTTGTATTGTCAAATTGTATAAGCGGAATAAATCAATTCAGGGTATGCTGTAATGAGAAAATAATCAACAGTAAATTGCTTCACATCAGGCAGCATCACAACACCCCATTGTTGATTATTTTCTCATAACGCTTATCGTGTTTTATTACTTCCATATTGTATTCCTGGCATAAAAAAAAGGTTTGGCCAAAAATTAAAACAATTTTAGTTGATCAGCCAAGTAATATAATAGACTTTAATGTTGCTAACAAATAATGAAAGACTGTTAAGGATACATTCATCTTTTTATTTCTTTCTATTTTTGCTTCATTGCCAATATCAGAGCTGTGTCAGCATCACATGGTATAAAATACTTCAAAGTATAATGGACAAAAAAGGTCAATTTGATCAAATATACAGCCTTTCAGCCTGTTAGCCTGGGACTCTGTGACTAAGAATTACTTTCTAGCTACACAAGCTTTTAGTTACATTACATGCCAAGAAGCAGACACTAGCTGAGCGAGTACACTTAGGTAATTGTGTAAATTGCTCAGAACTTTTTCTTTAAGGGCCAGATATCTTTATTTAAATATATTTATTTTTCCCTCACTATAGTAGGCTGACTAGTTTGACAGATAGATTGTCCTAAAAGTTTTCAGTATAAATAGATATTTGCTCAGAGAGCTTCTGTACAAATACAGAACTAGGATCTACAGATCTGGAACAAGGCTCATTCAGCATGACTGTATCTTAAGTATTGGACCAGTAGGTACAAATACTTGATGTTGATTTGATACTTCTATATCTAACATCGAAACTTGCGTAGAGGTTATAGCAGAAATTAGCCTTATCCTAGCAGAAATAAAGTGGATAAACAGAGGTACTTAAAAAGGAAATTTCAGAAAAGTACTGTAAGTGTTTAGACTCGTACCAAGAAAAATATATTGTGGTTTGATTACCGTTCTGGTGTAAACATGTCAGTAACTTTATATTATAGCATTAGCCCTTATTAGTCTTTTGTATTGTGGTTGAAAAGAATGATTCTTACATACATCATGACTGTATAAATGCACCAAATGTGCTATGACTCTCACAACAGTCTGGCAATTTTTTTCTGTCAGTGAATGTGAAACAATTACTGGGCCAAGCACCAATGGTGCTTAAGCACCCTATTGTTATTCAAGCTGTTCCTATTCTTCTTCTTATTCTGACAAGGTTGTCTATGGCAGCCCATAGAACTGTCTGGTAAAAAGTTTTGAAATTTGGCACACTGATTGGTGAGGGTCTAAGGAACATTCTGACCAAATTTGGGCCAAGTGCTACCAACGCTGTAGCACCACCATCATGTCAAATTTGGGCCTAATTTGGAAGTATGTTTATGGTTATAACTTTTTAACTGTGTGTCCAAAATTTAAAAGCCAGGCATCCCAAATTTGGCTCACCTGTCTATACTTGCACAAAGGTGGGAGGTGGGGGAAGGCCCAGACTGATGAGAAAAAAATATAAATACCATAGATGTGTTTTAGGTCAGATTTCAGGTCAGAGCAGTCACAATCTCAGCCACTGTTCAAAATAGCAACAGACAACTCCAGAGGACACAGCAGTAGCAGCAGCTGCAGCAGCAATGCCACCCTGCTGCACATTTGTTCATCTAGACCTCTTCTCCTACAGTCAGAGATGGTGTCAGACATAAACATCATGAGTGAAACTACACATCACTCTTGAATCAGTTTGCCTAAAGTTATGGCTATGCTTTCCTGTGACTGCTTAGGCAACAACTGTAGTGCGTTTGTGAATGTGAAGTTCACCGAGTATGGGTTCGTGGCTTCCGAAAATGCTGCTTGCATATTTAATAACATTTATACATTAAAAGTGGTCATTCTAGGGGGTAGCTTATAGTTATATAATATTTCAATCAAAATTAAATTGAGAAATCAGTCTAGAGACTCCTACATGGTGTTAACAATAAACTGTGTTAACTTTTAGGTAGACCGAGCCACAAGAAGGAAAATGTTTTTGCCTTTTTTTTTTTTTTTTTTGGCCAATTACTGTCCTGCATCTAAATCATCGCTTTTGTTCATTCCCAGGCTGAAATCTTTAGAACTGTACATTGTTCTGTGTTGTAGACAAGACAAACTGGTTCAGCTTCAGGTATCAGTTACTTGCTTCTCTTAATGTTGTTTCGCTATGTGATTTTTCTCCAAATTGTCAATTATTTTGAATTCTTACTAAACAGCAGTATGGAGAGGAATTTTCATTAGACAGGTGCAGCTGATCTGGAGTCCAACTGAGCGAGAGAAAGAGGGACAGAGGGATGGATGGAGGACAAGGATGAGACAGATTAATGAGCTGTGGGAGACATGTGGTGTTTTGCTGGGCTGTGGAGGTGTGAATGTGTACTAGAGGGAGGGAGGGAGGAACACAGGAGATGCATTTATTAGAAGTAAAACTTACCAACTTGGTGTCTGTCTGTGTAGCATGCTCTTTTTTTTTTTAATAAAGAGCGCGAGAGATTGTGTAATACATTGGGGTGGTCTTTGTACTGCTCTCAGGTGAGTAGTAGAAGACTGCTGGGCTGACATTGCTTGTATGTGTATTTGTATGGGAAAAACAAGATGACTTTTACATACTGAAAGAATGTACGTACTTGTATAATAGTCTCTGCACCGTCTTATGTGTTTGTTTGCTCTTTTTTTGATCTGCTAAGGCCTTGGAAAATAAAGGTACCAAACTGTATTTTATCTTGTTACTGGGGTGGTACAACCAAGGGTACATATTTTATCCCTTTAGTATGTCTCTTTTACCTAGAAACATCAATATACTATACATGTAGTATAGTACAATATAGAACAGTTCGGCACCTTTTATTTTTTAGAGCATCCTCTACGAGCAAAAACTTTCAAATAACATTGTACACAGAAATTGTACATGCTCTGTTAGTCGTGATGCTGCTGCTGCTCCTCTGATTCTGCTGTTCCTGATTGTTACTGTAAACTGCATTGCTCTGCAGGCCTTGTGCAATTTTCTATGAAGATCTTCAGTAAAGCTTAGTGTATTAAAGTTGCCTCTGTGCCGGTGCATGCAACAGAGCATTAAGTATTGAATTCCTGTTACACGCAACATGTCTTCATTATCTTTATGCATTTATATAGCATTTAAGTTCAAAATGTCAAAGTACTTTTATATACTGTATAAAAAATAAATCTTAGAAAGGTACATTCCAATAACTGTGGGTAGGCCTAGTTAAGCAGGTCTGTTTTTTGTTTTTCTGTACTGTAGTGCTTTAATAAAACTTGATGATAATCTGTTATTTTCATGTCGATCTTTCACAAGATCGCACTTATGACCTTATCCTTTTCACTTCATCCTTTTCACACACTGAGCTGACATTTTACAACTTGTTCAAAACACCCTCTTTTTTTTTTTTTTTTTTTTTGTTAAGAATGAGAGGCAAGTCACAACATGTACACTGATGACTGACAAAGGAACCAGTTCCCTTTGACTTCTGCACAGCTCAGTGCTTTCTCTCTGTGTGGTCAAGAAGTGTAATTAAAATAGCTAAACCTAGATGTTTAAGTTCAAAAACTAAAGAAAAAAAATTTAAACTCCGAATCTGGTGATTGGTTTGTTATTGCAGTTTTATTTTTCTCACAATTACAGAGCCTGGGGTGCCACAGATCTTTCATTGATAGCTGCTGGAATGTGAGGGAAAACTTGTATTACATAAAAATATCCTGACACTACCACCATTCCTTCGCTGGTAAATTAAGAAAATTGTTGATGTTGCACATTAAAAGTTATAACCTAGCACATCAGCTATAGCACCACAAACATGCAATAAAGAACTAAATGGACAAATAGCATGTTCCTGATCTTTGTACATATGATTCCACTCATTGTTATGATTGCTCCTGGTTGAATATTCCAAAAGCACTGAACACACACTTTATCAATTAAGTAATGACATGACAGGGTGTGTTTTGGGAAACTATTCAAGGTAGTGTGACATGAAGAGTTGATTGTTTTTCTATAGCAGTGCATTAAGAAGTGTTTTACTCTGTTTAAATCATAGAAACGATTTACAAGGTTTGACTTATTAAAGAATGAGACATTAATCTTTTTCTCCATTTATGGTTGCATTTAATGATGTGGAACATGAGCGCAACAAGTTCCTGTTATCATTTTCATTATAAACAGCTATAGAACAGAAACCAAGGGGTTTGTAAACTGTCTACCAATCACAGTACCGTTTTTGTCTTTAGTGCTATTTCAGTGATGTTGCAGTTAAAAATGAATAGTACAATACTGTTGTTGGTTACTGTAGTTGATCACAAGATTAACTAGCTTTCCATCCAGCACAACTGTTTACATCTTGTGTATTTTTAGCATCATTTAATTTGTGTGCAAAAAAGACCTCCCATGAATTAACTTTAATAAAAGTATATTACTCTAGATTAGTATATAAAGAACTAAGTATTCCATCAGAGTATGCCATTTAAGACGTAGTTTTTGAGCAATTGCTAAACGAACCATATATTTGGAAGGACCTACTTTGTGTTTGAACTGCATAGTTTGATTCTACTCTTGTCTTAGGTTACCTGGCTGTCAGTGGGAACTTTTAAAGGAATGATGATCCCTGTATCAAATTCCCGATCATGTGCACTTATTGACTTAACCACTGAAATGACACCAGCAGGCAGGATGTAGTTGCATAAGTTCTTGATTTCCATGTAAAATGGATAAAAGGATGCCGCAGTAGTCTACAAGATAGAGCACAGGTGCTTGTCAGTTGATTTGCTGACGCACTAAAACGCTTGGTATCAAAGCAGTACACTTGCTGGCGAGTGCCTTGAACACTGCACGTCTGTGCTGTTTTGGTCTGTGGGTCAGATAGAGAGCTAGCAGGAGGTGTGTGTGTGTGTGTGTGTGTGTGTGTGTGTGTGTGTGTGTGTGTGTGTGTGTGTGTGGAGCATGCAAGCTTTATTCCATGACTGTTGCATTCAGAGAACAGCTTTGCCACTTAAGGCCTGTCTCTATGACAACAATTCTTAGCTCCCTGTCATCAGCCTCCAAGGAATTGAAGTCTCGTAATATGCAGTGCCTTTCAGATACGACATCCGACTCTTGCCTGCTGGCCATGTGGCCCTGTTAATCTAATACATGAATCTCTTGATGAGACTATAGCCATATAGGATGTATACAACAAAATCACTATCTTAATATGACAGCAAGTTGATATGTTGATGTGATATCAATATTATGATGAGTTCTGTCACAGTTATTACATGAACAGCCAACTGCATTTATTTATTTGACCTGAAGAAAACTGAGCTGGTAGTGATTAAGTGATTCCCCAATTATAAGTTTACATATAATTATTTGCAGTTAATGTTCATTTTCAGTTAATTTCTGGATATAATAAAGAGATGTAATGAAATTCCTCTTAAATATTTGTTTAAATTGTTTTGTCATGGAAGTAATGTAGTTAAATTATTAATTGCAATCATATACTGAGAGTGACAACTTTTAGCCAAAATTTTATAATAGTGACAGGCCCTCGGTCCCCATTTCTGAGAAATCACAAGTATTATTTAAACCTTGCTGTCTTTTATTGTTGCTTACAGTAAAACGTTGGATGTCACTGTTTCCTCATATCATCTTGTGGAGTTTTTCCTTGCCACCGTCACCACCGGCTTGCTCAACAGGGATAAATTCACACACTTAAAATCTGTATCCTGTGTTTATATGTTTCTGTAAAGTGGCTTTGAGACAATGTCCACTGTTAAAAGCGCTATACAAGTAAAATTGAATTGAATAGTGTGAT
This sequence comes from Stegophilus panzeri, assembly GCA_024331685.1. Lineage (NCBI taxonomy): Eukaryota > Metazoa > Chordata > Actinopteri > Siluriformes > Trichomycteridae > Stegophilus > Stegophilus panzeri. The sequence goes on from JANDJT010000032.1 coordinate 5,296,118, forward strand.
GTTTATCATATATCAGGAGAATGTCTTTATGCATCACTAGGGCTTTTCCATTACTAGGCATTGCCATGCTGCCTACCTTTTATTTTAATATGAATATCCCTACATTATAACCATAGCCAAAGCTCTATCTTGTGCTGATTATGCAGTCCAGTAATCAATTTTTATGATCAGTGTGAAATCCTTTTATGGATGAGATTTTACCACCTCTTTAGGAAGTAATGTATTTCTGAACTGAATACTGAATTGATGTGGTCTCTACTCCTAATGCAGATTCTTATGATCTTTCTCTTTTCACAATGATTGTTTTTGTTTGCGGTTTCTCTTTTTTTGGCATTTATTAAGAGAGAGAGGCTTCAGAACAAGTTATCTTAATGGCAGTAATGGTCACTTGTATGAATCTACTTGATATATACTCTTAAGAGTTCAGGTTCTGTCGTCAGCTAGAGACTCGTTGCAAGTAAGCAGCAAACTAATATTAGCTGTCTCTTCTGGCGCCATTTGATGGCCATAGGGCTAATTTTAGACATGAATATGATTCTAGCTTCATTAGCCACAACTCCCCAGGAAAACCTGACAGTGGGTAGTTGAGGATATGAAATTCCAACTGGGTATGTAACTCTTCCCTCTGTGACCTTTTAATTCAGAAGTGTGTCACTGTGTTACAGCACATTATCTTTGTTATTGTGAGCTTAAAACTTGAAGCAGTTTGTAGTACTTGAAGTAACTGCACTTTATTATAATAAATTCTGAGTGGTAGTCTTATCCGGATACCTAGCGATTGTCAGACATTTAAATTCCTGTTTAGTGTAGCAATACACACACTACTAATTGTGGTCAATATTTGATTTATTATCTTCATGCTTTTCTCACCTCATTGTGATCGGAAATTTTAGAAGTGCTGCAAAGCCTGACATAACTCGTTTTCTGTACACTATTGTTCACTGACTGAATTATTTAAGACCAGGTGTAGTCACTGCTGTGAGTATGTGCCTTAAATGTCACCCTGTGATCAAGGAGACTTGGCTTTATGTTAAATGAAACAAGGGTGTAAGCCACAGAGGGGTAAAAAAAAAAATCTCTCCTCTGCTGTATAATTTGGGTATTAATCAAAATGAGTAAAAATGCTAAATAAAAAACAAAACAAAACTGGAGCAGTAGTGCTGAAAATGCCGCAAAATGCTGAGATTCGCATGAAGCACCAATATACCAGCTGTCTGTGAGGCAGCTCAGACAATGTTACTAGCCTGAGTACATCAGAATGTGAATGTAAATCTGTTTACATAGAATCTGCCTGTTAAAGGACTACACAAATCAGATTTGTTAGTCTGTCCCACATCACATTAGATCAATAGAGATACAAAAACCACTCTGAAAGCTATGCTTAGTGACAATTAGGTTTAAATACTTGGTCCATAACAAAGATTTCTTTATTCAGTGTGCATTGATTCCCATGCATTAAAAATGGTGTTGTTTACAGGGTGCCGAGCTTGGCTGTGTGTATGCACTGAGCTATCTGGAGTCATGGTTCTCACAGAGGGTCCATTTCAGATATTGATCAGTTGAATCTGCTGGCTGGTTGAGGTGGCTCAATGGTTAAGGCTGTGGGTTACTGATCAGAAGGTCAGGGTTCAAGCTGCCACTGTTGGGCCCTTGAGCAAGGCCCTTAACCCTCTCTGCTCCAGAGGTGCCGTATTATGGCTGACCCTGTGCTCTGACTCCAACTTCTTAACAAGCTGGGATATGCGGAGAAAGAATTTCACTGTGCTGTAATGTATATGTGACAAGCTTCTTTTTCGTCTACTAGTATTGCTGCCCTAATCGATGAAGAATAGCTTAGAATTGTGTTTGGTCCGTGTTCTTGAAATTTGTAATGTCAGTCGCACATTATGCTAAAAAAAGACTACTATTGACCTGGCTGTAGATATTCAACTTCCTCTCCTTCGTTATTACATGAAACTTGATGTTGAATGCTTCTCAGTATTTCCTGAACAAAATCAATGCTGAATAATATGTTGAGTTTTCATGCTTACTCTGTGTTATGTTGGCATGAACCAACTAAATTTGTTAGAAATTATCACTGGCTGGTACAGACAGAAAAATATGTTACTGAGTTTAAAAAAAAATAAAATAAAAATGAACAAAACAAGCAAACAAAAAAACATACACATTTTAAGTTGAGACAACTATGATCTTGAGTAATGTAGTGGAGGTTAAGGAACTGTCTGAGCCAGAATTCACAGACCAGTATAACAGCATTGGCATTTTGGGTATCTTTGGGTATTTTTCCAGTGTTTCAGGGTCATATTTTTCAAAACGAGCAAATAAAAAAATTAAAAAATAAAATACTACTTATTTATATCTCACCCACTTCATGTTTAAATCCAAATACAGATATGGGTATTTGAAGCACGAAACAGATAGTGGCATTGTGTTTTGATGTACTTCTTAAGCGTGTTTTTTCATGCATGGTGTATTTTATGCCCGTGTAACTGAAATATTACTCTAAAAATAGTTCTCTCTTGTTCACTGTCTCTCTTTCAGAATATGGATGGATTCAGTATCTGTAAAATGTGGATTTGATTAAAACAACACGCTCAAAATTATATGCAAATGGATTGAAAGAAGGGGGAAGAAAGAATCGGATGCTCTCTATGTCTAACATGATGCCTTGAAGAAAAATGTAAAAGTAATCTGCCTCACTGCATGATGGCACCTGAAATGACCAAGATTGACCTGTTGAGACTTTGACCAAACTATCACAGGAGGCAGCATCGGGTCTCAGCACTGTGACCTGAGCCATGCAGAAGTGCTTCGCATCGACTCCTCCACCCAAAGCCCTCCATCCACAGCCTACACATCATCAACCATCCCCACGATCCACACCTACCCATAGTCTCCCTCCAGAGCAATTGAACCAGTGTGTGAGCACTGCTCTGAGTCATAGCATGGCTAGTAAAAATGTGAAACTGCACCGCTCATCCTATTCCTCAGCTTCTGTGCCAGTCTCTGGCCCAGGGACTCCTTCTCGAGGCTCCCAGCAACCTCACGGTCCCACTCGGCCATTAGAGCTTGGTCAAACATCTGTAGTTACCTTCAGCTACATTGAGAAGTCAAATGTAAAGCAACTGGAGAGTCCACACAACTTCTTGAGGATGCAAAAAGAGTCCACTCAGCCACATAAGAACGATCCGGCCTTGTTTGTTCCCTCGGGCTCCTGCAGCAATAATAATCCTTTTCACCAGCAGGCGGGCTCAACCGCTCTCAACCGAGGCACTGTGGACTGTGGAGTCACACTGGGTCGAGCAGCCACCCAAAGGGCCCTAGAGGAATTTGGGTCACCCGAACTAAGGTCTAAATTTGCCCAAGGGTCAGATTGGAGTCCAGGGCAGAAACTCAACCAGCAAATGCAATGTCAGTCATGGGCAGGATCTCCTGGTCATGACACTTATTCACATAACTATGATGCAGACATGCCAAGTGCTCCATATGGCCCATCAAGTATCCCAGCCTCACACTGTTTGTCATCCCACACAGGACACTCCAACCTCTCCTTAGAGCAAAACTCCAGCCCCAGGGTCCAGCAAGATCCAAACTTACACCAGCTAACCCATGAAGGCACATCCAGTGGAGTAGATGGCAGTCCTCTCTCAGGTCAGAAAGGCACCTTGTTGATCACTAATGCACATTCTGAAGGTTTAAACCAGCTCAGTGGCAGCAATGCATCCTCAGCACTGAACAGTCCAGAGGTAGCACGTAGGCTTGCAGAGGAAGCCACCAAAATCTCGGTTATTTTTGATGATCTCCGAAAGTCCCCTGCCCACAATGCTTTTGGAATCTGGAGTGAGCTAGGCAGCCCCAAACAGTCTCCAAACTGCCCCTCCCAACATCGAAGCCCACCTATGAAAATGAATATCCCTTTACATGGGATGCATTCTGATATCTCTGTAACAAATGGAGCTACTCCTTGCTCACAAGCAACAGAGTCTTTAGCCAATCATAGCCCTGAAAGGGGTGAGCAGACAAACTACTTCTGTAGCCCAATCCCTTTAGGACAGACACCTGACTCCCCAGCTCTCCCCTCTTATACAATGCATCAATGGCTGTCTAAAGGGGACAAGGACTCACCCTTACGGGACCCTCGTGTACTTTGGGGTGACGTGTCAAGCACAGACAGTCCCACACTGCACAGGAGGAGACTTCCTCAGTACAAAGGTGAAGTCTGGTACCATCATGATGCCTGGGATCTGTACCCACATGGGCACAGTGAGACCAGGGACGAACCTGTGTCTGACAGTGTGGAGATCTCCAGGAGGCTTCTTATTGGGCAGCATATAGAGGAAACACCAATCAGCTGGACCTTCATGCAGAGGTGGCGGGAGCAAAGTGGGAATGAAATGGAGATGCCTAACCCAGTTCAGAGATCAGGAGAGAGCGAGACAGGAGCAGTCGAGGACCAAGGTGTAGCAGTGGGCACAGAACTGCCGACAGGGCAGAAAACGCTTACTTTCACGCAGGAACAGAAGCAAGCACAATGGAGACGCAGACAAGCTTTGCTACTTGGCCCTGTTGTTCTGGATGAAGAGAATGAGGAGAGGGCAGAGGTGGAGCAGAACGGTGTGCCAACTTCATCGCCAAGCTCCAGTGGGGTCACAGGCAGTTTGGGAGATCATGATTGTCTCTCCCCTGAATCCATCAGTAACCAGATTAACCAGACGGAACATGCCAGCTCAGGTATACAGGTGAGACAAGGATGTGATGGTTAAACTATATATCAGTCTCAATTACACCATTAGGGGGAAAAAAAATTATTTGATGGTAGTAGGTTTAGATGGTAATAGGTTCTAAATTTCTAAAGGGCACAAGGGAAAACCCTCTGTTGTAGGGGTCTACATAGAAATTATGAGAAACCAAAGAAACTTGTAGAATGCTAGATTTTATTTATTTATTTATTTATTTTCCCCCTAAAAGTGTAGGACCATCTGAACAAATTTTGATGTTTGAATACCATTTGAATCTTCGTAACATTTACATACTCATACTCATTCATGTTGAACATCTCATGTCAGAGTTTCCCACACATCTGGCATGGATCAGGGAGGGTGGGGTTCAGCTGCCTCAGAGACTAACATCTGGAACCAATGCCACTTAATTGTTTGTGTATTTCTTGGCCTTTTTTAATGGAGTTGTAATTTTACATCAAAATAATTATTATTACTACAGTATTTCTGCATTTCCTTCTTTATAAAAGTTATTTGTCCAACTTTAGTTCCAAGTTTATTAATATTTATTAACCCTGCAGTGTACCATACAATTCTTGGATACATAACTGATCCAAAATACTTTTACAAAGCACAAATGGTGTTCGTTTTTTCCACATTCTGTTTTTGTTTTTTTTGTTTTTTTGTTTTTTTTGTTTTGTTTTGTTTTTGTATTAATGTATTACTTTTTATTACTGATAGTGAGATGTCTGAATATAATTCTGTGGGAGTTGATCAATGGGATGATTAAGAACTTTGTGTGTATGAAGCAGGGAGTTCATGATTAGAAAATAAAACAGGGTATGTATACATGACTTGTGTGTGTCACAGTCTGATAGTGGCTCAGCTCTACTGGGACCATCTCTGCACTCCCAGAAGATTGCTCGAGCCAAGTGGGAGTTCTTGTTCGGCACCACAACTGATACAAGAGACCTCTCCATTGAACAAGAGAAGAGTGAGTGAACTGTCTATCTCTTTTTCTCTATTGGTCACTTCATCCATCTTCATTCAAGTCACTGCAGATAAGAACAAAGAAGGCAGTAGAGATTTACTGTCAAGATGGGCAGTAGAGAGAGACAGATGTAAATGTTTTGGGCAATTTATTGCCGTTTATGGTATTAACAAGTTGTTTTTAATTATGGAATCAAATTGTTGTACAGTCCGTGTAGTTCCAGTGTAAAGGTAAACATGATACTATACCTCTACATAAATATTTTTGTCCAGAATCTAATACATTCTAAGTTCAGCTTGATAAATGACCTAATGTTACATTTTACTTCTACTGAACCCAGCTGATCTGTGTTAACGGAAAGAATAGGATGAAAATAGCTTTTCCTCCTTTGCCTTATTATACCAAATGAGCTTATGAAAATTCAGTTGTCGCACTCGCACATTTCTGCCAAAACCAAATATACAGACTATACAATTAGAGTACTAAAATCGCATTTGTAAACATTTCTGAAATCGGTTGCAACCTTGTAAACTTTGTTTCTTCAAATAATTGAAAAATCATCCGTAATATTTTTTTTTAACCTTAAATTGTACACTATAATTTTTTTTTTTTTTTTTTTTTTTTTTTTTTCAGCAATATAAATTGTTTAACAACTGTACCGAAGCACACTGTGACTCAGTTTAATGAATCAGTTATTGTAAACGATCACCCTTTCTAAGATGTGATTGAAGAGAGCAATCAGAAGTTGAGCTGGTTATAGTAACCCACATTTACGGTTTCATGGTGTTAATTTATCTACAGTATATGGTGACTTAATTTTTATGTCTTCATAAACTACTTGATTACATTTAACAATTCACAATCCAAATTAATTGCCAAGTATGCAGGTCTATGACCGTCAGCTCTTTATAACTCAATTACGGCGACAGCAAATACTTAAATGTATTCACTAAAGTGACCGTGAAACCTGAAAAGAAGCAGTTTTGACTTACTGGGTATTGTATTTAATCTTATTGTGCTAAACAAAACTGTTGGTTTTTACAAAAAAAAATTGTTAAAATTTAACTCTTAACGGCACGGGGGTTTTGGGATTGGACATTCCCACTGTACATTTGCAAGATTCCTAAGATTTTACATCTGTTTGAAGAACTCACTAACTGATAACAGGTTTAATTTGTGGCATGTACATATGCGTTACAATTATCTGCTAAAATACGTAGTCTGTGATGTCATCAGTAGCATGTTGATCACAGTTTAGCTATGAGGGGGAAACGACATGTATGCAGCAGGTGAATCCGTTCACCTGGTTTACTTGAGTCAGTTAAAATGAATGAATCAGTCATGAATCACCCATCACTAGAGTGCTGGAATTCTTAAGATGTATTCTTTTACCTGCATGTCCCAGACCTGTGTACTGCACCTCCTAGTTGCCACTCCACCCCAACTCCACCAAATTACCTACCGCTGGAGGAAGTTGCTCTCCGAGCCAATCATGACGTGCAGCGTGTCGAGGTGGAGCTTGTGACCCCTCCGCCTGCTGCTCCAGGCACGTCCCCAAAAACAGGCATAATCCGCCGGACTCAGAAGTACTCCGAGACGGATCTAGATGCAGTTCCATTACGGTGTTACTGGGAGACTGACATTGATGAGGTGCTGCTGGCTGACAAGGACGACTCTGACTCAGCTTTTGGGAGCAACCGTAGCGTGATGGGCACCTCCGGTACAGGGAGCAGCCCACTGGGAGAAACGGCATACAAGAGAACAGATGGTGTGGAGGATGAGGCGGAGGAGGAGGAAGATGTGGCCAGCTGGGCGAGTGTTCGCACACAGTGTGATATGAGGAGGCAGCAGGCCAGTCAAGAGCAGGATGAGGAGGAGATACTTAGCATGCTTTTCAAAAGGTGCCATTGATGTTTACTCTATTACTAGATAGCATGCATGAACATACAGACAAACCTGACAGCAACAAGTACCATATTCAAAATAATTCAATATAAATATTTTCTCTTTTCTTCGTTTTCCTGTCTTTCCTTTCTAGTTTAAATAACAGTCACCCAGCACTGAAATCACCTGTTCTAGTACGAGGTCCACCCCGAACCTTGGGTGACCACATGGACACTTTCAGTCACCATTTTGAGAGCATCCTGGAGTCCCAGCGAGCAAAAGGCACCTCCTACAACAGCCTGGACAGTCTGGAGCTCCCGACCACCAGCTCTCAGACCATGCTGACGTTTGACCTCCCAACCCTGACCACACAGGTGAAGGCTCAGATGTATCACAGTGCACGGCAGATCGTGGAGCTGAGCTTTGCCCCCCTTGCACATGCTGAGATGCCCAGTGTGTCTGAGTCGGCTCTGACCATTACGGGGGACACAGATGCCACGAGGGCGCCGTCTAGCGAACGGCTCAGCAGCGGCTCAGACGACAGGTCAGCTGGACACAACTGGACCAGTGACAATGTGTTCCTACTGCCCAGGTAAGAGAGTTGCGCACACACACCTGTGTTAACATAAAATTATTTAAAACCCTCATAAACAGGCTTGTATTAATGCCTAATGAGCCACAGAGCAGTCCTGCACAGCTGCATACATGTACAAAATAAAAAATCTATATGGTGACTTTTTTTTTTTTTTTAAAAGAGCTAAACGTTAATAACATTATAAGAACATTACCAACAGCCCTGCATCCTAGGATTTTGTGAAATTAAGTATGTATATTGAGGGGCATGGTGGCTTAGTGGTTAGCATGTTTGCTCACATCTCTGGGGTTGGGGGTTCGATTCGCTCTGTGTGCATGTTCTCCCCTTGTTTCAGGGGTTTTTTTTTCCGGGTACTCTGGTTTCTTCCCCCAGTCCAAAGACGTGTTGTACACTGATTGGCATATATAAATTGTCCGTGTGCAATTGTGCCCTGCGATGGGTTGGTACCCCATCCAGTGTGTCCCCCACCTTGTGCCCCATGTCCCCTGGGATAGGCTCCAGGCTCCCTGCGACCACTGTGTAGAATAAGCGGTACAGAAAATAGATGGATGCTAGGATGGATGGATGGAAATATCTATGGAGGTCAGTTAGGAAATAAAACGGCACAATACTGATTTGACCGCACAAGCACAACGTCAATGAAGATTATTTTTTGCCATTCATTTTTCTGTATAGGCAATAAATGGTCTCTGTTGATTGATGCAGTATGCTAACCAATCAGCAGCAGTCAGTGCTAGTTTGTACTACTGATCTTGTGTAAAAACCACAGTTCCAGTTTTCTGTTTTCAAATACAAAAATGTCTTCTTAAAACTATAATTAAATGGTGCTTTCGATTTCAACATCCACTTTACTCTTCTTTCTTGTGAGGTACCATTTTGTGTCTGTGTTGGGTAAGTTACCACTACAGATTATTAATTACTACTTTAAAATTGCAATTTGACTACATTACTGTTTACAGCATGTAAAAAGTCATCAGATTACTAATTACTTTACTTTCAAGTTACTTTCAAAACCTACAAACTTAGAAAAATACACTCCAATAAAGTTGGTTTTATCATAAAACTTGCCTCAGGTGTTGTCACTGTTTGTACGAATACCAGACCGATAAAATATAAAACATTTTTCTAACTAGGCTAGTGTGGTGCCACTAGCCAAGGGGAGGCACAAGTAAGCTATGGGTTTAGCTGCTACAGTACCATGCAGAGTACATCATCTTTCCCGTATCTACGTTATCTTTCACGTAAACTGGAACTCATAGACATTTATACACCTTGTTTTCCTGCTCAGCTTCAGAGGATGTTACTGTTTCAGTTTCAACCCCTTTACTAGTTAAAAAAAAAAATCAGCGTATATCCATTTCCCCCTCACACTGACTGTGAGTGAGCGTTTGGCAGAATTGAGAGACTGTCAGCCAATAAGACATGAGTGTTTCCACGTATTTTCCTGTAAACCCTGTCTGATTGGTCTCGCCTCCGTTCACTGAAGATATAAAATTACAACACGCGGTTTCTTTTGCTGACGTTCAGTTACGTAGTGACAAACCGCTCCAAGTGGAGAATTATTCAGGACTAAAGAAAAAATCTTGAGGCTACAGCCCCGAATGCCCAGGCCAGATTACGCCCCTGGCAGCCAAGCAAAACGTGATTTTATTTTAAAATGCATTTTATGTAATATTGTTTTCTTCACAATAAATTTGTAATGCAAGTAATGTAATTTTATTGACATCAGTAACTGCAATCAAATTACATAAATTTAAAATGTAATGCGTGACATTACTGTGTTAACAGAAAGTCATTGGAATACAATAACGTGTTACACCAAATGTGTGGTGTTGGTTATAATGATGTTCTTTTACTGTAGGGTAATTTGTAGTTAAGGCTTCTGAGGTACCTTTTACACATTTACAGCACTGTGGTGCAGGTCAAGTGCTAGCCAAGTGGTGCAAACTCTGAGCATAAGGGCTGAAGAATGCAGCTTGCACGTTGAGCCATGTGAAAATGAGGTCTGGTCACTGAGGCAGCCTTCATTTTTAGGCTGTGTGTGTGCGTGAATGTGAGATGAAGGTTAATGCGCAATACTGATGCTCTGAACAGCTTGCCTACAGGTCATATGTCTTTTGATATAGTAACTACATATAAATGTGTACTAAAATGATGTCATCAGAAACACTGGAAAAACAGTCCCTCCTATTTGCATTATACATGATATTTTATTTGATGAAAATGTCAATCTTTTTAAAGACTGCAAGATGAATGCTTAGTGTCCTGGATTAATTTGCTACACTACTACAAAGCTCAGTTCCCTTTAGAGCAGTTTGGGGTGTTTTTTTTTTTTTTTTTTTTTTTTTTTTAATAGGCTGAGATATGAGCTAGAACCTCCTCATAATCACTTTCATACAGTGTTACATGCTATACTTTAGAGGAACCAGAAGGTGGCAGCAAAATGCATTTATTGCATTTTTTTAAGATGCAGTATTTGGATCAAGTGTGTGCGTTCGAGAGAGAGAGGAAAATGAGGTAGTCACGTCAAGAACATACTAGTAAGAAGACTCTCTGCTTATTATAGTTAGCCTGATATGACATGCATAGTAAAGATAATTTTTTTTATGCTGAGTGTGTGTGTGTGTGTGTGTGTGTGTGTGTAATTGTGTTTCTGTTTATATTCAAATAGCATATTTGGTTGCAAGTAGTCATATGAGTTAAAGGTAATTATTCTTAGTTTATTAACAATTTGCACAAGGCTCATTTTCATAGTGTTGAGACTTGACTAGACATGCATTTGCATATTTTTGCTGTTGACCGCAAAATACTCGGTCCTTCAGTGTGATATCCAACCCCCCCCCCACCCCGGGGCCCTGATGGTTTGTTTAGTATTTAGTGAAGCCCTCTCTGGAGAGAATAACCACATTGAGCCTTTACTGTCATATTTAACAAGGTTGGAAAAACTTATAGAGTAGAGGTTTCCAAACCAGGCATCCTGGGGCTTGTGTTGTTTACAAATGGGGATACACATTTAAATTAAGAGTGCGCATGCTATTTTCGTATGTTTTGCTATCCTGATATTCTACAACACAGGAGTTCAGCAATAAAAAAATTGTCGACCCATCTGCCTCCTCTAATTCCGACAACATCAAGTGACTGAGTGGAACAACAGAAATCATATGGCGCATTTTCAAACAAAATATGCCACAAAATATTTTTTGAATATCGATTTACAAATGCATTATAAATCTGGAATATAACATGTAGGGTGGTCAAGGCTTGTGGTTGCAGAAATTTCCATTTTGGGTCCATTTTAGGAAACCTTATTTTAGAGGCCCATTACTGCATGCAAAGCATTTTTTAGTCTCCTGTATGTCTTGGGTTTACTCATACGGATGTCGGTCTTCAGTTCAGCCTACAGGTTTAACATGCACACTGTTCTATAAATCATCTCAGGAAAACAAAATGCTATATTTGAACTGTGCAATTTAAGACTCTAAAAATATAACACATACTCTTTCAGAGTCCTATATAGTGTAACATTTTAGTGTTAAAAAAAATGTGTATGTTGGTTGCAGTTTATCAGTGCTGTCTGGTTAGCATTTCATGAAAAGTATTGTAGTGGAGTGAGACATTAAAGCTCCTTATAGCTAATGGGTACAATTCAGCATAGTACCTGTTGCATACATCATGCCTCCACAATTTGAAACAAAGACATTAATGACCTAATGCAGGTCAAGCATGTTTTAATCTCAATTCTTAGAGTGGGAATTTCTGTTCTGGAACATTTCTCTCATTGCCCCCCTGTCAGTCTCTCACAAGACCGGATTTTATGTAAGGGGTTATACACTCGTACAGTGTGCTATTGTTTCCTGCTGCCAGCATCACGTCCTGTAGTATTATGTGTGTTTAACTGCATTTAGGTTAGTTACCTAACAAACAAAGAAATTAAATCCACTTTTGAGTAGATCCTGTCAGATTGAACCAGAGAGAGAAAGAAAGACAGAGAGAGTGAGACCGAGACTGGGTTTAAGGCTACTATTTCTACTGCCTTATTTTGGAGGTCATTTGAGAGTACTGCGAAAGTTTACCAAGAGGGAGGGGAGCGAGTCGGAGCAACTCTGTTGAATGAAAGAGCTGCCAAATTCCAGAGCAAACAGTCAGTAACGGAAGAGTGGTGGAAACGTGGAGAAGCATACAGAGCAAAGCCGAGAGATAAAGAACATTTTCGTTTTCACTTTAGGAAAAACAAGAAGTAGAGGTAAAAGATGACGGTACATGATAAGTATTAGTGCTCGAGCAGTGCAGGAGAGATGTGAGGCCTGTTCACGCTGCAGGTGAAATGCTTTACAGGTGCTAGTTATTGTTTCTGAGGCAGTTTCCATTCCAGACCACAAGCGGTTGCAATGAGTGTGAGTCGGGGTAAAAGAGTTGCAGGGTCTCGAGGTGGAGGAGTCGTTCGAGCCGTGTCTGTTAGCCAAAACAGTAGAAAGAGCCAGAGGAAAAATTCCCATCCAGTTTTCTGCTGGCATTCTGGCATTTCAGAGGATCAGTACATTCCAACACGCCGGCATTCAGGGTGCAGGTAAGATCTCGAGGCGTTGGTAGTTTATTGTTTATCTTGGCACTTCATAGAAATCAGAAAGAAATTAACATTTCTGATCATTAATAAAGCCCTGAATTCAGAATGAAGATCAAAATGTGAGTTTAATAAATAACAATTAGGATAGTAATGTATAACAACTCAAGAATGAATAAAACCACTACAGAAAGGCGAAATATGCATTGACTTGTGTCTTTAAATGTGGATAGTGAAATGTATTTTAAACAATTTTATCTTGAAGCCAAGTTTGGGTCATGAATTGCAGCTCGTCATTGTGCTCTTTCTTGCTTTTCTTTAATCTTCTTGTTGTTGTCACTTTCAGTTTTGTGACCGTGTTTGATCAGACGTTGCTGATATATATATTGCTTTCCTTTCTTTCAACATGCAAGAGCTGAATTTAGTTTAGTTTTTGAGAAATGTAATGCATTTCATAACTGTGATTTTCTTTTTCCAACAATTTATTTGGACTTCGTTTGCATAATCCCTGTTGCTTTCTGTTTCGGACTGTTTTTGAGTCGGTAAAGATCTTGAGCTGCTGTTTGTTTTGCTCTGTGGATTTAAGGTGTGAGTCACTGATAAAGCAGCTACATTTTAAAAAGCTCTGCTGCTCAGTAAAGCCCTGGAGTAAGTTTCCCAAGATCACTGGAGTGTAAATGTCCGTGTCCGAGGTGTCAGAATCTTAAAAATATAAGAATGCTTTAGAGAAGGCAGTGCTGATATTTTTATGAAAAATCTAGCAGGTTGTCTGATGTAACGTGTACATGCACTTTTCATTATATTTATTTCAAATTTGTTTGAATTGGAAATCCTAATTGGTGGGGGGGGGTGTAAATGCACATTAGTAAGCATCTTCACAACCACAGTAAACTAATTTATGGGGTGCATGGAGTACGTTTTTATCATTAAATCGGTTAGATTAGATTTACATCCTTTTATTATTTAGATAATTTCTTTTATTTCTCAATCTCATCTTGGCCTATATTTTGTTGGTTTTCTACAATTTTATTGTACGTGTGTGGGCAATGACCCTACAAGAATATGAACACCTGACTGTGTGTGTGTGTGTGCATTTTTTATATATATATATATATATATATATAATTTGTTATAGAAGAATCAAAAGGTTAGATTTAGGTGTAGGCATAACAGCATTTATCTGCATTAATATTGTCAATGGAAGATCCTCACAAGGATAATAAGACAGGGTTGTGTGTGTGTGTGTGTAGGGAGAAATCTTCACGGCTGGCCACAGATGCAGTCTTGGATCAGGAGCTGAATGAGCGTTTGGGACTTGGAAGCTATGACACGCTAACCAGCAGTAACCGTGCTGACCTGGAGGGTGCTAAGCGATTGGCTAAACGACTCTACAACCTTGATGGGTTCAGGAAGTGTGATGTTGCTCGCCACTTAAGCAAGAAGTGAGTGAATTTCAGGCATTACAAATACTACTGCTCAGGTGTGAGCTGCATTTTAAGACTAACATATCTGAACAGGGCATACACACACAAAATGTATCCCTTTATCATCATGTTGCTATACTGCTTTAAGGCAGTAGGTCTAAAAATTATGCCAGATATGATTTTGTTTTGTTTTGTTTTTTAACAGGAATTTCTTCTTTTTTATTATCTAAAGTGCAGTTACTCAGCTGTTAATGTACAAAATGTTTCAAATCTACAGTATATTTTATCACCGTGTAATTGGTTCTGTGGGTGAAAGTTTGAGTAATAAAGATTTTAATGGGTACAATAAATACTTTTGACGGTACTTATTTAACTCGTGGGTTTAATATGTGAACTGTTGAATTATAGTCATAAAATGAATCATTACGTTCATAAAATCAAATGGTGGCAAAAAGATAACCCCTGAGTTACTGGAAGCACTTTTTGGATGAGATTAAATACAATAAAATAACAAATTATAAAATAAAATAAAATAACCTTTTGAGCGGTCTTATCTGCTGCATAATCTGTCCGTTGCCTCCCATCAACACGTACAGAATTTTCACTTGCATCATTTAAGTTATGATTATGCATATATCAATAGAATTTAAAAAGGGGAACAAGGACCAAAGCTGAGCACTGCACTCGTACTGAGCAGTTTGATGACAGCAGGCTTCTGTTAGTCTCCAGACTTTTTCTGCCATATCTGTTCCTCTCTGCATCTCTCTATCCCTGCAGGCAGGCCTGTTTGTGCTCTTGGATCAGTTTTTTGGACAACCAGTGCTGCTCTGTCTTTGTTTGTTCAAGATCTTTCTCATATCTGACAGATGCACTATGGGAACAGCAAAAAGCCCCTCACCATGCTTTCCCGTCAAACTGTTATGGAAGAGCTTAATATGATATTAATCTGTTATTTGATTCTCTCTCGTATGCTCTTTGTTCTTTCTTTTTGGTTTCTATTTTTGTGTAGTAATGATTTCAGCAGGATGGTAGCAGCGGAGTACCTGGGTTACTTTCATTTTACAGGACAGACGTTGGATCAGGCACTGAGGTTAGTGTGTTCAATGAGTTTTCATTAATGAATATAAATTTTAGAAATGGTCTGTGTGTGTCTGAAATTATACCCTAATACTGTATAGGGCACTATATTGCAAGCTTTTCTATTTTGTAGCCATGTCTAAAAGGATATAGTGTTGACTATCCGGTGTACTTGTGGAATTTTATGATGCTTTGGATTTTAGATGTCGGGATAAACCATAATAAGCAAAATGCCATTTCTTTAACACTTTGTTCAATTTATCATGCACTCTATTATTATGCTCTGATATGCTGGTCACATTTAAATATTAACACATATATATTATTAAGATTTTCCGGTCTATAGCTGTTAAAATAGCCAGCGCAGGGTCTAAAATGTTGTTTTTAATGTTGGGTGCGTTTTGTCTTTTTTCTTTCTTTGTTTTATTTTATTTTTTTTCTTTGAGGGTGTGTGCTTACCTGTTATGATGTTTTGTTTTTACTTCAGGACCTTCCTACGGGAATTTGTGCTAAAGGGAGAAACACAGGAGCGAGAGCGAGTCCTAGCTCACTTCTCACACAGATATTTGCAGTGCAACCCTATCCTCACACTTTCTGAAGGTTAAAAAAAGGGTCATTTTTGTGTGCAAGAACATGTTTATGGACTTATGGATGTGATAGTCTATGGACTTATGGATGTGACAGTTTTCTCTATCATGGCCTGCTTCTGTTATACTTGAGTACATAAAATTAATTATACTTAACTGCCTTATCCCATCAGTAGGATCCCATTTTTGTTCGCCAAAATTAGGGCCTGATTTTAAGGGAGCTAAAAATTCTGTGATTGTCTTGACTAGTTGGCATTAATAGTAGCCTGGGGCAGTGGTAACTCAGTGGTTAAAGGCTCTAGGTTACTGATCAGAAGGTCAGGAGTTCAAGCCACAGCACTGCCAAGCTACCACTCTTGGGCCCTTGAGCAAGGCCCTTAACCCTCAACTGCTCAGTTGTTTAAATGAGATAAATGTAAGTCGCTCTGGATAAGGGCATCTGCCAAATACCATAAATATAATATAATATTGACTAATATAATTTTACACTGTCAAAAATTGTGAATTGTATTTAGTGAAGTCTTTTAAATAATATGTATTTAAAAAAAAAAAACATTGATAAAAGCACTTATAAGCATAAATACACTGCCAGTCAAAGGATTTTTAACACCTGGATTTTTGAAGTTTTATTACAGTTTAATTACTATTCATGCGACAGATGAAACAAATCAAAATCCCAGTTTTACCAGGATTTAAATCTAAATCCTTGTGGAACTTATTAGCTCACTCTCGGACCCTAATGAGACTATCAATCAGTGCTTTATTATAGGCAGGAACACTTGGAGATTAAATCTGTTAAAGCTACAGATAAAAGACTCGCAGACAATTCTAGTATTAACTGTAATGTATCTGTGAAAAAGTATTTGCCCCATCATGATTTTTTCTGTTTTTGTGTATATCTCGTAATAAATTGTTTTAGATCTTCAAACGAATTACAACATAAAACAAAGGTAACCTGATTAAACACACAACACAGTTTGTTTTTTTGTTTTTTATTGAAGCAAAAAAGTTATCCAACACCTATCAACAATGTGAAAAAATGAATTGCCCCCTTAAACTTGCCCTCTTAATCTGGTTGTGTCACCTTTAGCAGCAATAACTGCGACCAAACACTTCCGATATCTGGAGATCAGTCTTTCACTTACTTCTAGGACTAGGAATTACTCCTATGCTTTGGATCATTGTCTTGCTGCATAATCCAGTTGCGCTTGAGTTTCAACTTACTTACTGAAGACCAGACATTCTTCTTTAGGAATTTCTGGTAGAGAGCAGAATTCATGTTTCCCTTAATTACTGCAAATTGCCCAGGCCCTGAAGCAGCAAAGCATCCCCACACCATCACACTACCTCCACCATGCTTGACCGTAGATATGATGTTCTTTTTGTGGTATTCTATGTTTGTAAGACAGGGGTCCTCTGGCATAAACCAAACAGTTCCACTTTCAATTTATCCATCCACAGAACATTTGCCAGAATGTTTGAGGATCATCAAGGTGTATTTTGGCAAAATTCAGACGAGCCATAATGTTGTTCTGGGTTAGCAGTGGTTTTCGCCTCTCCACTCTTCCATGGATGCCTTTTTTTTTGCCCGATTTCCTTCTGATAGTGGAGTCATGAAGAGTGATCTTTATTGATGCAAGAGAGGCCTGTAGGTCCTTTGATGTTGTCCTTGGCTTTTTTGTGACTACCTGGATGAGTAGTTGCTGTGTCTTGGAGGAGTTTTGGAAGGTCGGCCACTTCTGTGAAGGTTCACTACTGTACTGAGTTTTTCCATTAGGAGATAATGGCTCTCGCTGTGGTTCCCAGAGCCTTTGAAATAGCTTTGTAAGCCTTCCCAGACTGATGCATTTCAATTACCACCTTCCTCATAATTTATGGAATTTCTTTACATTTTGGCGTAGTGTGTTACTGGGTGAGACCTTTTAACCAACTTCATGCTGGTGAAAAAGTTCTATTTAAGTGTTGATGTGATTGAACAGGGTTTGCAGTAATCAGGCCTGATTGTGTCTAGTCCAGCTGAACACCTTTTATGAATGCAGTTTCGTAGATTTGAGGGAATTAGTAACTACAGGGCAAATATATTTTCACACAGGCCCAGTTGGTATTGGATAACTTTTTTGCTTCAATAAATAGCATTATCATTTAAAAACTGTATTTTGTGTTTACTAAGGTTGCCTTGTTTTATCTTAGATTTTGTTTTAATTTCTGAAGCAATTTAGGATGAGATGTACACAAAAGCAGAAGAAATCAGATGGGGCAAATACTTCTTCACAGCGCTGTATGTGTACATGCATAATGTTTATACGGTCATGTGAAAAAAAATTGTTAATATTATATTAAATATTAAAAATGTTATGTCTTTGAAGGTGCGATAAAAGTATGGCACAGTGGCTTAGTGGTTAGCACGTTTGCCTCACACCTCCAGGGTTGAGGGTCCAATTCCCTGTGTGTGCGGAGTTTGCATGTTCTCCCTGTGCTTCGGGGGTTTCCTCCGGGTACTCCGGTTTCCTCCCCCAGTCCAAAGACATGCATTGTAGGCTGATTGACATGTCCAAAAAGTTTCTGTAGTGTATGAATGGGTGTGTGAATGTGTGTATGATTGTTCCCTGCGATGGATTGGCACCCTGTCCAGGGTGTCCCCCTCCCCACCTTGTTCCCCATGCCCGCTGGGATATGCGCCAGGTTCCCCGTGACCCAGTAAGGATAAACTGTACAGAAAATGGATGTATGGATAAACGTATGGGGTGTACTTACTTTTTCCATGTGACTGATCTGTTTTTTGTTCATTTAAATTGTGAATTTAATTACAATGTCAATTTTATGTGTCATTTGATGCATTCGATCAATTTCAAAGAGGGTCAAAGAGGGTCAAATGGATTTTTATATATATATATATATATATCGCTCATAGTATTGTACTTGTATTGATATGATGTGTATCTAATATATTTTTGCTTACAGACAGCATCCACACACTGACCTGCTCCCTGATGCTACTCAACACAGACCTGTATGGCCAGGTGTGTAGGGGAGGAGGGGGAAAAAGAGAGAGATATTTTATTAATATTATTTGAATTATTTATTTTCTGAATGGAACAGTTTACACAGCTTTATTTGTATATTACACTATATTGCCAAAAATTTATGAACACCTGACCGTCACATCCATATGTGGGTCTTCCCCAAACTGTTGGTACAAATCTGGAAGCACACAATTGTATAGAATGCCTTTGTATGCTGTAGCATTACAGTTTCCCTTCACTGGAATTAAAAGGCCCAAACCTGTTCCAGCATGACAATGCCCCTGGTGCATAAAGCAAGCTCCATGAAGACATGGTGTGCAAAGGTTGATGTTGAAGAACTCGTGTGTTCTGCACAGAGCCCTGACCTCAACCCCACTGAACACCTTTGAGATGAAATGAACTTTAGTACACCTGGGTGACCAGGAAGAGGAAACTGTTCAACCGTGACTTCCTGTTTCACAGGTGTATAAATAGGAAGTAACACACAGGCCAAATTCCCTTAGTCATTCATAACAATGGGTAAGACCAAGGAATATAGTTGTGTTGTGCAGCAAAAGGTTGTTGAGCTTCACAAAATGGGAAGAGGCTATAAGAAAAGCTTTCTCTGCCAGAAAGCTTAAAATGGGCTGTGGTTGGATCTTCCAGCAGGACAATGATCCAAAACATATGTCAAAATCAACACTAAAATGGTTTACTGACCACAAAATCAAGGTCCTGCCATGACCATCCCAGTCCCCTGACCTGAAACCCATAGAAACCCTGTGGGGTGAACTGAAGAGGAGAGTCCACGAGTGTGGACCTTGAAATTGAAGGATCTGGAGAGATTCTGTATGGAGGAATGGTCTCCGATCCCTTGACATATATTCTCCAACCTCATCAGGCATTATAGGAGAAGGCTCAGAGCTGTTATCTTGGCAAAGGAAGGGAGCACAAAGTATTGTTACCTCCCTTTGTCTCCATTTAACACCAACACAGAGTTCATGCCGAACATCTCCTGCTGAGTTCCTTTGCTGTGAAGTGCCAAAATTGATCTGTTAAAATGACTCACTTCTGTCTGTGGATCAGAAAGCATCCAATCCAGCAAATTTTTCTTTTTTTTTTCTTTTTTTTTTTCTTCCCCCCACTTAGAACATGAGACTATAACATCCACTTTGTCTACACTTATACTCTGCTTTTTGGCAAAAAGTTTCCAGACATTGCTATTTAAAAATGTTGTCTTACAGCTACATTTGTAGGGGGGAGGTTATTAGTGGAGAGGAGAGTGATGTAGCCAATTCAGAGATGGGGATTATTAGGGGGCCATGATGGGGGAATTTCACCAGGACACCGGGGTTATACCCCTACTCTTTTACGATAAGTCTCCTGGTATTTTTAATGACCACAGAGAGTCAGGACCTCGGTTTAATGTCTCATCCGAAAGACAGTGTTTGTTTTTATGGTATAGTGTCCCTGTCACTATACTGGGCTATTAGGCCCACACAGACCACAGGATGAGCACCCCCTGCTGGCCTCACTAATACCACTCCCAACAGCAACCTTAGTTTTCCCCAGCAGGTCTTCCATCCAGGTATTGGCTCAACCCTGCATAGCTTCAGTGTGAAACCAGGCGTGAACTGCAGGCAGATATGGCTCTGACATATGAGATATGGTCTTCTATTTTATTTGAAACTTTTCCATTATCTCTACTTGAAATCATGATTCAGAGGGTTTTCATGGAAAATACAACATGCTTATAGACAGGTGACCAAGGAAAATTAGTGGCTCTGTTATTCTGTTGGGGCATTTATTTATTTTACTGCTATGGTTTGGGTCCACTTGGTGAGAAGCGTCACTGCAAATCAATATTCTGACTGATCACCTTTATCCTATGATGAAGTATTTTTTATTTTGCTGGGCATGCTCTCTTCCAGAATGACCCCACCCCCAAACACAGGGCATGTGGGCTCACTGGATAGTTTGATGAGGATGAAAATAATGTCAATCATATGTTATAGCCTTCAGTCATCAGATCTCAATTCAATTATACACCTATGGGAAATTTTGGAGCAATGTATTAGACAGCCCTCTCTACCACTGTCATCCTACAGACCAACTGAGGGAATATCTTTTCGAAGAACAGTGTTTATCACTTCAGTACAGTTCCAGAGACTTGTATAATCTGTTTCAAGGCACATTTAAACTGTTCTGGATGGTTGTGGTGGGCCAACACCGTGCTAAGACATTATATTGTTTTTTTTTCCATTAATTTATTGCCCATCTGTATGTAGTTGGTTATTCAAAATCAGATATCAGTGAAATAAAACGGATATGCATCCATAAATATCGTTTCTGCTAACAGAATATTGGCAAGCGGATGTCCTGCACGCAGTTCATTGGAAATCTGGAGGGACTGAACAACGGCCAAGATTTCCCAAAAGAGCTCCTCAAGGTAGATTGCTAAGGCTATTACACAAATACTGAACTTGTTGATGTACTAAGTAATGGACCTGAAAAGCTGTATACCTGGGTTCCATGCAATGCATTAGCCTAGTAAGAGAGTCAAGTGTATATAAAGAACACTGTTCTTTTGTGTTTTGTGTACTTATACTGCTGTTGTCTGTGTGATATAGGAGAAATTGGTTGTCTTGTGGGATTTGCCTGGTCATTAGGCTGTTTTTCATTAGATTTCATTATTAGATTATTACTTTTATGTCAGGGATAGAAATACTGGTGGTTCCTTTCATTAAGCCCACAGACACATTACAAAGTCAATCAGCAGAGTCTCTGGTTTTACTAATGAATAGTAATGAGATTTGCTTCATTAAGCCTGCTGGTGACTGGGTTTATAGATTCATTTTTCAGTAAAGTGGATGTTTTGATCTGAAGTGATTACGGAGTATGATTACCGTAAGTATCTACCTTCACTTTGTTTATTAATGGAAAGGGTCATTTCCATAGTTACCGAATGACCTTTTCATTGATAACATGCCTACAATATAATAATACACTTAAACAATTAAGTATAATTTGTAGTAAGGCGATGTTATAGAATACAAAATTAGTCCAATATTAAAAAAAAAAAAAAAAAAAAAAAAACGTCAACTGCCGCCACTTGTGTGCCAAGTTAAAATCATTCAGTACACGATTAATTGTGAAGCACAAATGATGTTGACAACTACGAGTGATGTATTAAAAATATGTTTCGGGTGTAGTGTTGGATTTACTGGGTAGTCTTGCATTTGATGAGGAGATAAAAACTGAAATTTCAGTGGCATTGCCTTTCTGTTCACATTCTTTTAAAGACTTTTTTCATTACATTTATACATGACATGATTTCTACATTAGGTCATCTTGGACTGACCCATTATTTACTGATTAAAGGGTTGAATAAAATAAACAATACTCTAACAACAACAGCCTCTTGCTGACTGACTCATTTCCTCAGCAAATAATCACAAGTTAACTAAAGTATTAAAATGTACAGGAATACAGGTTTCCTCACAGGCTTGGACCAGTGACTGGTTTTAAAGGATGGATTAGGTTATATTAGTTTAAACTGCTACTTTCCATTTTCCTCCTCAATCAGCCAAGTATAATTTTATCACTTGTATGAAAACAATACAAGAACAGTTTCACAACTAAGCCATAAAATCTGACAATTTTACTCGATATGGCCAAACATATATGGATACCTGACCATCTCCAGATCCAGATCTGACTTCACTATTGCATGTGTGGCTGAATGGACAAATTATCACAGCCATGCTCCAAAATGTAGTAGAAAGCCTGACCAGAAGTGTGGAGGTTATTATAACAGCAAAGGGGACTAAATCTGGAATGGGATTTCTTAACAAGCACATATGGGTGTGATGGTCATGTGTCCACATACTTTTGGACATATGGTGTAGCTGTGCATTATGGGTAGGAGGTGTGGCCAAATATTATATAAAGATACTTAGGCATTTTGCTAACAGGGCTGCAGCAAAACACCAGTGCTGCATATATGTATTTTATGTTCAATGTTAAAGCTATTTTTAAAGTGACTGTGCAGATCTCTCCCAGTTATAATGGGGTCGGTCAGTGTTATAAAAGTACTCATGACCCCTGTATTATCTAAGAAAAGTACATTATTGCAATATTTATTCTTATTACAGTATATTGAAATATCACCCAGCCTCAGTCACCTTTGCTAAAGAGATTCTTACTCCCTGTGATTAATCTGGCTTGAAAAATCTGGCTTAATAGTTTAATGTGCATATGCAATGTTAGCTGAGATGATGTGCTACAATATGTTACCATCTCCATGGCTTATAATCCAATATTCACACAAGTCCTCAATAATGTTTTCAGATTTTTTTAAAATACATTTTCCATGACTTCCTGTACCATTTGGCTTTTTTTTTTATGTTGTTTGTTTGTTTGTTTTTGTTGTTTTTTTTTGAGCGCTGGCCATGGTGCTGAAGTCACACTACACTGGTGCTGGAAGTGTGGGTTGAAAATTGTGTGTGGAATATTGTTCGGCTTGACAACACTGGTACGAAATTTTAACTGGTGTTAAATGGAAACACACTAGAACATTCTGAATAACATTTTAGTTGATGGACATTGAGATTTCCTCTGTGATCACATACAGCAGGATTTTAAAAGCCATACACCCCCCTCTCTCTCACTCGCTCACTCTCACTCTCTCTTCATGTCTCTTTTCCCCCTCCAGCTATCATTTTCTAACCCACAACAGCAGTTCTCGCTTTATTTCCTCCTACTCTGCCCATCTCTATCTTCTTTCTCTCTACTCTCTTTTACATCAACAGTTCTTACTTTTCCTCCTACTCCTACTGTCTCACTCGTTTGCACTTACTCACAGACAGTATTGCTACTGAAACAAGTCATCATTGAAACTCAAAACACCTAGCATCAATGCACTTGATGCTAGATTTTGTTTCCCTGTTTGACGAAAGAATCTGTACTGAGGTTACGCAGTCTTTTGGGAGAGTGGGTTCTGTTGCCACAACATCGGTAATTGTGTAAATGGTATAATTGTGTCCTGAAGGATGGCGTCATGGTGCGAAGCAGCATACTTACAGAAACACAATGCAGATTAGACCACTTTGTTTGTGAAGCTGATAGTGTTTGTATCTTACATTCACGAATACCAACACAAATTTCTTAAGCTACGGCTTTCTTTACTTGCCATTCACCCTGTATGGAATGATTTTACTAAGCAATAAAATACTTTGGGACATGCCATTATAAGAAAATAATCAACAGCTGTAGTGTGTAATTCTGCTCGGCACGAAGTGGTGTTACGTGGTGTTAAACCCTAACATGGATTATTTTCCTATACCAGCATGGCCCTAAGTTGAAGATTAGAACAAGACAAAGCAATGTTTTTCTAATCTTGAATTGCCCAGTTTCGGTGAACTGTGGTAGCCCATCTGCTTCAAGGTTTGTGTATTGTACAGATGAGATGCTTTTCTGCTCACCGTGGTTGTAAAGAGTGCTTATTTGAGTTACAGTCAGCTTGACTTAGTCTGCCCATTCTTCTCGGACTTCTCTCGTCAACAAGGCATTTCCGCCCACAGAACTGCCACTCAGTGGATGTTTTTGTTTTGCGCACCATTCTGTGTAAACTCTATGCATGAAAATCCCAGATGATCATCAGTTACTGAAATATTCAAACCAGCCCGTTCAGCACTAACAATCATGCCACAACCACTGAGCTTACTTTTCTGATGTTTAATGTGAGCATTAACTGAAGCTCTTGACCTGTATATTCATGATTTTATGCATTATGCTGCTTCCACATGATTGGCTGATTGGATAATTTATATGAATGAGCAAGTGTACTACTGTTCCTAATAAAGTGGCTGGTGTGTGTATAGGTTATATGTTGTATTCAGGTGACTCAAATATTTCTAGATGTAATTTTTAAAGCAGTTTTTGTTCAACTGTTCTGATTTTATCAGCAATGTTGCAATGAAAGGGAAACACGAAGCTGTTAAGTATTTCTGTTTATAGATGACTGACCGTTGTGTATGTAAAATATGATAAACTGTCTGGCTGTAGGCGTTTCATTAATGAGTGCAGTAATTTGTGTATGTTATTTTGATAACAATCAGGCCTAACATACCCTGCATGAGTAGCTGTGAAAGCGTTTGTTAGGCTACTCTGAGTGAGTGAATATAAATGACATTGGCTAAAAAAAACCTGTTATGATAGACTGGGTTTCACGTCTTACTTTATATAGATGCAATTTGTCAGTGCAAACATGCGTGCGTTTGTTAGGTCCTGCTGGTACAAAGCTGCCATTAAGGCTGTGTGAATTTAATGATGACACACATTTATGTTCTTGTTACTACATAAATTCATATGCATTATTTTTTTTTTTTTTTAATAAATTTCTTAACAATTGTATTGATTTTACTTGCTGTTGTAGCTAGTGAGTCGTGTTTGCTCTGTGAGTAAATATAGTCTAAATAATATATTCTAAATGAGTATTTCATAATGACGCCAGTGCACTTTGGAGTTAGCCTGTGTTGGGGGTTTTTTCTGCATTTGAACAGCTTTATACTGTAAAATGCATCCTGTTTTTCACACATTCCTACATGTGCTGATTTTTCTGTGTCTGATCAGTGTTAATCATATTTCTCTCTTTCCCTGTCTCTTTCACACATAGCTTTGAGAGAGAACTAGTGCAGAATGTTAATCAGTATTCAGAGCGTGGGGCTGTTTGTGTGCGTGCGTGTGTGTCTGGGTGTAGAGACAAGTCGGATGCTACGATTGGCTGCGCAGTAGCTGAGTGCTGAGGGAGGGAGATATGCATTGAGCGAGAGAGCGAGAGGGAGAGAGAGAGGCTAAGAGAAACGGAGAGGTAAGGGGAGGGTGGAGAGGAACTCGCAGCCTGAATCAGGTCTCCTCAAGACTCGATCAGTTTCGATCAGCCACAGTGAATGGACTGGAACAGAGAGGCTCGTTTTCAGGTTTGATCTTGAATACCTTATAGCGATTCAAACGGAGCACAGAAAGGGATTATGAAGAATCGTTTTTCTGCTTCTGGAGGGCGTCTGTACCAAAACGGGAAAAACGAAAGAGGAAAAAAAAGGCTTGAAGCTGTAAATGTGTATGTAGAAAGCAAGCGAACAAGAGACACGTCTTCTAAAGCCTGAGGTCTGTTCAGTTCTTCTTACAGGCAAAATGAGTGGAGCGAACAAGAGAGAGGAGGCGAGGAACCTGAGACCCTGATTTAAAATAATAATAATATTTTTATTTAATTTTTTTTATGAAGCTGGGTGATTTTTTTTTTTTTTTTTTTTTTTTTTTTTTTTTAAATTGTGATAGCCTGATTATGTGGCAGCTTTTTGGCATATTCTAGTGATTTAGTTTGATGTACTTAAGTTTTTGGATTGATTCTGATACACTGCGTGTTTGATGGAAGCCACTTAAGTCAACTCCACCTCTGTACAGTGTGTTTTTGTGTACGCGTGGGTGTGTGCTCACTTGTGTTTCCACCCATTGCATCCATCTGTTGGATTCTGGCTGTGCTTTCACACTTCTGCAAGTATCCTTTGCCATCTGCGTGTGTATGCATGGCTTTTTGCCTCCTGTTATATCACCAGTCCCTTGTTTTTGATGTGAGAAATGGATTGTTCGGTTCCAGACTTGTTTTGAGTTCAGGATAAAGGCTTTAGATTGTGCTTTGTGGTGTTTATTTTACTCCATCACGTTCAGGCTGTTAGTCAGCTTTACTACAGAGATCAGACATCATCATCCTCTTCCCTGTCGTCTTCTTATTTTTCAAGTGGGTTGAAAAATATCATCTTGGTTGCATCATTTTAAGTTGAATTTGTTGGTAATAGCTATGGCTCCATTGCACTATTCATGTTTTGATTTGTGTGTTTGGAATTCACTTTATCGAGTTTGTGACAAACAGTTGAGATAACATTTTATAATGGTACTACGTGAAGCTGGATTATAACCTGACCACATCAAGGCTTCTTTTTTTTGGAAAGGAAAACTGAAGTGAAACTGGACAGTCACTTATTACCACATTTTAAGGGATTTATCCTTGTGGTGTTGGGTTTTTGTTTTGTTTTTTTTCTGAAGGGTCACTTACCTGGAGTTTTCTATCTCCTCTAAGCTTCAGCTTGGAGTAAACATTTATTGACATTTTTCCTAGATTGTCATCACTTTCATTTTAAGTCTGAAAAGCCATCATCAGATTGAACCATCACTGCCGGACGAGACCTTGGCCTCACTGTGCGAATCCTCAGGATTGGCCTGTTTAGCTCCCTTTAACCCGTTTCCCTCATCATGATCGGGGTAAACAGTCTGCACTCAGCTGGACGTCTGCGCTCCCGTTCTCTCTGTTCTGTACGTTATGGGCGAGATTTCCGTATGATGGATCCATTTCGTTACCCACGTACACCACGATCACGTTCCCTCAAGCCACTAGTGTTCCCTGACCTGCTGGGCAAAGCTCAGGATGGCCAGAAACATCCACAGTTCCGCAAAAGGAGGGTATGCTGTCCGTCAGCCTCAGTTTTCTGTGCATGCCTGTCTTACCTGTGTAGCCTATATATAGTGCTCCATCTCTTATTTAATCACCTTCCCCTTCACTTCCTCACTCATTCACCCTTGCTCCAGGCTTGTGAAACATCTGTTTAGCAATACATTAGACATATTTCCCAGAGCCAGAAGATAAAATAGAAATCCAATTTCATTTTTAACTAGAAGTTGTGCTGTTTTGCACTGGGTATGCCTTTATTTTTCCATTCTTCCAAGAATTAATTTTTATATATTTGTTACAGATATTAACATGTTTAAATATCTGAATATTTATTTATCATGCTTTCCATTGGTCATTTGCATGGTTTTCTGAGCTTAACAAATGTAGAGACGTAAGTGATGCTTACAGCATGAACATACTTCCCAGTGGAGTAGTCAAGTGAAAAGTAACGTGTATATACTATCACACAATTTATCAGTATACATGGACATAATTGGGGGAAAAAAAGTGAATTTCCTGTAGTGTGTGTGTGTGTGTGTGTGTGTGTGTGTGTGTGTGTAGCCTTGACTACTCCACATGTATCATGTATTACCATGTTTTAAAGCAATATATTTAACAAAAATGCAAATTTATATACACACACATTATATGTACATTAGATATAAATCCCTATGTATATACATTATCCCCTTATATGTGCTCGTAGTGGAAGATTAATTTTCCAGTAGCAGCATGTCCCAAAATGTTTTATTCCTCTTATACCTCAGCAATTTGTCAACAAATACAATTTTAATTTATTAATGAAATACACACTGCACTTCTTAAACAATTAGTCTTTTACATTTAACGTTATGTCTGCGACACAGTTCCTGTCATCACTTGCGTTATAGCAGCTGTTCCCTCACCGGCCCTGTTTTTTTTTTTTTTTTTTTTTTTTTCCCTCTCGCTTGAAGTTAGTAAGAGAAAAAAAGCACAGCTTGTCATGTTCCTGATAAAGCAGAAATCCTAAACTCATCTGTCATGAAGACTGTCCCATGGTAGAAGACTTCAAGTCTCCTTCTATGAATGATAAATGAATGTCTCTTTACAGAAAGCTTCTCCACATCAATGATTATACATTGTTCCATGTTAAATAACTTCACATTTTTAAACCCATTTATTAATTAGACTGATTATCTTCAGCACCCACCATACAAGCCCCTGTGAATGAGCTGTTACTATAGAAACGATGACGCATTAGAACAAGAGCATTAATAGAAACCTATCATTTAGGGTACAGCTGCAATTATTGTCAGAGCTGTGCTGTTATGGAAAATTAATTGACATCTTCAGATTCAAACACTCGGCAGCGCTGTGGTATAATAGCTATAAAGACACAGACATAATATCATTTTGCAGCTCTGAATGCAGGCAAAGGCATCCTCTTAACAGCTGTCGATCCAATCCAGTTCCATTTCATTCTGACCCTAACATGTTTCAATGATGATGGTTTAACAGTGTTAAAGAAGGCTTCACAATGGGGTAATGGATCAGAATGCATTGGTATTGCTTTTTCACAGGTGGTGTCTACTTTTTCAATAGCAAACACTGAGGACCTGTAGGTACCAGTAACCAAAAAAACACTTTACTGCAATTACTGGGCAGTTGAATACAAGCAATGAATCAACATGGATGTGTTATGATGAGTATAATATATTATGCGGTAAAAATGGATTATTCTAGCAAGGAGTGGGTATTATCAGTATGTTTAGAGCTCTGACCAGCAAATTAGATGGCTAGTTTTACAGAATTTGTAAACAATTGTAAACCTGTGTGCATTAAATTAAACTTTGTTAAATGTGTGCTTTGTTATGGGTATTTCTGGTGCTTGTTAGCAAATCTCAGTAAAACCAAATGTGTTGAATATTTCTTCAAGTATCAAGATACTGTTTTTATATTGCTTATCTGTCCTGAATGTTGAAGCAATCCATTTTGAAATCCATATAATAGGCCATCAAATGTGCTGTTTACAATAATACAACTATTACCACGTTTACTGATGTGCACTTGCATGGAAAGTTGCTGAGTGCTTAGTGTTTGCTTGTATTTCCTAGTGAGTTATCTGTTCTTGTTCTAGCAAGCATCTTATCGTGAAACATACTGTGCGTCTTTTAGAATGACAGCTATCATGATATATCACTCAGCTGTGATGTTAACTTATTGATGTAAACAATTTTGCAATGCACCGGATTATGAAATGGATATAACCTCACAATCCATTTTAACATTACCATTAACGTTACTCCTTGAATTAATATGCTGCACTTGAATTGATGGCTGTGCGCTTTTTTAATTTCTTTTTATGTTGTAGCGCAGACGTCGAATAATCAATTCCATGAGCATAATTATCCAAAATGACGGCAGTCATATTCGTTGGGTTTATCACAAATCATTCTGAATTTCTAATTAAAGCTGTGGGAGACTGATATTAATCACAAATAAGTCACTGTTGCCACGTTCTGCTGTGGTGATGGTGATAATTATTTCCGTCTTTGATCCTCTGAATTGTGTTTTCTATAGATATGTTTGGATAGACAAGATATTAGTGTTTCTGTACCACCATCAGAACAGTGTAACACACACAGGCAGATATAACACACTCAGCATAATATTTGCATCTAATTCCCCTGTTGTCTCTCTGCAGGCTCTCTACAACTCCATTAAGAACGAGAAGCTTCAATGGACAATGTGAGTCTGTTGTTCTCTCTCCTACTGTACCTGCTCATGGTTTCAAATAGAAAATGGATCCTGTTTCATTTTACTTGACTACAAATGTCTGTTTCTGTACTGTTGGGGGGGTAGTAGCAATGACCATTTTAATGCAAAACTTTTTTTTTTTTTTTTTTTTTTTTTTTTTTCTCCCCTCATTTTTTTCATGAACATATGTGCAGGTTTATGGTGTTATCATTGTTAAAACGGTACATGTTAGTATGGGTGTGTATGTGTATGACGTCTGCTGTGATGATGCTGTAAGGGCGTTGGGTAGGAGCATTACTGTGTCAAAGATTTCTATTCTTGCTTTTGCCATCGCAGTCACCAATTAATGTCCCTGGCTTTCCTGGTGCTGTTGCCATGGTTACGCCTCCATGGCTACCATAGCAGCAGCTCTTCTCTTGTTGATCTGAATTCATTCTCACTCTTGCGCACACAAAACAAGCAAAAGCACGTAGCAGTGCATAGCAGTAGCTCTTTGAAACCTATGGCTGCCTTCTTATAATCAAAATAAAGGTGTGCTCACAGTCCTCCTACTACCTGCCTTAAAATAGTCTCCCTTTCTCTCTCATTCACTCACTCACTCACTCACACACACACACACACACACACACACACACACAAACTGCAGCAGAACACGTATCTCAAGAGATGCCAGTCCGCTTTCTGCGGCATATCACAGGGAAATGATGTGATGCATTTCACAGTAGTAGTGTTATGCGAAAATGCTCGCTGCTCCACATGGGTATGTGTTACACTTTCCATTTTATACATTATATATGAAGAGTTGTGGTCTGTTGTGAGGCAGTGCACAGTGTGCTGGAAATCTCCATACGGTATGTTACTGGAGAGAACCGGATTGAGGATAGTGAGAAAGAAAGAACATTGAATTGGATGTGGAGACTGTATATAGAAATGGGAAAAGGTTGAAAGGTAGAAAAACACAGGGATGAAAGGATACTGTGTGTCTTAACGTCAGTCGTCTCACACGATTTTGTAACCTTGAAAGGTGCATATGACCTCTCAGCTAGTGTTCCTCAATTGCTGATGGTTTAGGGTACTATATAATTTAGTGTGTGTAATATTTAAAAAAAAATATATATATATATAAATAATAAAAATAATATAAATAAAAATGTGTGCTTGGGTTGAATATTAAGAAAGTAGAATGCTGAATTCATATTAATAGGTTAAACAATTAATTACTTTACTCAGTTGCCTAGGATGAAATCAATATGTACATCTCTTCAAGATCATTTTAATAGTAAATTGTATTGTATAAAATTAAAGAATGGATTCAAAAAAAATTACCATGAAATGCATCTTAAACCGGGGGCTACAGTGGCTTAGTGGTTCGCATGTTTGCTTCGCATCTCCGGGGTTGGCGGTTCAATTTCTGCCTCCATCCTGTGTGTGGAGTTTGCATGTTCTCCCCGTGCTTTGGGGGTTTCCTCCAGGTACTTTGGTTTCCTCCCCAGTCCAAAGACATGCACTGTTTGGTATCTCTAAACTGTCCGTAGTTTGAGAGTGTGCGTGATTGTGCCCTGAGAAGGGTTGGCACCCCGCTTTGTGCCCTGGGATAGTCTCCAGGCTCCTCATGATCATGTGTAGTATAAGTGGTACAGAAGATGGATGGATGTATCTTAAACTTTGTTCATCTGCTAATTTATAAATTAAATGTGACTGTCCGTCCTTCTGCCAACCAGACCTTAAGATGAGTGTTCTGTACTTTGTGGCTCTGTATTTTGCCTCTTCTGTACTTTGTGGAGCTTGTTTTTGAGGTCAAGCCCTCACAATCACAAAAACGTTATATTCCAACAAGCTGTTTGTCACGTGACTGCATTGTGCAAACTAAATGAAGCAGACCAGGTTTTATAACATTGGTTAATGTTTTTAGTTGATTGTTGAAAGGAGTTGGTTCTGGGATTTTCAAACTACTATGCTCCTGAGCTTTTCACATTCAACCATTGCAAGGAACAGTGCAAAAAGCTACAACAAACCAAGGATTCTTCATGGAGTCAAAGCAGCATTGGGAGAATCATGCAACTAAACGAACACGCTGCAACGGAGTTAATCCTGAGTGTGCAGAACATCATCTTATTAGACTTTCTCTTGAAGCAAAGACCATGTCGGGTGCCATCTCATGTCATGAGTGTGTAATAAGAAATAGTGTTTCTCTAGTGTCTGCAGAAGTTTTGATGAGTGGTAAAAATGTTGCCTGAATCCAGGTGCCATTTGCATCATACTGATTTGAATGATGTAAGCACCATGAGTCCATGGAGTCATCCTGTTTGGTATGAACATGGCAGGCCAGTGGTGGCAGCGTGATGTGGGGATTTTGTTGTTGTTCTAACTCAAACTAGGGCCTCACAGTATTGTTGCAGTTCAAATTAATCCTTTCTTGGCTAAACTTGTCCACGTTCAGATTAAAATATGAAATAAAATACTGTATATAATACTGTATATAATACTGTATATAAAATATATAATACAGTATATAAAATACTGAATATAAAATACTGTATCTTTTTTTTACAAATTTGAGTGTTATTGTCATATGCTTAAGTACAGTGTACAATATTCAATGACATTATTACTTGTATGTTCAACAACAGCAATAGACATGAGCATAATTATGTACGTTATTTACATGACTGATGAGTGTGTCAGTGCTAACTTGCAAGTTCAAGTTATAATTGTGTTTGGATGATAAGTTATTTACTTGTCACCCCGAAGTACTCTGAAGTACATCTCATAGCTCTAGGGTCCTAGTTTCGATCCAGAGCTCCAGGTTACTGTCTGTGTTTGTCCTTGTTTCTGCATGGGTGTCCTCTAGGTGCTTTGGTTTCCTCCTACCTCCCAAATGCACTGGTGTCCCATCCAGGGTGTATTTCCGCCTAACGCCCAGTGTTCCCAATATAGGCTCTGCATTCACCACAACCCTGACCAGAATAGTGTTCATGAATGTCAGCTAGTTTTATTTACTTCAGTGTCGTGCACTGTCTCCGGATATCTATCTCAAGCAATCAAGCATCTTTGAGATGGAGGAGGAAAGGGGTGTTTACAACAATAATTTTTTGAAAATTCAAGCAGAACACCCCCAGAATCTTGCAGAATTAAGGCCCAGATTTGACCTTGTTCAAGATGGACAAAGTAGTATAATAAATAAGACTGTGAATATATTTTGCATGTTGCCTATTAGATTAAGAATATTTTGGAGGGATGTTCTGTTCTCTGATTCACTGCCAGTTATGCACAGATCTTTGGCCGGAAGAGCTGTGTGTTGTACAGAATTTGCCAGAATTTCATTAATTTCTCCACCTCGTCCCAAGTGAATGTGTAACAGATGAAGTTCTGCTCAGTGCTTGCTGCCGGTGGTATTTCTGTGACTCCTCTCATCTCTCATGTGTATATTATTCTGTTGAGATTTTATGTCAGCTTTTAATTGTTGGCCTCCATTTTTCACAGCTTGGCTAAATGTCATGGTTATATATCTTGTCTTTGAAGCTGAATAGCATTTGAAATGATGCATCAGTGCGTGATGGCTGTGAAAATGACAAGGCTGCTGGTGGTGTTTTATTAATGGTTCATTCTGGGATCTGAATATTCGTCTGTGTACAGAGAGGAATATCAAAACTGGCACGTTTAAGGTTTCAGGGTTCCATCTAAAAAAATTTTTTTTTAGGATATTAAGCCATAAAATATTCTTTTAAGCACTAATTCGGTGTAAAAGTTCTTGTGTGTTTAATGGTGTGTAAATAACATGGGCGTAACAGTAATCAATTTTTGCCAAATAGAAAATATAGAATGTCATATTTCCAAGGTCTCAGTATGTCTAAAGATAGCAGTTTATGTATGGTAAGGGGAATCTGTGATTGAAACGAAAGGGTTTTTGTGTGTAAACAGGTTCCCAGGTACTGTATGTGTGAATGTGTTTTTGTGGCGGTGCCTTGTTTATGCAACAAAATGCCAGTGAATTTGGATGGCTGCTGTTAGACCTGTTCTTTTTCATGAATGCATGTGCTAAGGTGAGGTTCTTTTTGTGGGTGTGTATGCATCTGTGTGTCTGTTTTATGTGTCCTCATTAGCCGCCGCACTCCTTCTTGCATGACATTTTTTGTTCCTACTCACTGCTGTTTCATTAAGAGACACTTCAGCCTCTGCCCTGGGTTTGTCTTTACACGTTAATTATCTATTATCCTCAACACTGATTGGCACCTGACTGAGTCACAAAACATGGTGTCTAATTGGCAAGTGTATACAGAAAGTTAGCATTTTACTACACTTTGATCAGTTTGGCCATGGGCATTAATTCTACAAAATTATGCATGGAAGGGCTGGGAATGTCACTGTTATTTCTTCGCCCATGCCTTCTCATCCTAAATGTCAGTTTGTTTCATGTCCTATAGCATCAGAAGCACTTGGCTTGCACATGAATTTTAATGAACCTAATGAAGAAGCCCTGTGTAATAGACTGAAATCTTTACTACTGAAGCATTATGCACAGCACGTACAGGCATAATTGTGTACCTACAAAAGTCCTGTATGGTGGATAGACATGTATGTTATATTAAACATTACATAACAACACCTTCCTTTAGAGTTCTCTTTTCTTTGTTTTACCCTTCATCATGCACGTGTCAGTCTGCACAGTTTCTGCCTGGGTTTTTTTTTTTTTTTTGGTTCCTTTGTGTGAGAGTATGCTGGCAGTTACCAGGCAACAGGCTTGAAGTTTTCCACACATGCTCCGTCAGTCAGCCGTGTGTGTGTGTGTGTGTGTGTGTGTGTGTGTGTGTGTGTGTGTCGGTTGACCGCTGCACTTTTTCTCTGCTTGTCAGTGATGAAACCACTCAGAGTTCAGCCTCTGGTTAAGATCCATTTTAGCTTTTTTGGCCCACGCTTTGAGCTGTAAAATGGCACAGTATTTCAGCAGAGTTTATCTTATTGATTTTGACATGTTCAGTGGCTTATATAACACCAAAATGGTTTTATACAATCATCTATCCATCTATTTTCTATACCGCTTATCCCAGGGAGCATGGGGCACAAATTGGGGTACACCCTGGACACGGTGCCAATCCATCGCAGGGCATAATCACATACACATTCACACACCCATTCATACACTAAGGACACTTTGGAAATGCCAGTCAGCCTACCACGCATGTCTTTGGAGGAGGAAACCGGAGTACCGGAAACTGGAGAACGTGCCAACGCCGCAGTGTTTGGGAATCAAACCCCCAACCCTGGGGTGTAAGGCGAACGTGCTAACCACTAAGCCACTGTGCGCCCGTTTTATACAGTCATTAAACCACAGTGTTCTCATGGCCTGTGTTTACAACCTTCTGTGTATATCTGTAACTGATTTGTGGCACTGCATTATTTCATTAATGTAAGGTTGCTGGTTTTACCCCTGTGCTTGATGACTATTATGTAAAACCAAAAAGCCACAGTTTAAGACCTTGGAGTTGCTTATGAATAAAGTCCCATATCAAACTGTATATCATTGATGAAGTATATCCCGAAAGCATATGTTGACTCTGCATGATGCTGAGAAATTAATACATGCTTTTCTAATCTCTAGCTTGGACTATTCTAATGTGTTGCTGGCTGTCTGCCTTGCTGCTTCTTTTAAGTAAAGCGTCAGTGATTTCAGAAGTTCATCTCCATATCACGAAAAGAATATACCCAGTTCTGTAGTCAAGTTTTACATGTAGTACAAAATCCCTCTTTTCAATGTTTTAAATATCTGAATGGTTTAACTCTAGTGTTTCTTCCTGGTCTTCTGAAGCAGTATACAGTAGCCCATCCCAAATACTTTACTTAGCTGACAGAAGCCTTGACAGAATCCTACTCTTGGTCCCAAGTATCCGTCACAGCTCAGCAACTCCTGTAAGAGTGTTTCAGAGAACATTTTGAGCTTTATTACTCTATAGGTGTTTTTAAATACAGATTTAAAAAATTACTTCTTTAGCATGATCAGTTCTTTATTTTTTCTTATCTAAGATACGTTTGAATTAATTGTAGTATTTTTCATATTTCATTTGTTTTAGATTTTTATGTGCTTTATAACACTTGATGGTTTACTGGATAATGAAAGGATCTTCGATTCTCCATGGGGAAAAAAAACGTGCAATACTGTCACATATAAAGCATCTCTGTGCTGAGAACACGTTGACATGAGCATTCAAGTTTTTTCCTGCCACGGTTTCATAGTTTTGACCGACTGAACAATGTGTTGTGGCCGTGTAAATAGTTAAACATGAAATCTTCATGTTAAGCAGTTTAAGATGTTGGACTCAAAATGAAACCCGTCTACACTCCTGGGCAAAAAAAGCCAGGCTAAGCCCAAAATGGCAAAATATTAAGCTTTTAATGGTCTTAACAACAAATTATTGGTCAGAATATTAGCAAATACATGAAGTACCTTAGTATGGAATAGCTTTTCCCTTTGCTTTCTGTAAACGTTTAAGTCTTGTGGGTAAAATTGCAGACAGCTTTTTATTTTGTCTTATTTTATCTATTTTATTTTTACTTTTATTTTAATTTTGTACACCCAGACATGTTAGTTTGAATTTGACATCAAACATTTTAATCATTATCATGATTTTACCTTTGCGTACAAGACTATAAAAGTGAATTTCCCGGTTTCTAGATTTTTCCCCAAACACTTCACTGCAGCAAAAGTGAACGAGCAAACGGTGGAACACGAGATGTCGGGAGTGCATTTGTTTAATTCTTGTTAATTTTCTGACCATGATTTGTTGTTAAGACCAATAATATTTTGCTCTTTTGGGTTTGGCCCATTTGTTTTTGCCCAGGAGTGTAGATGATGAGGAGGAGGAGGATGATAATCACAGACTCTTCAAGAAAGTTTTTAAAAAAGTTTTCTGTTCATAGAGTTTGTGAGTAGCATCTACTGTCCCAGTGCAACTTTTGTCTTGTAAAATGATGCAATCTTGCACACTATGGATTAATATCATCTCAACAAGGGGTGTTTCAGAGAGCATAACGTGAAGGGGGGAAAAACAGATAGTATGGAGAAGAGCAAGTGTTATGGAGTCAACTTTAGAGACAACAGTCTGATATGAGCACAAGTCAGGACAGCTCATTAGCAGGCACAGTGCCATGCATTCAGCCATGCATGCTGTATAAAATAGGGACCCAGAATAGGGCAGCAGAGCTTTATATTTAATTCACTATTAATTATATGTTCTACCATACCCTAATTGATCATCCTGAGGGCTTCATTTTACTAAGAATTGGGTTTGTGTGTCTAAGCTAATGGGATTTTTCTTTATGTTCTTTAGTGATGAAGAGTTGCGCAAGTCATTCTCGGAGTTGGGAGATCACCGGGAAGACACACATTCAAGAGGCATGAAGTGCACAGGGAGTGGGATAGTACAAGGGTCTGGTACACTTCTCTACATGACCGGTTTCTTGGTCCGCAAAGTCCACGCTGACAGTGACGGCAAAAGAAGTATGTTTCATTATTCACTTCTTTTATCATTTCAAGTAAAGACAGGTGTGTTTTTATATAGAGCAAAGCATGTGGCTGGACTGTGTGGAATATGGGGCTGCAGGGAGTCACTGATAAAACTCAGACAATAAATACGTTTACATCTACGTCAAATTCCGTTTAAGGTCTATATTTAGGTTGCAGCCATATTCCGAATACGGAATATGGGGTTTTACAACCCCAATCCCAAAAAAGTTGGGACGCTGTTTAAAATGTAAATAAAAACAGAATGCGATGATTTGCAAATCTCAAACCCATGTGTTTCTCACAATAGTACATAGAAAATGTATTAAATGTTTAAACTGAGGAAATGTAACATTTTAAGAAAAAAAAATTTGATGAATTTGATGGCCGCAACACGTCCTAAAAAGTTGGGACGGGGCAACAAAAAGGCTGGAAAAGTAAGCATTACTAAAAAGAAACAGCTGGAGGTTAACAGCAACAGGTCAGTAACATGATTGGTTATAAAAAGAGTATCTTGGAGAGGCAGAGTCTTTCAGAAGCAAAGATGGGCAGAGGTTCACCAATCTGTGAAAAACTGCGTTTACAAATTGTGGAACAATTTCAGAATAATGTTCCTCAACGTAAAATTGCGAAGATTATCTACAGGACATAATCAAAATCATCAAAAGATTCTGAGAATCTGGAGAAATCTCTGTGCGCAAGGGTGAAAATCAATACTGCATGCCCTTGATCTTCGGGCCCTCAGGCGGCACTGCATTTAAAAACGGGCATGATTCTGTAATGGAAATCACTACATGGGCTCAGAAACACCTCCAGAACTCATTGTCTGTGAACACGGTTCGCCGTGCCATCCACAAATGCTGATTAAAGCTCTATCATGCAAAGAAGCCGCCATGTGATCCATATATGGTCCAGAAATGCCGCCGTCTTCTCTGGGCCAAAGCTCATTTAAAATGGACTGAGGCAAAGTGGAAAACTGTTCTATGGTCAAACGAATAGAAATTTGAAATTCTTCTTGGAAACCATGGATGCCGTGTCCTCTAAACTAAAGAGGACTGAAAGAAGAGAGGGACCATCTGGCTTTTTATCAGCACTCTGTTCAAAAGCCTGCATCTCTGATGGTATGGGGGTGCATTAGTGCCTATGGAATGGGCAGCTTGCACATCTGTAAAGGCATGATCAATGCTGAAAGGTATATGCAGGTTTTAGAGCAACATCTGCTTCCATCCAGATTCCATCCCATGTTTACTTCTGAGAGACTCTGCCTCTCTAACATACTCTTTTTATACCCAATCATGTTACCGACCTGTTGCCAATTAACCTAATTAGTTGCAGAATGTTCCTCCAGCTGTTTCTTTTTAGTAACACTTGATGTTTTCTATGTTCTATTGTGAAAAACATATGGGTTTGAGATTTGCAAATCATCGCATTCTGTTTTTATTTACATTTTACACAGCGTCCCAACTTTTTTGGAATTGGGGTTGTATATGCGTACAGGTATCGGAATATTCCTGTGTACATGGTTGTTGTAAGTATTCCTAAATACCTAGCCTACAGCTAAACATCTGCTAGCACCCACGATTCCTTGCAGACTGAGCGTGTGCATCTATCTCCTTTCAGTGGCTTTTCTGAATACATTGTTTACATGCAACAAATGTCCGATTAAAACGGACATATTCCGGGGTGGGAATGAGAATTTGGGGAATTAGAATATTATCTTAATCTGACTCAGGAAATTGGATTGCAGCATTTATATGACTCGATACTAATTAGAAAATTACCAATTAATATAGGAATATTAATGTGCATGTAATATCTTCTGGAAAGAACTGCATTCATTAATATGGTGCTACAAACTCTGCTAGGCACTAGAGGGTGCTAATCTCTTACTTTTTGTGAATCTGGATTTTTGGCTTGAAGCCCATTGTGGCTCAAGTCAACAGCTGTTTGTAATTTGGACATAGTCTCATAGTCATAGTTTTCTTTCGGTTTCACATAGTATATTTTTTAATAGCTCAAACATCAGTCACGAGATTTTGTAAGAAACAATTTTGGCACAAATTGGAATTTATGAGTAGTATTATTGCTGCTTGAAGCAACTGATTATTGGATAGCAGGATATTTTTTGTCACTGTCAGCCTCAGGCTTGCACTTTAGGAATCTAGTGCTAGACCATTTAAAGCTGCTTTGTGATAGTGTATATAGCAATAGAAATGAAAGTGCTGATAGTTTTCATATCAGTTTCCCAGTTTAATATCTTTGTACACATATAAGATGTCCAGCTAGTCTGTGTCTCTTGTCATTATGAAGAAATAAAATGATTTTATTTAAGTGGTGAACTGGGAGAGAAGAACAGCTTAAATTGGCATGTTGAGCCTTTTCTACTAATACACACACTAGTCCAGTTGTGGTCAGATCTCTCTGTCAAGGTAATACATTAACCAGATTCTATTATTTTGTGAATTACAGCCCCACGGGGGAAGAGAGGTTGGAAGACGTTCTGTGCTGTCCTGAAGGGTCTTATTCTTTACCTCCAGAAGGTGAGACGCTTTCTTTCTTCCTCCTTTTTTCCAATCTCGAAGAGCTCATGGTCCTTGCTTGCTTAGTCACTGTACTGTTAAATTCATTCTCCACAAGGGGGAAGTCATGTAGCCACATGAGTGGTTGTGATTTCTTGATGCGTTATACTTTTGACGAGAAGAATGCACGCTTTATATTTGCGACACTGTGTCCTTGTTTATTTTTTTCCTCAAAGCTTGCATATGCCTTTTGTAAACAGGAATAAAATCACATGAGCCCTCTTTCATGTAAGACAGATTTACCTCACTGCTATAATGCCAAAACTTTTGTAGAAAGAGTGCATGCTTGAACAAGAATTTGGGATTTTTTTTTTTTTTTTTTTGTCCAAGATGTGATGCACACCTTTTGTTGAGAGATGACACAAAACCTGGTTTTAACAGAAATAAGTACACTACCGGGCAAAAGTTTAGATACACTCATTCTTTATTTACTTTTTTTTTTTCCCCACATTTTCGAATAATAATAATAAAGTCATCAAAATTCTGGAGTAACACAAATGGAACTATGGGAATTATGTTGTGATAAAATATCCAAAATAAATCAAAATAATTTAGTATTTTAGCATCTTCAAAGTAGACGCCCTTTTGCCTAGAATTTCCAGAAATGTATTCTTGGTGTTTTCTCACTCGAGTTCTTGAGGAATTTCCCTGAGATGCTTTTTAAACAGTATTAAAGGAGTTCACACCTACGCTGGACTCTTTATCGGCTGCTTTTCGGAATATTACGCTCAGTCATCCGTTTAAAAAAAAAAACCTTTTTTTTTTTGTAGATAAATTTAGTTTTCTAATGAAAGAAATGAATACGTTGGCACGACTATATTTTTGTCTACAACACAGATTTCACACATTTAATCACACACCTTCGGATCAAAAGATTTTTAAGATCCCGAGAAACATTTCAGTCGAGTGTCTCCAAACTTTTGACCGGTAGTGTAGATCTTTGGATTGATGGTGTTTATAGTAATAATGTAGTGTTTTAATACTCCATAAAAAGCATAGATTTTCTTCTAATTGGTCTACTGTCTGGAAATTATGTGAAAGAACACATTGTGTGTTCATGTCAAATGTTGACAATGTTTACCTTCATGTTGGATAAGAGTTATGGTATCTTATGCATTACACCACAGAACCTTCCGGGGTTATCGAGGGTTACGTTTTATATAAGAGTGTCCAACTCTTACGTTTTGTATTCTGGAATGAGCACAAACTATAAAAGAGTTGTCTGTCTTATTTTTAGACCTATAAGGATAATATGGATCAGGTACATTTATTATAGACATGTGTAATTTCTGATTATTAATCCTGGGCCAGTGGGAAAATTCCAGAGCTCAAAGCTGAAGTTGAAAGGCTGTGTTCTACTACTGGAGTGATTAAGTTCACAAGTCTGCTCCAGATGAGTGCAAAAATGCTGCTGACTCTGTTCCTTTATGAGGGCTAATGACCTAAGGCTGCTTCCTCTCAGCTAACATATCAGTTCCAGCTCAGTGTGCGAGTAGGCTGTTTTTGCCCAAAACACAAACAAATGCCAGGAATACGTATTATCTTTCTATTCTCTTAACATTTATCATGTTATTCATGTAAGATTAAAGGTCTATATCTGTTATAGGTCTAAAGGTTACATCAGCACATAAGTATTGTGACCTTCTCAAAGATAACTTGTGTGATAACAACTGATCACACTTTAGATTGCAGTTATCATGTTCGCATCATAAACTAGAAAAGTCTATTAGATGTTCATATGCTAATACAGGCCAGGCATCAAGGGATTATCAGGTGGAAATGTGTTAGGGATGTTGCTAGTTTGCCTAAAATAAAGTAATTATTATTATTATTATTATTATTATTATTATTATTATTATTATTAAGCAATGTGTTTTCTAGCAGTTTCATTTTCAATCCTTTAACCTTCTTCTCAACCGTTTGGTAGAGCACATTTTAAGTCACTACATCTTACTGAAAAATGTGTTGATTGAGCCTGATTGAGCCATCTCTTCCACTCGGTTTAGGTAGCTACAGTATGTTATGTTAAAACGTTCACTAAATGTTGCAGTGTCTTGAAATAGAGTGACTATGGTGCTTGAAAAGCACTACTATTGTTATTCGGCATACTTATTATAATAATTATTCTTCTTCGTCCACTTTTTTTTCGGCGCGTAACCAGTCCCGCACCGTTTGACGGAGATCGACGGGTGAGGTGTCAAATCGATCGGCTTATTGAGGAGAGGTGTGCTCTGACTTTTATAAGCGATCGGAATGCCGGAATTCCCGCTACGGAAGCTCAAAGTTGGAAAAGTTCCCATATACTTGCATTGAGTTTCGAAAGTATTGGCCCCCTAAAGAGAACACTCCTAAAAGTTTTGCCTCCGTACACATTCGGCTCTAAAATGTATTGGCACACGGTCTGTTCGGCTCTCCGAAGTATTGGCGCCCTTGACGGTCGGCTCTAAAAAGTATTGGCGCGCTACACGGCCAGCTCTAACAGTGTTGGTGCCCTATCTGTCCAGCTATCAAAAGTATTGGCGCCCCCTCCAGGTTTCGCCGCATTAAGCACCACTCGCATTTTCTTCAGGAAATGTACCGGTCTAGTTTTTTTGTTATTGCCCCAAGGGAATTTTTAAAAATGCAAAGAAAACAAATTTCCATTGCTTTTTTCTTATTGAGGATGTTAAATGGTTATTTCTTTTTGTTCCAGGGTGAGTTACGTCCTGATAAGCAGCTTTCTGATGAAGATATGAAGAATGCTGTGTCCATCCACCACTCCCTGGCTGTTAGAGCCACCGATTATCATAAGCGGCCCAACGTATTCTACCTGCGCACGGCCGACTGGAGGGTCTACCTTTTCCAAGCCCCGTGAGTACCACACGCAAACATACTGTTTCCCAGTGCTCTCCTAGGGCACATTCACAGTATGTGTCCGCTTGCAAATTTTGTCACTGCCAACAACAATGGATGTCTCTGCTCTGTTTCTCTTCATTCTTTGATGTGGAGGACTTAATTTACTACAGCAAACACCAGTTAGTGCCAGGGTCCTCATGTTGTCAGCGTTATACATCAGATCCAGATGCAACATGCTGAACTTGGAGGTGGACTTTAAAACATTTTAAAAGTCATCCAGCTAAAAAAAAATACATTGCTGGTTATGTTTCTAATCCCAGTGGTGTTATTTTTTTTTTGTCAGGTGACTTCCAGAAAACTACATTCTTCTGACTCCATGTTTAAACACTGTGCTTTTTTTTTTTTTTTTTTTTTTTTTTTTTTTTTTT
>JANDJT010000032.1:5339638-5356562 GCA_024331685.1 Stegophilus panzeri
GGTTAGTATAAAATAAATAAATAAATAAAAAAAATGCTAGTGTTATATTTGAGATGATCTTACCTTTCTAAAATCCATCTGTATTAAGTACTTGGTTTACAAGCCAAACTTTGTCAGCACTACTGTATATCTGGTTCCCCAAATGGAATGATTTGACTTTCAGCTATTATTTGATTTTATTTTATGCTTAAAAATCTACTTTGTTCTTTTCATTGTTGAATCTCATT
Source organism: Stegophilus panzeri (assembly GCA_024331685.1). NCBI lineage: Eukaryota > Metazoa > Chordata > Actinopteri > Siluriformes > Trichomycteridae > Stegophilus > Stegophilus panzeri. The sequence continues at coordinate 5,339,866 of JANDJT010000032.1, forward strand.
GTTAACGAATATGCTTTGTAGTTAGGACGTTCATGCACTTAGGTAGACAGGAATGGAAACGAGTTGCATGACAGAACTCCAATTCGCACCCTGGTATTTGATTTTTATTGCGTTATTGTCGTGTGGAAGTCAACACCCAATCACTCCAATTTACACAAAGAGCTTTTATGCTGTAATAATGCCTAGCAAATCAAAGAAAGATCTACTTTTTTCCAATAATAACAGCATTCCTAATAGCGCCCAGTTCTCAAGGCCTGCAGGCTATATATGGCATGCTGTCACATTTTCTTTGGCGCTGACGCTCGAGTGTATATTTCCTCCCATATGAGGAAATGCAAGCAAAGTGATCTATCCAGTGGACAACAATACAAGGTAGCGCTACCATACAAGATTTTTAATTGAGTTCTAGAGAAGCAAAATGCACAGAGTAGAGGTGTAAGACCCAGAGTAAGTTGTTATTTTTATTTTTAATTAATTAATTGATTAATTTTTTTTGGGCGGGGGGGGGTTGGCTTTTTAAAGGTTAGTTAAGTGCTCACGAAAGAGCTGGGGGTCTTTAGCTGTTTTTTGAAAATAGTGACCGATTCTGCAGTCCGGATTGAGGTTGTAAGTTCATTCCACCACTGAGGGACAGTTAGTTTGAAGGTTCTGGAAAGGAACCTCGAGCCACGCTGAGTAAGCATTACGAAGCGTTGGTCGTAAACATACCGCAGATTGCGTGAGTGTTGAGGTAGCGGGGTGCCGTTCCTGACAAGGTCTTGTATGTGAGCATCAAGGCCTTGAATTTAATGCGGGCGGCTACTGGAAGCCAGTGGAGGGAGATGAAGACGGGTGTGACTTGAGTTCTTTCACTTTAAAGCAAGTGAGCTCCGTGAAAGTCTGCTGTGCATGATTCAAAAACCATTCAGATATGCATCGGGTGTCTGGATTTAGTGTGATTCTATCACACAAAAACATGTCTCAAAAGGAAAGTTGCATGTGTTCAAGTGTTATGAGAGATAAGGACATGTCTGAGGGAGTTCTTCTTTTTCTTACTTGTATATATTTTTGATATTTGGAAAACCGATGTATTTTTAAAAACTTTAATTAGTATAGTAGCTGTTAGCCTTTGTTTCCCCTAGAAATGACTTTCTACTTACAGAGCCTACGTTATTAGTGTTCATCGATAGAATAGGTTACATCTTATAAACTAATAGCCTTACATTATAGCCCATTAAGGCCTCACAAAAAGTGCTTATGTGGCAGCCAAAGGTGATTTTAAGTTTGATATTGCTGATCTAGTGTGTATTTTGGATTGGATGTTTTCTACTGAGCTTGTGTATCCCTCTCTGCCTGTCCCTCAGGAGACTTTGTTCTGCTCCACTTGCTGTTTGCCCCAGTTAGAATGGAATTGTGTGTGTGTGTGTGTGTGTGTGTGTGTGTGGTAATGCACATTACTCTGAAATGTATTTTCTTCTCGAAAGCAGTTAACCATATTTCAACTAAATGTATTTCATTCAAGCATCCAGTTTTATGTCTGTTTCTCAGCTGCAGACATAAACCAGATTCAAAGTCTGATGATCTGTTGACCTGTGTTTTTGTGTGTGGGTGTGTGCATGCAGGAATGCAGAACAAATGCAATCTTGGATCACCCGCATAAATACAGTAGCGGCCTTGTTTTCTGCCCCGCCCCTCCCAGCTGCCATTGGCTCCCAGAAGAAATTCAGTCGCCCTCTGCTACCAGGCTCTGCTTCCAAACTCTCACAGGTCTCATGACTAAACTAGAGCATACAGTATAAATCTGCATGTTTTTGGGATAAATACCTGACCACCCCATGCATGCCATTGTGAAGCCAATTAACCTGTGTGTATGTGTAGGAGGAGCAAGTAGAGGCTCACGAGGCTCGATTTCATGCCTCCTCCACGGAGTTGGTGGAGCTCCGGTCATACCCACCTGATCGGAAAGTCAAAGGTCGTGAGCTTGAGGAGTACCGACTTAGGGAAGAGTATTTAGAGTTTGAGGTGAGACACTACTGTGAATTATTAAGCATTCAAGATCTGCTATTTAACTTTAGTTTATTTAATTGGCCAAAAATATTTATCAGAGCTTTAATTTTAGCAGTGTTTTTGTTATTTTTGTTGTGTCAGGTCTTATATGGTCAACTGCAGAATTATTGGCATCCTTTAACAGAGTGGGCAAAAATGATCGAGTCATTCAACGAAAGGGTGGGTGTGAGGGGGCTGGGTGGTTGAGTGATGTGTGAAATAAACATAACGCATTACAATACAGAATAACTGAGTGTTCTACTAACATGATGGATATTGTGGGAAGGCACTGACTGCTTCATAGAGACGGCATCACTAAATAGTAGTTGAGTTTGTTTTGCGGAAAATATTGCACTACTTTAAGAAGTGTTTGGGGGCTGTGTTAAGAAAAATCATTTTAAAAAGCATTTAGCCGAAAAACATTGTTGCACGTGTTAACTACCCCTCGCACCCCCTTATGTATTTTTATGAAGTGTGCCAATAATTTTGGAGCTTACTGTATATAATCTGACTAGGATTATAATGTGTGTCTCAATGCACAATATTATTAGGGGTGGATGATATAGGCCAGATTCTGTGTTTTTTGGGGAGAAATGGTTTTTGTATAGAAAAACTGACTAGGCTACACAAATGAAATTAATTAAACATTTTACTGGTGTCTTTCATAAATTCAGCCTACCACACACAAAGAATCAAACCAGAGAAATAAATTACTTATAGACATGATTGGATTTATATGTTGGGATTATGTGTATATTGTACTCTCCCTTTCCCCTGACAGAAAACCCGATACGAGACGTACAGCATGCTGCTGAGAGCGAAGCAGCGCTGTGGGAGTGACGATCTTTCAGTGTTTGAGGCCATGCTGCTGGCAGAAGGCTCTCTACAGAGGGCTCAGTCCAGCCCCAGTCTCCAGGAGAGCATCGGCACGTGCAGCATCAGAGACAAGGTTCCTCCTGTCACGGGCAATGGCACCGGCACCAGCCAAGGCCAGAGACACAGCTATCGTCAGGCTGTCAGGAAGTGACTCAGAAACCTCACAGAAAGCTCTTTGTACTAGAAAGGAAGTGAGGTCATTGTCTTTTCCTGCTCTCTGTGCCTGGAGGTAGTGGCATTGATCCAGACTGAGTCTGACTCTGAGATCAGAGTCACAGTGCAGGTGCTGAGTAATGATGTGGAGGTAGAGGAACGTGTGTGAGACACTCCATGGTGTTTGTCAAGGGCTGACTTGAGAGACAGAAGGAATTTATCTGCTCATCTTTCTTTCACATCTTCAGTTTCCATGTGTTCTTTGGATTTGCACACACTCGCTCAAATTTCAGATCAAATCAATACTAGGACCAAAAGAGCTCTGTACCTTTAAAAATGACTGTTAGCACTGCAGCATCATAACTGCAGTTGTGTAAGGGTCATTCAGACAAAATCAAATCGGCGGTGTTGGCGATCTGTCTTTTTACAATACATACTGAAATACCACTCACTACTCATATTAGTTAAGCTCATAGGAACAAAGGGCATCTCATTCCACAAGGTCACATCTGATTTGTGCCCACAATTTTCTACATGCTTATATAGCACAGAGCTGTTCCATTTCTCTATGAAGCTGGACTGAATCACAAACAGCTTCCTGTAGGATTTTAGTGCAGTACCAAGGGTGTGAAAACTTATGCCCTGTGTATAGCAATATAGTCAAGCCGGAAGCCATTTTGAATAGATTCTGTCCAGCCCTTTATTTTTAACCAGAAATCACTTCCCAGAATCAACCATGGTGTAAAGATGTGTCTGATTGACTGATTGATGTGAGTGAGCACTAAAAATAACTCCCTGTGGCACTACAACTTTAAAAAAGTCTTGTGGACTGAGCATTATATTTGTCGAGGGATCAAACAAGTGGCTTTTCATTTTGAATGCAAAAAATTATTATGCCCCAGAATGTCTCTTGCACTCAAATATTCTTACCTTTATTATATGTCTCTGGAGTTTATTTACCTTTGAATATTATAACTTGTTACTTGTCCTTGTTCGTTTTTTTGTTTTGTTTTGTTTTTTTTCTTGGTTTTCTTGGCTGAGTGTTTTTGTCCAATGTGGCCAGCATGGCTGAATAGTGATGGCTTCTTGTAATCTCCTCTTTTCTGCAGAAAAGCAGTGAATCTAGTGATGATGAGAAATATACCATGTCATTTGGCTGTCTTTTAGGCTTCTCATGTTTCCTACCTTGCTTTCTGAATGACCCGTATTACACCTGGTAGTTTCATGCATCTGTGATGTTCAGATTAATTCTGGATGTAATGCATTTAAAACTACTTATCCGATTTGTTAACCATTTTCATGTATGTGAAAGTCACCTATGATAACCAAAATCCTGGCATCAGTATATTACATCCTAAGAAAGCTGGCACCATTAATATATTTAAAAACCTGCACACACATTAGTTTTTTTTTGTTTGTTTGTTTGTTTTTTTGTTTTTAAGGCAACCAAATTTGCATAGGACAACTAGGTCAAAGGTCAAAATAGAAAGCTTATCATGAGCGATAGAGCAATCTGATTTCAATCTGGCTAACCATAGATATTTCGCCAAAAAAGGAAATGTAAATCTTATCAAAATTCAATTGAAATACAAGACACATGTAATAACTACATGTCAGTGTGCGCAGTTGTTACAATTCAGTCCATTATTGTTATGTTTTCTATGTGTATATGAATGAGTGTTTGGGGGGGAAAAAAAAAAATATATATCAAATGTATGTTGAATGTTTGGTACATGGATGGATCATGGATTATCAGTTTATGGATCATCAACTGCAGCTTGTTCAGCATTGTCCTATATTTGTATGCTCAGTCAGAACATTTCCATGTTAAATTATTTGGCACGCTTTGACCTGTGCAAGAGATATTAATACACAGGTGAAACTGTAATGTCTGTATAATGTATGTATATTAATTACTGAGGCATCGTCTATTAGAATATTATTAACTCAGTGAGTCATGGTGATGAGATTCTGCAATCACATTTAGAGTACATTTGTTCTCACCATATAATATATTTATTATTCTGTTTGGTAAAATGGTTTCAGCAAGTAAATGTGGCGTAAAAAACAAACGTCTGTTTTTTTTTTGTTTGTTTGTTTGTTTTGTTTTTTCCACATCTTTTCCTGACCTTGTTTTAAAGAGATTTGAGAAGAGGAGAAGTAGGTAAAACGAATAAACAAGAATTGATTGTAATCAAATATGCACTAGTTAAATTGCATACACACATTTGTTGATTTCCATTGATGAACTCTATGGTCACGGGGAGGGGGGTGGATATTGGACATTGTGCACTCTTAGAAAATGTGTTCTTCAAGGACACTGCGTTAAGATCTTTGTATAATAAGAGTTCTTAACTTCTTAAATGGTTTCTACCTTTTCTGACAGGGCAGTACTCTGTTTTAACTAAGATTCATTTATGAAGTACGTTTAAAACAATTTGTGTTGACCAAAGTGCCAAACTAAAATGGAAATAAAATAAACAAAAAATAACAAATAGCCTAAGAAATGTAAAAATAAATCTGTAAATAATCCAAAACAAATTCGATTAGGGGAGAATTTTCTCACCACAGTCCAGTGCCCAGCGCTACCGGGACTGGCTTTGGATCCACTATAATCCTCATCAATATAAAGCAGTTTCTGAAGTGTTCTGAATTGATCATGGTGGCTAATCTTCTTCAGCATGTGCCTTCTTGCTTTTCAGCATTCAGGAAGATTTTTCCAGTCTGCCATCTAGTCCTCCCAGTAACCTCCCTCGTGGCAGTATGCCTAGCCTAGGTTTAAGGTGGAGAGAGAACTTTTTGAGGTTCTCATGGATTTTATCTCTGCTAAATCAGTGTGTTATCAGTGGGACTATATAGGTAAAACCAGCTCCATGCGAGGTCGTGGAGAGGAGCCAGAATGGAGCTTACATGTGAAAACTATTTTTTGTGCTTTGTGATAAGGTTTAATAGGCAGACCTTTTACAGAGAAGTATTTATACAATGCAGACTTGGAGTCTCTTGAAGTGCATTAGAGCTGATGCATCCTAAGTTGACTGAAATTATAACATGATAGCAGGATAAAATTCTAAAGCTTTATATAATCAGCTTATTATTAGTTTTGTACCCTCATTGAGTAGGCTGTAATAATGTGAGTTGCTCCAGAAGAAAACTAGCCATGGAATTTCTTCACTGTATGCTGAAAATCTTGCTTTTGACACTTCATGCCAGTACAGGTAAGTACAACGTAATAAATATTCAAAAGTGCTGTATAGTGTGGGTAAAGTTTCACTGCAGAGCTGATTATTCTTTATATGATATTTTGAGCTACATGGTGGTGGTTTTTTTTGTTTGTTTGTTTGTTTGTTTTTTTGGTTGTTTGTCAGGTGAACCCCTTCAAGCTTTAATTAGGTTAACATTAAGTAAAACGTTTGTAATATATGGCAAAATGAAAAACTTTTTCATTCAGTGAAATGTATTAACATCTTTTACTATTTTGTATTTTCTTATATAGCAAGTTAACTTGAAAATATGTTTTGAAAATGTAATTTAATGTGACATTGACAGTCTTGTGAACCCCTTGCAATGCCACCACAAACCCTCAGGATTAGAAATATCACACATTATTCATTCAGATGATCTGTTTTGTTGTTTTCAGACGTTCCAGTACACTGTCCAGACCAAACGGGGATTGTTGGGAAACCTTTAATTCTAACCTGCACTGTGTGATGCACACGTGATGAATGTTCCTATACAAATTATATTTGGAGCAAAAACAACAACAATTTAAATTGTACAGATACAGACAAGCCTCTGTTTCATGAGAACAATTGCACATTTTGTTGTACAATTTTGAATACATCTGAGAAACACAATGGAATGTTTAAATTTTGGGTACAACTGACAACTGGAACTGGACAAAAAGAATTCTCTGTGACCATAGGTAGTTTTCCTCTGTTATTCTATATTCTGTACAAGTTTCATAGAGTACCTCTGTCTACCGTGCACGTTACATTTGATATAATTTCACTCTTTTGACAGCAGCCTGTGCTCCTCATGCTAGCACAGGTACAGTATGTTTCCTTTGCTTTATATACTTTCACCTGGACCAATTTTGTACAGCAGCATCATGGAAAATACTTAGTTACACCTGTGGTGATATTAATACTATACAATCATGTAATTAGTTATACACCCCTTATGGAAAAATCACATGGGTATCTGTGAGCTCATGTATCACAGCCCACTTCAGGTCACCCCACAGAATTTTAGTTGGAGTCAGGTCTGGGCTCTGGCTAGGCCATTCAAAAACATTGAAGTGAAATTCATTTTCATCTTCAGACATCTGAAGGCTTTGGGTAAAGAAAAACAGCCCTAAAGAATGATGCTGCCACCATCATGCTTCACCGTGGGTACAGTGTTGTTTTGGTCGTGTCCCTTTTTTTTTTTGTTTTTTTTTTGTTTTTTGTTTTGCATCAAACCTCTTTTGGAAATAAGGAATTATTATACCTATTGGAATAGGTCTCATCAGACTATAACACATTTTGCCACATGGTTTGGGGTGATTTAGTTGAGCTTGGATGTTTTTTGTGAGGAAGGGCTTCCGTCTAGCCACCCTACCCCATAGCCCAGACATGTGAAGAATACGAGAGATTGCTGTCACATACAGAGAGAAATCAGTACTGGTTTAATATTCCTGCAGCTCATTTAATGTTGCCATAAAGTCGGTCTCTTGGTAGATTTTTGTCTTGTCCTTTTATAAATATTGGAGGGATGTTCTGCACCTGGTGATCCTGCACTGTGGTGCTCCATTTTCTCTATTTGTTGATGATGGCCATCATAGCATTCCTGATGCAGATAATGATTTGAAAACCCTTTTATACGCCTCTCCTGATTGATACCTTTCAAAAAGTGAGACACCATGCATACTTTGTAAGCTTCGTAAGCCCTTTGCAGCTCTTAGCAGTCTTGTAGCAGGAGATGTCAAGAAAATCCTACAGAAACAGCTGGTCTTCATTTGGTGTTTCATTGATGACAGCTGTATTATGATAACTTTTGAACATGAAATTGAATGTGATTGGTTCATTCTGAATACAGCCACATCCCCAATTATAAAATGGTGTGCACACTTATGCAGTCATGTTAATGTAACTTTTTTCACTTTTTTTTTTTCCCCCTAAAATGTTTCTTTTTGTTTTTCACTTAATTTTTTTTTATATATTGTAATTTCACACTGGGGATGGAAAAAGTTTTGACATGATTCTCTATGGAAGATTAGCACTATGATTTAAACAGGGACCCAGCTACAACAAATTTAAATGAATGTAGCCATGATATGTAGCTGTGATACTGTAAAAGCTAATGAAATATGAGCCTGTCAGAACATGAGATGTTGAAACAATGCTGGCATTTATTTACTTTGTGTGCACGGTCTATGTCCGAGATCTGTGTTTTTCTATTAATTTCTGCCATTAATGAAACTATTTGCCATACTGATCGCTGAGTAATGGAACTATATTATATGGCATGTTGATTGAGTGATTACAACTGATGATTATTTATACCAATTGTATATCGCTTTTTTTTTTTTTTAAATAAACAAAATTTAGAGGTATGATAGAACATACCTCTTACTACTTGTGTGTACTGCTGAAGCTCTGAATCACTCTGAATATTTATTTCCTAAATTGCAAATATAATGGTGGCATTGCCCTCGCACATCCAGGGGTGAGGGTTCATATCCCACCTCTGCCCTGTGTGCGTGGGGTTTGCACTGGAGTTTCCCTCAGTCCGAAGACATGCACTGTAGGCTGATTTGGCATCTATAAATTGTCCATAGTGTGTGAATGTGTGTGCGATTGTGCCCTGTGAGGGGGTTGCACCCCATCCAGGGTGTCCCCCACAGTGTGCCCTGAGTTCCCTGGGATAGGATCCAGAGTCCCCTGTGACCATGTGTAGAATAAGCGGTATGAGAAATGGATGGATGATGGCATTGCACTTAGCCACACAATGTCTATATATGGATATAACATTAATGTCCACTGTTGACCCAACAGTTATACCATACTGCATTTCTACCAAAATTCTTTTATCAAAATTAAACAAGCTGTTTACACAAAATGTATGATTTTTTTTTGTTTGTTTGTTTTTGGGGTTTTTTTTTTGCAAAATTAATATCACTATGGCAATCATGAATCAATGGCCTGGGGGTTGGGGGTATTGTCTCTCTTCATATGTGATAGTTCCTTCAAGAGCATTCAGAATGTTGATGCTTGTCTGATTCATAACCTCCTAAAATGTTCTCTTGTGTTTTCCCTGTAGAGATAACTCAATAATTATGGGTTGTTAATGCATTTATCAACTATAACCCTCATCAGGCTGATGAAAAATGAGCTGTAGAAAGTGGAAGGAGGTTGGGTCTGTACATAAATAGCTTAAGCTGTGGGTGAAGAGACTTGTTTTTAAAAGGCAGAGTTGGAAAACAGCCATGTAAAATATACAGGGCAACACTCAGGATCCGTAAGTATCTGCAAGATCTGTACTTTATATGCTGCAGAACATTAGGCTCACCCTCAGGTCGCTGTTCAGTGTGCTTTTTGGTACTTTATACTCTGGTCTAAAGGAAAATTTAAAGCTGGATAAAGGCTAGTCTATATACTGGAGTCAGCTGCTGCAAAATTATACTCAATTTAAAGTTACTATCCGAGTTTTACAGTGTAGGGACAATGGCATGTTATTTTGGTGCGTTTACAATAATGCTTAAAGTTATTTGTTGTACAGAAGTTGTTATACAATTATTACAGTTTCATTGTTTACATTTGAGTTACATATGCTCATTTTATATTAGACTCAATTGTCAGTAAAAAAGAATGTTGTCGACCTTGCTGTAATATATTGTTTTTGACTATAAATGGATTTTTTTTTCTTGAATGAACATGCTTTGAATTGTTTCTGTTCTTCCTTTCTTTGTTCTTAATCAATAAAATGCTTATGATTTTTGTCAACCAGAATGAATTTATTCTGATTGCAGATTGAAAAAATCAGATTGTTAACATAGCATGAAGCTGCGTATGATGTAAACATGGCTAATTTGTCTATCTTGCAGTTAAATAGACAGTTAAAATGGGACTGTTGTGTTTATACAAAGTCCAGATGCCTGATTCATGAGGCGAGTTGAACAAACTCAGAGTTGCGGAGTGAGTTTTGAGTTGACAAAACCAAACAAATCCAATCCGGGTTTATTAAGGTTAACAGGTTTTATGACTCTGGTTATCAACTTTCAGTCAACACAGGTTTTAACCCGGAATTAAGGTTTACTCAGCATGCACATGGACATAAAAGCCAGATGTTTGCAGCAAACAGCCAAATAGCGTTCAAGATGTGGGGGGGAAAGCAGATGTGAATACTTCTGGTTGAAGTAGCAGTAGCAGGTTCCTCGAGTTGCTGAGGAGCAGACAAGAGACTGGGGCTGATTCGCCGGGGTCATCAGTCTCGAGCATGAGCATAACTTGGTTGGTCGTGACGTCCGCTTCAGGCATGAGCAGGACTTGGTTGGCCGTGTCAGCAGACTCGGTGGTGAGCGGAACTTGGATGGGCATGTCAGCAGACAAGATTCCTGACGAAGATTGCTCATTGTACCATGAGCTACATCTGAACTACATAAATGTATCTGGAAGGAAGAGCCTGGTGATGTTTGTCAAATACTTTCTTAGTGTGTTTGTCCTTGTTATGTAATATATAGGTAAAAACCAGCTTCATGTGAGATTGTTGCATTTATCATTGGAGTGAGTGACTATAAAGTGAAATTTGGGGAGCAGAGAAGAGAAGGCTCAGGAGGAGGCTTAGCCATTGTTGTGTAGCCGCAACACTAAGGATCCTTAAGCCCAGAGTCAAAAGCCTGCTGATCTGCTGAGTCCAAATGCACAGGAGTGAGTCTGCTGTTTTACATTTGGTGAGGTTTTTATGTGCTTTTTGGTGCATTTAAGTGTAAATTGTCAATTTTGGGAATGGGACCTTTGTGTGTAAGAATGGAATGCATAGAATGGATCTTAGTGTGTAACTGCAACTATTTAATGCCATAGAACGGATCTTCGTGTATAACCACCCCTAATTAATGAATCAAAATGGATCTGAGTGTATAAACACAATTAATTAAAGCCTTGGAATGGGGTCTTCATGCATAAACACAACTTACTAATGCATGTGAAGGGGATCTTAAAGCATAACCACAACTAATTAATGCATGAGAATAAGTTCTTAATGTGTAACCACAATTAACTAATGCCTGGGAATGGGATTTTAATGCATAACCACAACTAAAAAATGCATGCTGACAAATGGGAACAGCTCTCGAAGATGATGCTTCAAAACACAGCAAAATAACAGACATTTTGTTACAATTTTGTTGTGAGCATCAGTGGATATTAGTTTAAACAAACCTCACATAAAAATGAAACCCTTTTATAAGCACTAACTGCTGTCATTTTTTTTAAAACATCATTCTGTTTAAACACTTGACTGTTTAAACCCTTGGAAAGGGGTTTTCCTAGAGGTCAAGCGCTTTTATAAGCAGTAACTGCTGTCATGTCTATATAAAGCCTAGGGCCATCTACAATAGTAAGCTGGTGTTATTTAATGTAAACTGAAAGTACACAGCAAAATCCCCAGTGTTGACTTAACACATTCAGAGTTTATTTGAAAGTGGGGATTTTGCTGTATAACATTCGACAAACTAGTTTAACCTGTTAGCAGTTCGCTAGCTATGGCAGATAGACATACACTTCACAAGCAGCCAAGAGCAAGGAGTGAATTATATGTTCAGGATGTTAAAGCTAGGCAATCTCTGTGTCTCCAATATTCAAATTGAGATCTTGCACTAATGAAATACCTCGATTTGCTTTTATTATTGTACCGACATGTAATTGGGTCAGTTAGAAAATCACATTTAATATGCCCACCTGGTTGTGAGGCTAAAGGTTTCACTTTCACAACATTTTTTATTTTCATGCTTTAATGTAATGTTTTTATTTTGAGATACATATTTGAGAGATTTTTTTTACGTAACCTTCCTTTCAGTTCAAACCAGTCTATTCATTTTTCTTTGACTCCTTTCATGAACAAGGTTTTTCCACTTACAGAACTGTTGCTTACTGTGAGATTGTTGTTTTTTTTTAAACACCATTCTGTTTAAACTGGTGAGACCATGTCTTGGTGGAGTACCAGAGCTAACAGAGACTCTTTTAATTTAATTACAGTTTACTAGATGATTTTAATTCAGAACACAGATTCTAAAATCATTAAAAGGGGCTGGATTACAACCTTCCTCAACCAACCTTCCTTCCATCGAGGTTATTTTTTAAATTTTAACTAGATTTTAAAAACACTAACCAGTAAAACCTGTTGGCAAGAGATCCAGGAGGTTGTATTAACTTGCCTATAATTTCCCAGACATCAGCCAGGGGGACCCAGAAGCCCTTTCAGGTACAAGAATGGAATGCGTCAATCCACCACTGTGGGAGAACAGTACACACTGTATGAAGTGTTTCTACTGCACCTGTATCTTATAGATGTCCCAAGCAACCACTGGAACCTTGATGAAAGTTGTTTCCAAGGCCACTTTCTGTCTTTAACATTAGTTTAGATGTGTGGTGGTCTATTCTGGCGGGAAATGAGAAACCGACACTGTTCTGAAATGCTTTAATGTCTTGGGTTAATATAAGCCACAGTGGAGACACTGTTCCCCAGAACACAGCTGTTAACATTTCTGCTAGTGGTTGGATAAAAGCTGACCTATTTTTGGATTGGGGGAAAGCAAGGTACATGCCAGATTACACAGTGTCTGCAACCAGCTACCAAGTCTTGTTTATATTACTGAAACCACTGGAATGAGGAGGGACAGAGATTTATCACACAAGCAGGAGGAAGCATCTCAAATCAGACTTCATATTTTATAAAATATATTGATATTGTAATCAATATGTTTAACTAACATGTAGAATGTTTTACTTAAAAGCATAATCTAATAATCAATATTAGTTAACAAGCATAATCTATATGCCTAATTAATATTTAGAAGCATAATCTAAAACCATAGAACACTTTTTAGTCAAGTTATATTCTTTACTGAGTTAGAGGAATTCTGTGTCTTAATCTGTGTCTCTGTATTTCCTGTGTAAATTGAGTTAGAAGAACCTTGTGTTTTGCCTAAAGCAGCTTTACTCTATGGCAATAAAATAGCAAATAAACATTCACCAGAACTGTGTTTCCAATAAAAGCCATTTAAGCTTGCAAACCAGTGTCAAAATAACAGATAAGACTTCCAGAAGATGAGAATCAGGCTGGGACTAATGCCCGAAAATTATTAAGGTATAAGGGTGGATTTTGGGCCAGAGTAAAATAGTTACAGTGGGGGAAATAAGTATTGAACATGTCATTTTTTTCAGTAAATATATTTCCAATGAGGTTATTCACATGAAATTTTCACCAGACATCAGTATTAACTCAAGAAATCTGAAAATATAAAGAATTCACAACATTAAAGTCCATAAATTAAGGTATGTGTAATAAAGGGGAATGACACGGGGAAAAAAGTATTGAACACGCTAATTGAAATGTATATCCCGTGCTTCTGGGGCTTCCTCCAGGTATTCTGGTGTCCTCCCCAGTCCAGAATCATGTGTTGTAGGCTGATTGACATCTCTAAATTGTCCATTGTGTGTGAATAGGTGTGTGGGTGTGTGTGCAGTTGCACCCTGCGATGGGTTGGCACCCCGTCCAGGGTGTCCCCCGCCTCGTGCCACGAGTCCCCTGGGATAGGCTCCAGGCTCCCTGTGACCCCGTGGATGATAAGATGGATGTATGGATTATTAAATGGCAAATGCTAAGTGTATGATCAGGTTTTACATGCATATGTCACATTCATGTTCATTCTGTTTTCGATTAGCCTATTGCTTAGCCTACGGCATTCTTACTAATGTTAGTAAGAATTAGCCATTACTAATCTCATAATGACTTCTGTTTCTTCACAGTACAATGGCCTGGAGCCATGAGCAGATCTAAGGTCGCACTTGCAGTGATTCTTCTTGTGTATTTTTTTATCACAGTCATTATTATTGCAGTATGTAACTTTAGAAAAAAAAAGAAAGAAAAAAACGTGCGGTTTAGCACTATCAATTGAACTAGTTTTTCAACTAGTACCCAACAATGATGATGATGTCAACAACACTAAAATATGAGCTTTCTTTTTCATTTTTATTTTTTTTTTACTTTATTTTATATTAGTTTATTTACTTTGATGTGTACAAATCCTGTCTAGGTCTCATAAACTTATTGTTGTTGTTTTTTTTTTCTTTTACCATTAATTTCTGGTTTTAATGAAACTACAGGTGTCCCAAATGTCTACATATATAGGGGACTATGTTTGCCAGCACCACATAGGTTGTGCGTCAGTGCATGTTTGTGGACGTCCACTTCTCGGCTGCAACACTTTCAGTCTTTTTGAATTTGTTAATAAGTTTGGCAGTAGTGTCGTGTGCGATGTGCTCACCCTGTTACCTGTTAAAGTCCATCGCAACCTTGCGACAGCTTCCTGATCCAGCCATGAGAATGATTTCAATACGTTCTACTTTTGTCAAAGGCATTCTTAAAGGATATCTAGAAAAAAATACATATAATATATACTAAGTATGAAAAATTTTGGATTAATTACCCCTATGTACAGTATGGAGACTTTTGGGACATTCTGTATATCATATGTTATGATCACTGAGGTCTTGCTGAGGTGTGGTGTCAGTATATTTTATACAATAACTGTCCAACATAACACATCACACTACTACATTAGAACATTTGATAGAGTACATAAGCTGTGCACCAACGTCTATCTGTTCTTAATTTTGTATTATATTATGTCTATTATGTAATGCTTTTTTTTTTTTAAGTAAACTATGAATGGACAAAACTGTGTGTATTTCTATTTCTCTAATTAATTGGAAATATAACAATAGCATTGCACTCAGACACATACTGTGATGTCTGTGTATGTGTTCTCTACAGAACATCCACCAAAATTGTTGCCATCAAAATCAAGCAGCTGAAGTTATTTACATGAAGTTTATTGCAATGAAGACAATTTTGTTTGAGCAGCTACACTCTAGAAATAATTGCTAGAAAGCAATGTGGATAAAGCCTGAGAAATTGTACTTTTAAAAGTATATGCCATTCATTGACAAAAGTAAAACTTTCCACAGACACTTTCACTTTAACTCAGGAGTCATGGCACTAGACTTCTTGACTATAATTACTACACACACTTCCTGATAGCTTCAATGTAGTTATTGAATAATTCTTATTAAAATTATATGCATTAAGATCAATAATGGAACAATAAGCTGGGCCTTTTAATGAGTTAACTACCTATAATAATGGTAAGGCACACTCACTGAGTTTTTAGCTTGTGAATGAATGAAAGAATAAAAGCATGAATGAAGGAAGGAAGGAAGGAAGGAATGGCCAACAGAGAATGTGTGGATGAGTCAGTGAATGTGAGATTAAAGTAAAGTGAATGAATGTGTGAGTTATTAAATGAGGGACAGGGTGGCGTGTGGTCATTTTCCATATGCAATAGCTTCTATAGAGAGCTTTCAGGAGGTCACGGTTTAGGATCTTACTGCATTAGTGTTTTCTAGTGCAAAAAGGATTAACCATTTTGTTTTGTTTTCACTTCTTTAAACAGAACAATTGTTTCAGTTTTCATGAGACTTCCTTCTTATTTCTTGTTGGTTCCCTTTTCTCTTGCTTTCCTTTCCTCTAAAGCTGATTCCATCATCTATGCTCATAATTATGGTTGTGATGTGTTTCTCCACTGTAAGTAGAATGAGCTTCAGATGGGGAGAAATGTAGGTGGGAGGAGTCTGTGCATAGACGAAGAACAGGGTTGTTTTTCATTTTGTCTCTAAATTCATAAGAAAAAACTTCCCCATGTGCTGTACATGTTAATCCACTCACTCCACTCTGTACCTGTGCTAAAACAGGCTTGGTGTGAGTTTGCTTAATATTAATTGAGAAACTCATTTTGAAAGCAGAAGTTTGGGAAGAGCCACACAGAGGACCACAGCTCTGAAGGAGGTTAAGTCATTGCTGAAACTCTCTCAAAGTAGCAGCAACACTCACAAACCGTAAGTATCTGCAAGATTTATTTATAGCCTGAGTTCAATGTGCTTTTTTCCCATAATGCTCAGAGGGAACTGGTGTATTTCTAAAGGAAAGCTTAGAGTTAGATCAAGCTGAATGATATATGCAGAAGTCAGTGTGCTCCAAAATTATACTCAATTTAAAGTTACTATCTGAATTTGTATTATTATTATTTATTATTATTATTATTATTATTATTATGACTACTACTACTACTACTATTATATCTGTTTGTTTTATTTTTTGCACTGATGATTATTGTACATTATCTTGGTATATTGACTAAAATGCTTTTTTGGCACGTTTAGAAGAAGAGCAAGAGGAAAACTAAAAGTAGTTCTATGAGAGAGAGAGACAGAGAGACAGAGCGAGAGTTCACAGTTTGTTTGTTTGTTTTCTGCTGATAATATAAACATAGACCAAATAAATAAATAAATATCGATAGGCCTACTAATATTAATTCAGTGGCCCAT
>JANDJT010000032.1:5379954-5393884 GCA_024331685.1 Stegophilus panzeri
CTGCTTATTTTCTCTGTGTGTGCGCGCGCTGCTTATTTTCTCTGTGTGTGCGCGCGCTGCTTATTTTCTCTGTGTGTGCGCGCGCTGCTTATTTTCTCTGTGTGTGCGCGCGCTGCTTATTTTCTCTGTGTGTGCGCGCGCTGCTTATTTTCTCTGTGTGTGCGCGCGCTGCTTATTTTCTCTGTGTGTTGTAGGGATGGGCGATATCTTATCGTTTGCGATATACCGGTAGAAGTTCTCCCCACAATAAGAATTAGTCTTCTCGCGATAATAACGATAAAGCCTAGTTGATGAAGTGTTTGTGTGCGACGTTCTGCGATCTATTCATAGCTCACATGCAGAGCGAAAACAAGTACGGCGGAAGGTGAATGTATATCTGAGGAGTCGTTTATCGCTAAACAAGGAGCTACCTAACAATCTGGAACTGGTTTGGTTACAGAAAATCAGTTTTACTTTCAGATCAGTGTTTGTGTTTCTGAGGCTCTCAAGATGGCATGCAGCTGTCACTCGTAGCCAAAAACAGTGGTGAATGGCACTATATTTATATCGTCACTGATACTGTTATCGCAATAAATACCAGAAAATATCGTGATATAGTTTTACATCCATATTCCCCTTCCCTAGCGTGTTGCTTAATTTCTGTGTGTTGCTTATTTTTGTTGTGTTTTGTTTTGTTTGTGTTGCAGCTTGTGCACATTTCATTGCTACAGTTCACTAGGGTTATGGCACGAGCATGCAAGGGCTCAAAGTACAGATATTAATCTTGCGTGCACACACACACACACACACAATGCCAAGCCTTTAGAAGTTGCTGTAATGTTTTACACACATCGTATAGGTTTTGAAAGCATATGCATGAAAGATACAGAAATAGCAACAAATTATTTTAGAGCATTTTACTATTTAGGAAGTGTCTTCAGATCATCTGCTGCTGGTCTTCTCCATATTTGACACATTAAATGTAAAAACAGTGGAGCATGTTACCAGTGAAGTGTAAAAAAGTGTTTTGCTTTTATGCATCAAAGATCTGGAACATGTTACCATTGAACTTTCATCAGGCTCCATCAATCAGTGAACAACAACAAATAAACAAACAACAACAAAAAGCTTTTATTAATTGCCTTACTTTTCTTGACATGTTTCTTTTACTTTACTTTTGTATTATTTAATTTATTGTACTTTAATTTCTTTTTACACACTTTATCTTTTTCTAATTTATAGTCTTATTTTCTTCTCCCTATCATTGCTTATTATTATTATTATTATTATTATTATTGTTATTATTATTATTATTGGGGGCACAGTGTCTTAGTGGTTAACACTTCTGCCTCGCACCTCCACAGTTGGGGGTTTGAATGCCATCTCTGCCCTGTGTGTGGGTTTTGCATGTTCTCTCTGTGCTTTGGGGGTTTCCTCTGGATGATTGGCATTTCCAAGTTGTCCTCTAGTGTGTAAATGTGTGTGTGATTGTACCTTGCGATGGGTTGGCACTCCATCTATTATTATTATTATTATTATTATTATTTATTCACTTTGTCTCCTTTTCAGCACGAAGGCTATTCTCCGCATGCGCATCAAGTCCTAAAGTGTGCATCGTTGGAGGAGGTCCTGCAGGCTTTTACACAGCACAGCATCTCCTCAAGGTTAGATTCTACTTATAATAACAATATCTTATCTCTGTTAAACCCTCTATAAGCACCAGTCAAATATTAAAAAACTCTGTCTACATTGGAATGTTTCCATTTCATCATGTTATTGCAAGTGACTTATTTGTTTAGATACGACCAGCCGGTGTAGTGTAGGCCATGATGTTTGTTAATGGGAGACAGCTGGGAGGATGTGAATGTGAGTATCAGGCTTTTACACGTGTTACATTTCCTAATCTACATTTCATAATCTTGATTAACCCTAAGTCAAAGAGGTAAGGTAGCTTAGGGTGCGTGTTGTGAGAGAAGATATATTGGAATATCATTTACTGATAAAAAAGATGAGGTTTTTTTTTGTTGTTGTTGTTGTTGTTGTTGTTTTTAAAAAAGAGAAATAGAAAGACATCTAAACCTTTAGAATGGATAACATGGGTAGACAACAACTGATGAAGTCCACCCAAATCATGATTGAGGTCCATATTTATTCGGGAGTTTCTTTCTGTATGAGCATAATAAAAAGACACAACTAAATAACAATGTTTACAGAGATATGTTAAACAAAGAAGTACAATTACATGAAGCATAATGCATCAAACATTTACATACACAGGACCAGGATGAAACATGACCTTTATGAATGCTGGTTTATTTCAAAGACAAACAAGGATTCTGATACAATAGCATGTAGAAGGAAGTCAAAGGACTTCTCAAACAAAAAAAAACAATCTGCCCTACTACAAGCTACTCAAACATTGCTATTCCTAGAAGTGCTGGGTAAGAACCGACAATGTTGACTTTCACTTCTGTGTTGCTGATTCTTTTCGGCCATTCTTTTCGGTTTGGACAAATTTAGTGTCCGAGCAGCACAAACTAGAAGACAAATGTCCAACACAGAACACATTTGGAAATCAAAACACGGTTGTATTCTATAATCTGGCACAATTTTTGAGTGGGGAAAAAAATAGTGGAGATGAAATAAAATACATCTGGACTTTTCAGTTTGAACTGTGAAACATGATCTATTTGGTTAGTATTCGTTTTCTCTGCACATTCGTGCGTTCTGATGTGTTAGAAAATTGGAAGACATTTTTAGGCATCCAGAAGTCATTCTGATCTAAAGATTACAGATAACAAAGAGCTGTGTCTTTTAACTGATTGGTTTGTTTGTGCATGATAAAGCCAGGGCCGTGACTTGAAAAGATAAAAGAAGGTTTTGGTTTCAGGTTGACTCGCATCCAAGCTTTAGCAGTTGCCTTTTCAGCTAATAACATTTAAAGGCCTAAATGGTTTAACTTTAGTGTGGCTTGCTGATCTCCTGATGCAATGTAGCTCATCACGAGATGTTTACAGAGCTGATGCAGGACTGCTGTTTATCCTGATGGTCACTCACAGTTCAGCTGGTGGATGATACTTTCTTACATGTAAACTTCTATATAGGGCGGCTGTGGCTCAGGTGGTACAGCGGGTTGTCCAGTAATCCACTAATCGTAGGGTTGGCGGTTCGATTCCCGGCCCGCATGACTCCACATGCCGAAGTGTCCTTGTGCAAGACACTGAACCCCAAGTTGCTCCCGATGGCAAGCTAGCGCCTTGCATGGCAGCTCTGCTACCATTGGTGTGTGTGAATGGGTGAATGAGACACAGTGTAAAGCTTTGGATAAGTGCGCCATTTACATGTCCTTAAACTATAGAATAGTGTATTAACCCACTATAGTTCTGTTAATCTGGATTTATCCTGGTCTATTTGTAGTTTTTGAGTCCTTTATCTTAATACACTTACAAAACGAAGCAACTGTCAACTTGTTGCATGTTGCATTATTATTATTTTTTTTTTTTTTTAGTTTCGCTCACCTGAAAAATGTGTTACAGAATATGCTAAGTATATATTATAAGTTGAGGGACAAAAAAAATCCTACAACAACTTGACACTTTTGTTTTGAGCCAAGGTAGTTGAAGTAATATATTTTTTTTCAGGATATAGTTTAGCATTTGTAGTAATATTCATAATTTATGGATAAATAAATGAAGAAAACTAAATAATTAAGAAAAACATTGAAGAAATATTAGTTAGAATGCTAGCACTTTACTGAAACCATCCATCCATGTATTTTCTGCACCGCTTATCCTTACTGGGTCATGGGGAACCTGGAGCCTCTCCCAGGATGCATGGAGCATAAGGCTTGGGACACCCTGGACTGGGTGCCAATCCATCACAGGCCACAGTGGAGAAATTTCATTGTGTCAAAGAATGAAAAGAATATAATTTAACAATGCTGATGAACAAAATGGGTTGTTGACATGTTGAACAATGTTATTATTGGTTTTTACTCAGTACCTGTTTGAAAAAGAACTATTCTACAGGGCGTGGATTTTGTTTGAGGACGAAGGATCTCACTGCACATGCCATGCCATAATGCAGTACATCGATAGTAGTTCACAAAAAGATCCTAGGGCAGTCTAGATCCCCTTAATCTTCTCAAGAAGTAGAGGCATTTTTGTGCCTTTCCAATGATAGTGGAGGTGTGTGTAGCCCAGGAGAAATCCTCTGTAGTGTTCACCCCCAAGAATTTGAAACAGCCTTTCCATTTATGAGCACAGGACTAAGGTCAGTTCTCCTTTTCTTCCTGGAGTCCACCACAATCTCCTTTTTCTTCCTGGTGTTAAGGATGAGATTGTTGTCAGAAGACCAATTCAATTCAGTTTTATTTGTATAGTGCTTTAAACAATGGACATTGTCCCAAAGCAGCTTTACAGAAATGTATAACCTCTGACTAACAGTGGCATACATCATTAACTCCTACATGAATAACTATCTTTGAAAACCTGTGCTTGCCTAAGACCCTAAGAATACCTGCTATATCTGGCACCCTGGCTCTAATTAATGCTGCTGAAGCCTTAAAGGCTTGGCTAATTTCACGTGCCTTAAGATCGAGTCTCCAATAACCAAAGCTCTTTCACGTTTCTCAGTGGGTGCTTCACTGAGGAGAGCACACCTGTTGGACATGTGAAGTGGAGAGCAGTGGTGGTCCTGTGGGCGAGCCTTAGCTTTGGTTTTCGTGATTACGAAGTAAGGCCTTTAAAAAGTTTTGACTTGACATCATAAATCCCCATAATAAACAGATAAATAAAATCTCTGTAATTTACTAACTGTGTCGCACACCCATACAGGCCTTTAATCTTTTTGGTACAGAATAGGTAGTGTTAGATCCTTTAAAAACAACACCACAGACTTTACAGTGAACACAGTGCATTGAGCCTTTTTCATAGCGGAGCCACTCCAAGTCTTTCAGCTACTCTCTCCGAAAATTGTGAGCCTTCTTTTCTTCTGGTGGATCAACTCCAGTCACAGAGTCACGTTATCTGTAACTTTAGGTGGCTTAAAAAATAAATCTGTGTTCTTTTCAGTGCTAGTTAGCTCCCTGTCACATGACAGTGGAGCGCAGTGAAAGGGCCTGAATTTTGTCAGGGCCTGAATTTTGTTTTTTAAACTGGGGGGGGGGATTACTTGACACATTCATCTAAATTAATCATCTTCATTTATTAATGTTTACAGGATGGTTATGTATGACCTGTGTATTTTCAGTTATTTGCTTTTGTCAAAACTTTATGCAAAATTTGCCATGTTCTCCTCCACATTGACATTAAGAACTCTAAATTATATATTAATGTATTTCATTTGTATCTTTCATGTGTTTCAGTTCAATTTCTGTCACATTTTTTCCATTTCTTGTGACTCTTATTTTTAAATTTTTTTCCCCTTCCCGCAGGTAAAACATGGATTGGGTCATTACAAGTGATTGACGGCTAACAGTAACCAATCTAAACTCTGCATTTAAGTTAAGAATGTAAAGATGAAGTTTAATTGGTTATGTAACGTTTGATAGAACGGTGGAGCAGTCACTAGATCAGCTCACAGCAGACACGTACTGTGCGGTATTTAGCGAATGTTTTGTAGAGAAATGAAAACCGGTCGCACCACAATTATTTTCACTCGCACAAATGCTCCCCAATATATTTTGAGGTCGCACAGATTTAAATTTCGGGAGCATATACGACCAAAATGGCCGCGATTTCGTGCCTTGTGTTATGTGACTTCATTACTTGAAGCTTTGGCTGTTCTATACTTCAAGGCTTTATGCTCATTAGTAATCCAAGTTCCTGTGTGTATGGACGTCTGTGCGTCGTTTTATATATCGGTATGATGGGAGACAAACTTTTATCATGTTAAATGCTAGCGTGAAAGCAGTAGCAAACAGGGACATAGTCAAGATAATGTCATGGTAGTCATGTGATCTGACATGCAGAGTGAATGTTATACAAGTGAAATTTCACAGGACAGGCAACAGAAAAAGTAGCTACTGTTATTCTCTGTCAGAGTGGGCAAATGGGGTGGTTTCTGTTTATTGGTGGGTTATCGTTTCTTCTGTAGTCTGTGGTAGCTCGTACGCTTTGTAACACATGTCCTGGGTTATCGGTATAAAAATTGTCCTCAATCCTGAGTTTTATTGCTTTAATACCTCGCTTTAGATTAACCCTGGCTAGACTATAGACTGATACGTCACCTGTCCTGTAAACAACATCTCTTTGTTTTAGTAGGTCTTGACCTCTTTGGTCATCCAGGGTTTCTGGTTAGGGAGCACACAAATTTCCTTAACTGTGGTAACATTCTTTGTGCTGTAGTTAAAGTAAAACAGGGTCAATGAGGTATTTTGCTCTTGATCTATAAAAGTCATTATAAGCAAATGCACTCCACTCTGTGTGCTCAAAACACACCTGTAGTTGTGACATTGCTCCCTCAGGCCATACTCTACCCATTTTGCTAGTTGGTTTAATGCTGTTACTGAGTGGCTTGTAAGTTGGCAGCATGAAGAAGGAAAGACTGTCCTAGATGGGGACAGGGCAGGGTCAATGAAGACTCCTTCAGGATGCAAGTAGACCGCAATTGCAAAAACCACAAAGAATTTACCTGGAAGGTGGAAATGCCGGATGTGCCGAGGCTATACGTGGTGATTGCATTCGTTCACCAGGCATTGGTCACAATATACTTATATGTATAGAAATTACATAAAACTGAAGTCACTGCTGTTGGTCTGCCCTGCTGTATGTCTGTTTTATGCATCTGCTTGGATCCAGGTGAACAAATCTGTGAGAAGGTGCAAAGAAGGAGCTTCTGAGGCTTAATAAGCATGTAGCGAAGCTGGCATGGACACCTCCAAAATCTAAAATCTGTTCATCAATCAAACAGCTGTACCCAAGTGTAAAGGTTTCACACGCCATCTCTATTTATACTTTATTCTATGAATTTGTATTATAATATCAGGATAATGTTACTAAAATAATCCTTGAATAAAGTGTTAACAAAGCTTGACAGTTGACCGGGATGAAACTCTGAAGATGCAGCACAGGAGGAGGACGGCTTTTGTAAAGTAAAAACACGTGAGAGAGAGGATTCAAGCATGATTTCTTTACAGCAAGCAAAAACAAGAAAGAAGAAAAAAAAAGTTGGGGAAATAAAGCCTTTTAAATAGTGTTTTTTGTTCTTTTTTTTTAAACACGAACCCAGACGGCACCTTCCATTTATGCTGACTTCATAAATCCCCATAATAAACAATTATTAAATGACAGAGCTTTTATTTACCACTCACTGAGTTGCACGCCTGTACGGGTCTGTATCCTTTCAGTACAGAATAAGTAGTGTTCGACCCTTTTCTTTTTAGTCCCTTGATTTTCATGATGCTGTTTGTTCAGTTGTGTTCTCTAACTCTCTCTGGGGCTTTCTGGCAACTTCCAGATTACATAAGACTTCAGTTGTGCACAGGTCTGCTCTATAAATCCACTATGTGACTTCATTATTTGAGCTTAATTTGTCCATTAAAATATAGCACACCTGCGTTCCAAAACATTTTTATATGGATTCGGTGTTCTGCCGGTTTGTTCACGCTAACCTATTTAAAAATGCTACCCTATGTGTTTCCGTCTCCAGTTGTGTATATCCTATAATCGTGTAACTCTCCCAACATTATGACATCGTTATTTGTTTAATTAAAAACAGGGGTAAGTGCACTACAGTAGTAAGAGTATATGGGGAGCATATTTTGATATTTTAATACCAGCAGCAGCGTATTCTGTAATAACTTTAAGGTTTCAGGAGTAGCGTGTTTAGATGGGGGATATTGGTCTATCAAATAATGCTCCCAGTTTATCGCACTGTCTGTTTGCTAGTTCATAAAGAGCTATGCTTGTTTAAAGAAGCAGAACATGCCATTATCAGCTAATATCTACATTCTGCTGCAAATCCAGTGGGTACATGCAAATATTTACATGTTCACGGGTCAAAACAGACAATGAAAAAAAGGATTTAAGATAACGTTCACCATCAGCCGAGGTCTAGACTGCAAGGCTGCATAGATTTATGGTTGTGGTAGCGCAGAAAAGAAATGTGGGTCTGCACATGCACAGAACCACTAAGTAGCACATCTGAAACAGAACAACTAAAAGACGGCAGTAGAAATGCTCAAATATTGCTACTAGCTAATCAATAGCCTCTTTCACATAATGTAATCATTTCAAGTTCAAAGTTCACCTGAATTCCTTGTCACGAAGCAAAGCCTACTGTCACGTAGTGTAGGGTTAAAATATTAAGGGTTTATTACTTAGCCCACTGCTCTTCTATTACCAAAGATGGAAAAGACTTTTCTTTTAGCTTGTCAGAGTTTGACTTTAAACGTGTCTAATGTACTATAGCTTAAGAAACTATTTCTACTAACTATACAAAACATATAGATCATGCACTTTTTCAGAAGAACCACTGAGTATTTAGATATAGTAATAATGAATGGGAGCACGTTTGCCTCACACCTCCAGGGTTGGGGGTTCGATTCCCGCCACTGCCCTGTGTGTGTGGAGTTTGCATGTTCTCCCCGTGCTGCGGGGGTTTCCTCCGGGTACTCCAGTTTCCTCCCTCAGTCCAAAGACATGCATGGTAGGCTGATTGGCATGCCCAAAGTGTCTGTAATGTATGAATGGGTGTGTGAATGTTTATGATTGTGCTCTGTGATGAATTGGCACCCCGTCCAGGGTGTACCCCGCTTTGTGCCCGATGCTCCCTGGGATAGACGTCAGCTTCCACGTGACCCTGGAGGATAAGCGGTATAGAAGATGGATGGATGGATGGATGGAATAATGAATGGGTTTATTGTACAAACACAAGTGAACAATATACAGAAAACAGAAACAAAGAGAATTTACAAAGTTGATGGTCAGCATCATGGACCTAGGATCTGTGATGTTAAAGCATGTCTGATGGTAAAAAGCCTTTTTCTATGATGTTACCAGCCCACTGATGGTACAAGCCAAACCTGGGTTCTCCCAAGTATATCCTCTCATACCCCTGAGCCTCTTTGAAATGTATCGTGACCAAGATACCAAATGGGAAATGAAGCGATGTGTTTTATGGCAGGATGTTAATTAAGTTCCTGAGAATGAGTCGGTGGGAACAAAGGATGAAAGTTTCCCATGCAAACCAGGGTGTGTGTGTTCCTAAAGCTATTTATGATATCACCACATCGTTCACCATGAAATATGGATAAAAATGATACCAAACATGCCCTGAGGAATACTGTAACTAAACACAGTTCAGATGACCAGTTTTGGTGGTGCCTGGTATCTCTGAAACACATTCCTGATCATTTTAACCTTAATTAAATTACTACCACCATTTATAAATCTACTACAGTAGCATGCATTTGTAGAGTTTGTCATGGCGAAAAGAAAGCAGTTATCATTACGAGCATTTTTTTAAGAACACAAATAAAATACTAAAAAGGCAAGAGTCCAAGAGAGCGAGCGGCTCTCTGATGGTCACTGATGAAGCAGTTTGGCGACCGTTCCTACGACTAGAAGTGATAAAGCGAGCGTGACTGTGGAAGGTTTTTAGAAGAGGACACTGACATGATTTTATATGATTTGGGAATTATTTTGTTACTACATTTGTACATACCACTTCAACGAAGAGTACAATAACTCTTATCTTTGCAGCACTCATTCAGTACTGATGCTAGATAGAACCACATCTATTCCTGGTTAATACACAGTAATCAATCTGTTTGTGGAATGTTTAAGTGTATGCGCTCTGTCTCAGGCTAGGAGTGACCTGGTTGTGGATATCTACGAGCGCTTGCCTGTCCCATTTGGCCTGGTCCGATTTGGAGTGGCTCCGGATCATCCTGAGGTTAAGGTTAGTTTTCATTGTTTTTTGATAGAAATTAAACAAATTAAGCAGCACAATAATGCTACAACAGCTGCACTGCAAAAAAAAAAAAAAAAAAGGTCATCTTAGCAAGTGAAAATATCTTGAGTATAGTTAAATATATATAGTGATTCTTATTATAAGATTACAGTAAACCAAATATAAGATCAGTAAACCTATTTCTATACATTATTACTCATTTCAAGCTTGTCGTTTTCTTATTCTACATTTATTCATTTAGCAGATGCAGTCATCCATGTGTGTTATTATTGTGGACTATATGTAAACCTCTATTATGTGAAACATGCAATTTTTATAATCCCTCATATATATATATATATATATATGTATGTATATGTGTATATATGTATATGTGTGTATATGTATATATGTATATGTATATATGTATATGTATATATATGTGTATATGTATATGTATATATATATAATGTGTATATATATGTGTGTGTGTATATGTATATATATATGTGTGTGTGTATATATATATATATGTATGTGTGTATATGTATATAATTTTAATTCTTAACATTTTGCAGATTCTGCCCTCATTATTCATGTAATAATGAGTGATATGTTTTAGAAACAACCATATCATTGGAGTTTAACATTTTTTTTTAAATCCTTCTCAGACACCCCTCTTCCATAAGGACTTCCTTTGCAGTAATGGATGACTCTAAGCCTCTGATAGCGAGGTCAGGAGTCATGAATATAAGCCTACGTCATGTCAATAATTCCTTTTTTTTTTTTTTTTTTTTTCTTTTTTTAAAAATTTCGTTAGAATGTCATTAACACCTTCACACAGACGGCCCAGCACGAACGCTGCTCTTTCTATGGCAATGTCAGCGTAGGTACGGATGTCAGTGTGGAGGAGCTAAAGAAAGCCTATCACGCTGTTGTGCTAGTGAGGTTTCTTTCACTGTTTTATTCATCATACATACTCTTAGCTCTTTTACATCACCGCATTCAAACATGCTCGTGTTATTGTGTTTGTTCAGAGTTACGGGGCAGAAGGAAATCACTCGATGGGAGTGTTGGGGGAAAAGCTAGCTGGTGTGTTCTCAGCCAGAGACTTTGTTGGATGGTACAACGGGCTTCCCAGCAACAAAGAGGTAATACGTCACTTTCATTTCAACAGTTCACGCTTAGTTACAGCAGCTGTAACAGATCTGGTCTTGAGGAAACCATTACACTTAGGGCCCTTTTGAAATCCATTTAATTTATTTTAGAAGTTCTGTTTTAACCATTAAGCCTTATTGGGTGGCGTTGCGAGTAGCCTTGTTGCTTCACAGCTCCAGGGTCATGGTTCAATCCTGAGCTTGAGTTACTCTGAGTGTGGATGTTCAACTGTTCTCCCTGTGTCCACCTGGTGTCTTATCAAGTTCTCTGTTTTTTTTTTTTTTTAAATTTTTTATTTTTATTTAAAATTCAGAAACCTGCCAATAGAGGATCGGGCTATGCTAAATTGCCCCTAAGTGTGAATGTGTGTGTGTGCATGCTACATGTAATTGACTAGCATCCCATCCAGGGCGTGTTCCTGTGCAAGACTCCAGATCCATTACAACCCTGACTAGGATGCAGTGGGTCCTGAAGGTGCACAATTGAATGTTTAAATTTTTCCCAGTTTCCGATTTTCCTTTTTTTTTTCTTCAGATTTTTAGATGATTTTCAGATCATTGTTTATTGCTTTGTTCCAAGTTAAAAAAAAAAAAAAAAAAAAAAAAAAATGAAATAAAAGAAATAATGTTAATTTTGGTTTGTACTTTGACAGTGTTTGCTTCCCTCCTCATGTCTGAGATTCAGTGTTTGGGGGTGGTATAGGAGTGTACACTAGCGGAACAGGATAACGGATCATTTGTGTGGAGTAAACTTTGTTTCCTGCCTTGTCATGTAATTGGCGTACTTTGGTGTTTTTTTTCCTGCGGTTCCACCACTTCAATGATTTAGACTTTTAAATGAGCCGAAATGAAAACAAACTGTGTGTGTGTTGGGTGGTTTACTCCACATGCTTTAACATAATTACATTTTAACATTATAACCTAACGTAAGAAAACATTTCACTAGTATGAGAACAAATTTCTCAAAATTAAACTTTTTCTTAACACCTCTTAAATCTTTTCATTCTAACACATCTTGTTTGAACTTGAAACATGCATTAATGTCTGAAATGCACACATTTTTCCTGTGTTCTACACATTCCTGTTTTTTTTTGTTTTGTTTTGTTTACACTGCACTGATACTCTTCTGTTAAAAGCCCTGATGAAAGCAGATTTTTATTGTTTACTTAAGCAATTACGCACCAGTTGACATGTGCTACAGCCTGGAAAAACATACTTATATAAACACTTACATTTACATTACATAAGAGTTGTGAACTTCCTATCAGCTCTGCAGGAATCCGTTCAGACAGTCGTTTATTAATTTAGCCCGTCTGTCCCTGTCATGCAGCTGCATCCGGATCTGAGCTGTGAGACTGCTGTCGTTTTGGGACAGGGCAACGTGGCTCTGGATGTGGCCAGAATCCTCTTGTCTCCCCGGGACGTTCTAAAGGTCACTGAATGCACCACAAATAATAAGAACAAATTTTTACAAAGAAATTATAACGATCACAATGTCTTAAATGGATATTAGTTTTATATTTTCATGTGATGCATTATTCATTGACAAATGAAATAAGTGAAGTTCTATCGTGGCTTGCAGAACAAATCCGGCCTAATTCATGCACAATGTATACACGTTTCTCGTATCTCCAGCCATTCCAGAGCTCCATTTTTACACCAGATGAAGATACTCTGCCACATTCGCACTCATTGTAGACTTTTCCACAGGCCATTATGATCGCTGATGATCTGATGAAAGATCCTGTTTGATGTCTTTTTTTTTTTTAAATTCTGGCAGACTTAAAAGCTTGCGTGGAAAGAAATGAGTAGTGTCCAATTCAAGGCCTCATTTCCTTTTCTGTTTTGTTCTTTCTGTTAGTTCTGTGGCCCACTTTTCCTACTATCAATGTTGAGTAACACAGTGAATAAATGTCTCTTTTTATTTAATTTTATTTATTTATTTATTTATTTTTGCAGAAGACGGACATTACTCAGCAGGCCCTGGAGTCTCTCGGAGCCAGTCGGGTGCGCAGGGTTCTGATTGTGGGGAGAAGGGGGCCTCTGCAAATCGCATGTACCATTAAGGTATAAGAGGTTTTTTTCGGCTTGTCAGTCTCAGCATTCATTCCTCCTCTCATTCTATTTGTCTAACTCTCTGACTCGCTCTCCTATTTTCTTGCTTGTCTCCCCTCTTTAGCTTGTTCCTATTCCTTGGCCCTTCGTATTTTTTTTTTTTTGGTCGTCATTTCATTATTTTGCCAGTACATTATTCAACTTTATTACAACCCATGCTATTGTAATTGTAATAGGCCTAATGCTGATTCTTACCTTGGCAGAAAACGCCATCCATCATCTTTTTCATCATCCTTTAGCAAAATGATTGGCGACTTTTTATTTATTTATTTATTTAAAAAACGTTTTTAAAAAAGCTTATGGTTTTAGTTGCTGCACACACTGTAATGTATGTGAAGCATTTAAAAGCCTCCAGAGACATGACTTAAAAGCATTTAACATGCATAATCCGGCTTTTACTTTTGATTACCCACTTGAGAAAAAGTTGTTCTCTTTTTTTTATTGAATTTTTTTTTATTTGGGTTTCTCATTTCCTCATGCAATAGTGTTCTTTAGTTCCTTTTTGATTATTTTCGACATGTTTTAATGAACGCTTCTGCAAGCCTGATGTTTGCTTCTTGAAGCCAGTCTAGGCGAATAATAGAAAGCTCGGACACACTAAACACACAGGTTCTGATAGCACTGGCTTTAAGGCAGAGACTGTAGGAGATTGCGGATAACCACAAACACGCCTAACACAAACTCTTCGTTGTGGACGATCTCCCACATGCCTAACACAAACTCTTCGTTGTGGACGATCTCCCACACGCCTAACACAAACTCTTCGTTGTGGACAATCCCACACA
>JANDJT010000032.1:5404949-5417449 GCA_024331685.1 Stegophilus panzeri
CCATTTTGGAATAAGGCTGTAACATAACAAAATGTGGAAAAAGTGAAGCGCTGTGAATACTTTCCAGATGCACTGTATATATAATATAAACTTATTAAAAGCCATAAAGCTTATTTCTAGACATATTTTCTAATTTCAAGCTTAACATTCTTATTCTATTGCTGGATAATTTTGTTCATTTCTTGAAAGAAACACTTGAAATAAGCTAAATTATCTGCCAATGGAATAAGACCATTTCACGCTTGAAATGAGTATCAATATCTAGAAATAAGCTTAAACAATATTGAAAATAATAAAATATTTTTCTTGCTGAAATATTTTGTGCAGTGTATTTGCAATACCCTGCAATTGCACCGCATTCCTGCAACATATCCCACAAAACAATTAACTCCAAAATGATTATCTAAGCTCTGCATGACTGATACTGAGATAGTACTAAATGAAAACATTATGGAGGCGAAGACAAGTCCAACACCAATCATTTAGCCTCCATGACTTTGTCGTGTATGGGAATATACAGGCTTGTCAAAATAAGGAGGTTGTTCTCAGGAGAAATAAAAAAAAGCTGTGGGTATATGCCAGGTTTTACACAGTCATGTCCTTTATCTTCATTTGAAGTGTGTGGATGTGTCTCGCATTTTCAGGAGTGAGACCAGTGTCCTTCTCAGAGTGGGAAAAAATCAACTCGGCGGAGGTGCGGAGAGGAGAAGTTCTGGGAAAACCCAGAGAAAAATTCCTGGATGTGAGAGAGATGCTGGAAGTAGCCTGGTCCTGATCTTGACTGAAAAATGCTTGACTGATGTCATCAAATCCCACATCATCACACTATGTTGTGATTTGCTTAGTGAGGAGATGTCTGATTTACACTGATTTTACATCAGATTAAACAACAGTTTGAAAAGTTCCTGACTGATCGTCTATTGCTCTGGAGCTTATTATTTGCTCAGAGTCTGGATGAAGAAAATAAGAGGAAAAACATTCATGCTTTTAACGTGTGGCTCTATATGAAGCCTCTAGGGCCAGGTTTAAAAAAGCACTGCGGCAGTACATCCGACCCTGGAAATAGCATGTGGAAAATAGTGTTAATAATCAACATGGCCAAGTGCTGGCTTTCATTGTCATTCGTCAGCTTGGCTGACATTTCCCTGGTTGTCTCTTAATACTGAAATAACATTGTGGATTGTGCAGCACTTGTGCTTATTTTTCTGTTTCAAATATGATTGGGCAACTTAGAACCTAAAAACCTGTATAGTGCTTTCTCTGTTTTTATGTGAAGAGTTCTATTCATGGAAAAATTATAAATGGAACATTACTAAATGATTCTGAATCAGACAGAATTTATTAAAGTAAATAAGGTTTCGACTGCAGGGAATTTGACTTCAGTTAGCATTAGGTGGGCTGTTAATCATCCAGGGCTGAGCCCAGATTCTTCTTCGTGCATTTTTTCCTTTTACTTCTTTACACATTTTTTCTTCATGCAAGTTTTGTTTTATGGAAGCTGAGATAACTTGGCTGTCAATGTACAGTATGACATGATCAGAAAAAGTTGGATTCATTATAAAACTTGCCTCTGGTGTTGTCACTGTTTGTAGGACTACCAGACCGATAAAATATAAAACTTTACTTATTAGGCTAGTTTGGTGTCGCTAGCCAAGGGGAGGAGTGTGATAAAGTTAGTTTTATAGTTGACATTTGTTTGACATTCTAGACAACACCCATTAAACTCTTTGTGCCTAACACTCAGGTTGGAAACAGATTGTTTCATGTTTCATTTACATGGACAACAGTAATCCGATATTAGCCTGATTAAGACAATACTCTGATTAAGAAACTACCATGTAAACATGTACACACCTTAATCACACTATTAACGTCATGTGGGAGTTTTCACCGCATTTTGCGACAGGCAAAACGGCAGTGCTTAACCGTTTGACAGTAAACAAGGGCGCACGGCTGCGTCCGAAACCGCGTGCTTACCTGCTATATAGTTGGCGAGATGCACGTATTTCAGCTAATATATAGTAGGTAAGTATGCGGTTTGGGACGCAGCCCGTGGCTTCAAGCAGTCGTCTATTTGCACATATAGCATGACAAATAATTAACTGCACTTGAAGCTTTCGTAGAATTATAAATGAAACACCCAAAACTGTATACGGTACCATAATGAAGCCCAACTGTATGTCGATACATGAAATTCTGAAGGGAACGACGGACGGCGTGGCGCGGGGACATGATGACGTGTGCCGTTAATCGATCTATGTTCTATAACATGTAAAACCTGAACATGAAAGGAATATTCTAAACGCAACTCATGTAAACACCTTAATCAGAATACTGTCTTATTCAGAATAAGCTCAATAATTAGATTACTGCTGTCCATGTAAACGTACTGATTGAGTTTAATGGAATTAGACTATTACAAACATTTGCACTACCACATTTATTTGAAAACTTATAGAATGTAAATTCCACAAACAGCCTTGTCATGAAAGGGATATTTTTAACATTTCATATTTGTTGTGATGTCATATCAAATGGTTAAATTGTTTCATTGATTCATAGGGCTAATAAAATTAATATGGAAAAAATACATTTTTTTTTATTATTCAGCTTTGTGCTAGGCAAAGAAAACCTATTCATGTATTTTCAATTTGGTTTGGTTTGAAAATTTTATAGGCAGGGGGAGTTTAATGGGTATTGTTACGAATGTCAAACAAATGTCAGATAAAACTAATTTACTGCACTAAGGGGAGGCACAACTAAGCTATGGGTTTATCTGCTACAGTACCATGCAGAGTACATTATCTTTCCTTACGCTCTGCTCATATCATGTTCACATAAACTGGAACTCATAGACATTTACACACCTTGTTTTCCTGCTCAGTATCAGAGGATGTTACTGTTTCAGTTTCAGAATTGAGAGACTGTCAGCCCATAAGACACGAGTATTTCCAAGTATTTTCCTGTAAACCCTGTCTGATTGTTCTCGCCTCCGTTCACTGAAGATATAAAATTACAGACGGTCTTGTTTTACTGACGTTCAGTTAGGTAGTGACAAACCGCTCCAAGTGGAGAATTATTCGGGGCTAAAAAAAGAAATCTTCGGGGCTACAGCCCCAAATGCCCAGACCAGATTACACCCCTGGTTACTGCCTTAAAGTAAAAAGCTAAAACTAAGTTAAGCAGTAAATTAAACAAGTACAGGAAAAGTAATAAAATAGAATGCAAACAAATACTGTACATATAAATAAATATGTTTATATATGTTGATTGCCGGATAAGGATAACACTCCTAAAGGGACATTATAAAATGATGTGAGTTAGCAAAAAAAAGCATTATAGAATACATAATAAATATATATATATATATATATATATATATATATAGTCCCCTCTGAAACTATTGGCATGGCAATGTCGATCTAACACTGCATACCTAGGCAACAAGAAACGCCTGTCAGTCACATGTTCCAGTATTTATGATCATTTGAAAAATGGCACCAAAGGTTTTAAGTTGCTTAACACATCTGGATGTAAAGATCATGAAAGCTGAAATGCTGATATATTGTCTGGTATTCATCTTTTGATTTCAAAACCAAAAGTATTGCAGAAACACAAAGAAATGGCCTTGCTGTTCCAATACATTCGGCAGGGCTTGTAAATTCTAAACAATTCTTCATTAGGAATTTTAGTGAAATGTTGAATTCTTTCACAAAGTAATGCTTTGTTTATGAATATTTAGCTATTCATAATGCCCTATTTACATTTTCTGTCACAAAGGGAATTCTGTATTAACGCACCTAATTAACTCATCAGCTAATTAGCACTGGAAACCATGAACCTGCATGGTGCTGAAGTCACTGTAAAACCACAAATGTGTTCTGCATTGTAGTATGCATATTGAAGCCTTACAATGAATACATTAAGTAAATAATGTTGTTCTTTTAATGTATACTAAAAGAATAATATCTAATAATAAATGTCTAATAACAAACGTATGGCTACTATATATGTGAATCAAATTTCTGATTGATTTCAATCTGTATATGTTTATAGGAAGGACTGGTGGATGGGTGGGTGGGTTGGTTTGGGTGCAAAGTTAACCATAGTTATTAACAGGTGTTCTGTGGCATGAAATCTTATTCAGTTAACTAATAGAAATATTTGTCCCATAAGCATGATGATGATGATGATATTTCTGCAGGATGGGAAAGGTCAAGCCTAACCTAACAATAACAAAGCTGAATTGTATTTCAGCTGT
Source organism: Stegophilus panzeri (assembly GCA_024331685.1). Classification (NCBI taxonomy): domain Eukaryota; kingdom Metazoa; phylum Chordata; class Actinopteri; order Siluriformes; family Trichomycteridae; genus Stegophilus; species Stegophilus panzeri. The sequence continues at coordinate 5,409,211 of JANDJT010000032.1, forward strand.
TTCCTTTTAACAGATCGAATTTGATATTATTCTATTCTATTCTATTCTATTCACAAAGGCTATTCACTCATTCAAGGCTATGCTCAGTGTTATAGTGCCCACTATTTTCCTTTTTTCAATTTCCAAATAATCTGGAATTTCCACAGGATCTCATTATGAGATCATCAGTGTGAATTGGCACCCATTAAATATGGGATTTTCATGAGAGTACATAGTAAAGTTATATAATCATGCAATCACACATTGATTCATTTTATTTATGTATTTTTATCTATACCGTGTGAAGTAAGAGTGAAATTAACTCCTAATTTCCTGATCAGTCTTATCGTGCCCACTCCTTTTCCTTTTTCAAATTTCAATTTCCCAATAAACAAAGAAAGAGGAAACAGGTGGAGGAGATCAGTGTAAATTGGCACCCATTAAATATGGGATTTTCATTAGAGTACATGGTAAGTTATATAATAACGCACTCTCGCATTGATTCAGTCATCTTTTGTAGCTACTTTTAGGGAAGGCATTTGGGCAGCTGGGATTTCCACTTGTAAACTCTTCACTAGGATCTGGAATTTCCAGATCCAAATACCGTGCTTTCCAACAGTTAGGCAGCCAAATAACAAGGATGATGTAATAGTGTAATAGTATGTGCAGGCAGATGCTGTCCTGGGTTAGGGTTAGAGAAAGAAAGGAAAGAAAAAAAGAAAAGAAAAAAAAAAAAACACTGCTAGATAATTTGGAAAATGTGCCCCAATAAATCTCATTCTGTCCTGTATTGGCCTCACAGCTAGAGTACTAATGATTCTGCCGAGGCATTTGAATCATAGGACAATGCTTTCTACTTTCAAACTTTCTACTTTTATTTCCCTTACTCTAAATCTTTCTTGAAGTTATTCACAGATAACGTATGAATAACTTGAAATGAGAATGTAACATGACCTGCTCTGGTATTTAACCTGCGGCTTGTGTTATGACTTGAGTTAGTGTATTCCCTGAATTGCAGATTCCAAAACTGTTTCAGTGGTCAAGATCACAGCCTTGGCTTAGTTTTATTTTTAAAGGATTTAAAAGGAAGTACCAGCATGGGCTCTATTTTACGCTGGGTCCTGATTTGATCTCCAGAGTCCAGTTTTTTGTATTGTGAATGACACTGTGGCTAAAATGTGATCCGTCTGGGGTTTTTTTTTTGTTTTTTTTAAAAAGGAGTTTATTAGAACAATGTTTACTTTCTAAGGGAGTCATGGTTGCGGTCATGTAATCCAGCCACATACTAATACACATTACATAACAGCACTGTTGAATTCTCCAATCTGAAGATGTGGATTAATTTTCAACCTCAAATGACAGGTTAATATTAATGTGCTCATTATAATACATTAATGTTTCTATAGTAACTTATTCAGAGGGGCATATAGCAGACGACTGATCGTAATCTAACCCTAATAATAAATGGAATAGACACTGTGGCATTATTTAAGATAGAAAAAAAAAATTAATATTGTTGAATGGATAATTGTCGGATGTCAGTGCTTTCTAAGGGTCAGTAAGTTTTCTGCCATGGGAAGGAAGTTTAAACTGCATCAACTTTAACTGCTTCTGTTATTTCACAGTATATTTGTAATTATTTATTGATTAAGGCTTTATTTATTGTTTAATTGTAAAGTTTCATGCCTGACAAACTGTTCCCCACATTGTTGATTTAATCAAATTTTCTTGGATGTAAATACATTTTATTAGAAACTTCTTCAATAACAATTGTGCAGCATTTTAGTAAATGCCATATGTGTGTTCTTTTCCGCCTCTGTAACGGTCCATGTATCGAAGCGGCTGACCGTGAGGGTATTTCTTCTGGGGTGGATGATACACTGGTGGTTTGTCATACTCAAACACTGGCTCTCTCATATCTGAAGAAGAAAAGGCATTTTTTATTTTTTTTTGACTTTAGACTCTGATTACATACATATGATACAAAGAGTTAATTCAGCAGCTTCAAGTTTCTGCATGAACAATTGAATTGTTGCATAAACAACCACAGGAACCATTTTGAGTTTCTGCATGAACACTACAATTGTTGCATAAGAAACAGCAGTAAAACAGATCCATGATTATAGGCAAAGGGATTCAGGAATGATTTTGTAGTTTCACACATTTGCCAGTCCGTTATGGGAGAACGATTTTGAATATCAGCGTTCCCATGAAGATCATACCATGTTTTGTGTCGGTGGGCAAAGTCGTTGCTGAAATACAGCCTCACTTCCTGTTTGGTGGCTTCGCAGTCAGATTTGTTGGCCCATTACAGGCAAATCGTTTGAACTATTAAAAATTATTTTGATAACTTTTGTGAGGCTTACTCTGAACATGATGTGTGCCAAATTTAGTGATGATTGGACAATAATTGTAGATGGAGTAGTGAAAAAAAAAACAGTTTTTGAGAAAATCCAAGATGGCGGAAAATCTCATTTTGGCTTTTAAATTTTGGACACATGGTTCAAAAGTTATGACCATAAAAGTACTTCCAAATCAGGCCCAAATTTGACGGTTTCGTTTTATATTAAATATAAAATCATTTTGCTTACATTTAAAAATCACTTCACGGTTTGGCACCCCACTATTATAGTGAATTGCTTCTCCCCTACAACCCACCCCACACTCATGTCCTCTGGGTTCGGACTCCTCCCTGTCCCTAGGTCTCGTCTCTCCAATATGGGTGGCAGGTCTTTCAGTTTAGTAGCACCCAAAATCTGGAATTCACCAACTCTGACACTTCATAGCATTATATCCATCACAATTTAAAACTTTTGTTTTCTCAATGTTATCTGTCCTACTCTGTTGCTATGCGTCTCAGTGACTATACTATCTGTACTGTGTTTCACTTTCTGTGTTTGATTGTTCATTGTTTTTCACATTTTGTGTTTGTCCATGATTGTTCATTTCATTGTATTGCTATTGTAAAGCGTTGTTGAGCTCTAGAAATGCTCTATATAGGTTAAACTTACTATTGTTATGGTAGACGACAAAGATTTAGATAATGTGCTAAGCGGCATCTGATTGTTTTCAGGCAGAACGTAAACAACATGAAACCTCTGAACTAATTCACCCATGAAAAATGAAACCACTTCCTGATAAGAAATCCAATTCTTTGAAAACCAACACAGAGTTGATTACATAAACACTGCGTATGCGTTTGCGTGTGTGTGGTTTAAAAAAAAACAAAAAAAACCCTTACTGAACAATGTGTGGAAGGTACTGGTGACAGAGTTGTCCCACTGGCTCTGAAAGAAAGCCAGTCCAACAGGAGTAATTAGATCTTCATGCTTCCTGTAGAAGTCCAGTGTCTTAAAACTTCGCTGCTGCAGACTGTAACTATAAACACACGCACATAAAACAAATACACAAAGATAATTAGGTAATTGTCAAAAGTTGTCCAATTTATTTGTCTAAAGTTATTCAGCCTTGTGCATATATCACTTCCTGGAAATTAACTTGAGTGATCAGTCTGGTTACAGTTGCAATGGCAGACGATTTACCACATTCTTTTAAAATACTAAAGATTGTACGATGTTTACCACATTCTTTTTAAATCTGATTTTAGTGAAAGAAAGCATTTTTTTTGTAGTAATGTATGTTCCAGTATGCAGCCCCACCAGGATTTTGGGATTGCAGAAATTAAGGCAAAAACAAACAAACTCCGCAATATACTGTGGAGCTTGCAATTTTTCAGATTTTCCGCAAATTTGGGCCAAGACACGTCATGTGACGTGACTCTTCGATTTACGTGCGTCGAACAGCTAAAAGTTCTCATTTACCAACAAACATCACCGCGAAACAATTTTGCACAATTGTGATTTCGCCAATTCAAGTAGTTTTCCGAACAAAAAACTGAAAGAATTTTGAAAAAAGCTGGAGCAAAATCAAGCATTTTTGGCCGAAACAATCTAAAAAAAAATATTAATAATAAATCAGTGAAATCCTGTACGGACTGAAAATGCAAAAGAAGGCCAAGTAAATTAAGTCCACCAAAACCCAGATATTCTTTCTCCACATATCTGGATTCCTGCTATAATGACATTTGGTGTTTTGGTTGTTTTTTTTTTGTTTGTTTTTTTAAACAAGGTCCATGTCACAAAAAGTAAACAAACAATAACAAAAAAAAAAACAAAAAAAACAATAGAGAGTCATGTTGAACAGAACTACTGCTAGGTGGTTCAGCATCATTGACATCAGCACAATTGTCGGCCATCTTGTGTTATTTCATGATGGTACTGTGAATTTTCGTTGTAATAAATCTTGTAAAATGAGTCCTAAAACATCTAAACATTTGTTCAACCAGGCCTTGAGAGAGTTCACTCACAGAAAAGATTCTTCAAAAGGTTCTATTATTATTATTATTCCTTGTTTTATTTTGCCATTTTAATGTTTGGGAAAGTTGTTTGGAGATGTATGGATAGACTTCAGATGTATTATTCCCTTTGTCATTAAAAACATGAGGAAATAGGTTCTTCCATATACAGTGAGGGAAATAAGTATTGGACGTGTCAACAATATTTTCAGTAAATATATTTCCAATGAGGTTATTCAAATGAAATTTTCACCAGACTTTGGTATTAACTCAAGAAATCTGGAAATATAAAGAATTCCCAACGTTAAAGTCCATAAACTAAGTTATGTGTAATAAATAGGAATGACACAGGAAAAAAGTATTGAACACGCTAATTATTTAATACTTAGTGGAGAAGTTGTTTGTACTGACAGCTTCTAGACCCTTCCTGTATGAATAAATTAATGGGCCACAGTATTCAGGTGTGATTTTGGCCCATTCATCTAAACATATTGTCTTTAAATCATGTTCAATTGGATTCAAGTTAGGTGATTGACTGGGCCATTCTAACGCCTTGATTTTTTTTCCTCTGAAACCAATTGAGAGTTTCCTTTGCTTTATGCTTTGGATCGTTGCCCTGCTGGGAGGTCCACCCACGTCTCCTCTTCATCATCCTGGTGGATGGCAGCAGATTCTTCTCAAGAATCTCCTGGTAAAAGGGCTCCATTCATCATTCCTTCAATTATATGAAGTCTGCCAGTACCATGTGATGAAAAACAGCCCCCACACCATGAGGCTGTTTCTTCTTCAAACATGATGTGTAGTATGACAGCCAAAAAGTTCAATTTTGCTCTCATCTGACCAGACTACCCTCTCCCAGTATTTCATAGGCTTGTCCAAAGGAGTTGTAGCAAACTTTAAACGAGCTTCGACATGCCTTTTCTTTAGTAATGGAGTCTTGCAGGGTGAGTGTGAGCAGATTATCAGATAACTGAGGGAATGACATAAGCATGTCTAAAACTGGGGACTTTTGCTTGTTTGTTTTTGAAGATAAAACCGATTTTGAGACAATCTGCTTAGATCTAGGGAGCGCACAGCTATGGGATCTTAGGGAGGGAGAAATCACAAGATGGTTTTGTTTTCCTACATATGAGGCAAGACCACGCCTCTGACCTACATTCAATTCAATGATCTCAGAAAATCAAAAAGGGATCATGCCCACACTGATTTCAAAAGCATGAACACTTGTAAAAAGTCTTTGTACTATTCATATTATGTATTACATATGTTTCTGTATTCTAATGACTTTTTTTGTTTTTGAAGAATCACAACTTTAACAGCTATTATTCTACCATAATCTATTATTATTTAGAAATAAAATATTGTTTTGGGGTGACATTAATAATCTTTTACATCTCATTTTAAGCCCACAAAAATCAGCATCGAGCTTGTGCTAATGTGATATACAGTACCTTCGAGTCCTAGAGTGTGTGTTAAAGCAGTGTTTCCCAACCTTTTTTTCGGTCACGGCACCCTCTGAAAATGTTTAAAAAAAAATGTAAAAAATTGTGGCACCCTACACAAACAGTAATGCGAGACAGCATGAAGCCTGGTTTATACTTGACGTGTCTGCAATAGTGTGAGGGAGCATGCGGCAAAAATGACCTCATCACGCAGTGGGCGAGGCCTCATTTCACATGGCGGTCTGCACGCCATTTTTTTGTCATTTTTTGGCACCACATCCGGAAATTAATGATTTTGAGGCGACTCTTGCCGAAAGGTTTGATTGTACAGGCATCTCTATGATCCATCCATGCGGACCATAGAGAGAGCCAGATGGCACACATTTCATGGAAAGGTTTTTTTTTTGTTTGTTTTTTTTTTTTTAAAAAGTGATTTGGATTTACTTTGAAAGAATAAAACCAAAGCTGAGAGATTTTTTGAAGGTGCACCATGTTTTCATTCCTATCGGTTGGGAAACACTGTGTTAAAGGATGTCTGTAGGACAGGAAGGGCTGTTATGTAATCATTATTTAACTAAGGACACTTGAGAATCTGTACATGGTGTGGGGGGGGGGAAAAACACCACACTTAGAGCTTCATTAATAGTCTATAGCACCATAGTAACAGTGCTTCCATTAGTAACATACTTCCATATTGTTGGCGACTAGTGTATTGCCACTGTGAAGTAAAAATTATAAAGTTTCATTTTGTACCCGAAATAAAAAAAGAAAGAAAGAAAGCATACAGAAGTGATTTGATTAAAAAAAAAACTGGTGCGATTCGGCATTATTTAGCGTAAGCATGTGACAGTCAGTTTGCAGACCTTTGCCAGACCATGTTTAAAAAAAACAAAAACAAAGCATAATCAACCAAAAATAATAAGGGGTCTTTATGTGTCACATTAAATCTTAAATGTTTTTCTATGCTATACAACAGGGGATTAGGTAGTGTGTTCAGTTCCATTATGCAGGTACAAACAAAGGGAATAAGGAGCCATTTGATATTTGTTCTAATTAGGAGATCTCACAGTGAAGAAATATAAATGCAAGATGAATAACAATAAGAAAATTATTCTAAGTAAGCACATTTCAAATCTGAAACAGTTGTCAACTTTTAAAAGAGAAAGTAATGTTGGTCAGTGGGTGAAATTGTGGTCAGGGATAATAAGCCCATTCATGCCATAACTGGCATGAAGGTCAGCATATTTTTAGCATTGCTTGTAGGGACTTACACAGCTCACGTGGTACATGGGCAAGATGCATATTTAACCCTGTGTGAGAACGGGAAAGTCAGCTACAGCTTACCAGGGGTCTGGTCTGACATCACTGCTAAAGTCAACAGTTGCGTCCTGCTTGAAGAGTATAAAGGCGTATCTATGAAATCCTGTTCCCTTGGCAGGAAATGGCGCAACATAACGAGAGAGAACATCCCCAGAGCAGACAGCATTTCCAGGAATATTCCCACTGTGTAAATGGAAAGATGTTTACAATATCATCATCATAATAAACATAATCACTGGCCAAAAAACAGCCCTAGAGGCATGCTTTTCCATTATTAGGGAGAGGCAAAAAATACACCAAAGTTTATGTTGAAATGTAATGCAAAGTCTCCCAAATGTAAAGGTATTCAAATCAACAAAATACTGCAGCTGAAAAATATACTTATAAATACAGACATAGAATGAGCTCCAAAAGTCTTGAGGCCACATAGACACCCCCCCCCCCCCCATTTAAAATAAACAGAAGGTTTTACCATTTTTAAATATTTTAAACAAAGAAAGTTAATGATCAATATCTTGAATATTCAACATTCAAGATTCTGCGCTATTTCTAGATCCCAATTTAATTGTAAACTAATGGGTGATATTGACCGTGTTAACTGCTTTGTACAAAACAGAGGTCGATAGGGGAGTTTACTGATACCAATAACTAAGTCGGGCGGTACCTACCTGCCGATAACCGATTAATCAAGTGATAGTTTTTAATATTGATACGGAATGAAAACATGAAACACTCAAGGTAAAATAAACAGTACTGACTGTACCATGAAAATATACTGTACTTTTTTGTAAATTAAATAAATATAAAAAAATATTAATATATCAACTATTAATAATTTAAAAAACACTTCAAATAACAACTAAATTTGTCACCGATAGTTTTTTATTTCGCCTCTAGAGGACGTTCTTGTACTGTATAATGACAGCAGACCCTTCCCGGCCAGGAAAACCTATCTGTGTGGAGGTTAATCTTTTGATTTGGTACGTTTTATGCACTTTATTTTAAAAATAAATGCACGTTGTTAACAGCCAGGTGTGTTCTTTGCAATAAACAAAATCACACGGTGCTGTTTGGTTTGCATTTATTCGTCGAGCCCCTCTTTGATGCACTATTGATTTAAAACTCTGGTGTTCACTAGTATTTT
>JANDJT010000032.1:5422449-5448890 GCA_024331685.1 Stegophilus panzeri
TATGTAATAAACTGTAGTTAGCAAGTCTTTAATTATCTGTTTATCCCAGGCAGCGTATAATTGTGCTACATCAGACTATGTAATTGTTGAGTGTATTATATCATCTAGAATTCTAGATAACTGTTATGTTGATTGACAGGAGGCACTGAAGAAGAAGGGCATGGAGATTGGAAAGTGCATGGCGGATACAGAGAAGAACATTATACTACTCTCGGAAAATATCGCTGAAGCTAAGGTAAGAAAGAACACGTACTCATGAGATGTCATTTTACAAAGATAGTATTTACTGAAATTTATATATATATTACACTATATGGCCAAAAGCATGTCGACACCTGACCAGTCACATCCATATGTGCTTGTTGAACATCCCATTCCAGATTTAGTCTCCTCTTCACTCTTATAATAACCTCCAGTCTTCTGGGAAGACTTTCCAATAGATTTTGGGGCATGGCTGTTGGGATTTATGATCATTCATCTACAGGAGCGTTAGTGAGGTCGGGTGAGGAGGGCTGTGGTGCAGTCAGTGTTCCAGTTTATCCCAGAGGTGTTCAGTGGGGTTGAGGTCAGGGCTCTGTATAGGACGCTCAAGTTCTTCCACTCCAAACTTCACAAACCATGTCTTCATGGAGCTAGTTTTGTGTACAGAAGCATTGTCGTGCTGAAACAGGTTTGGGCCTCTTAGGTCCAGTGAAGGGGAAACTGTAATGCGACAGCATACAAAGACATTCTATACAAATGTGTGCTTCCAGATTTGTGGCCACAGTTTAGAGAAGAACCACATATATATATAACTTTAATCATAGGAGAATTCTGCTTCACAATATTTACATGCAGTATATGGACTGATTGGTTGGTTAAACTTTTTTTTTTTCTGGTCCTCTGTCAGACCGGAATTCGTGGTTTGTCTCAGGATGTGTTTAAATGCAACTTAAGCAATAGAAAGCTTTAAATATTACAAATTGCTGCTTAAACTATAACACTTTTTTTTTTTTTTGTATGATAGAAAAATGGTGTAAAATCAACGATGCATTTGTACATCAGTCGTGTATCCATGTGTTTTGTTCACTGATTAGCAAAATAAAGAATATATCGATGCAGGTTATCTCTTTTTTTTTATTATTATTATTTTTTTTTTTTATTTGATATACAATTGTAACATTTTATTTTGAATACCCAATATAGCATCACTTCTTCTTCTCAGGTTTAAACAATGGATGTAAAAAAGCTCTTCACATGCTTGAGGATAGTTCTGATGGCAGGTGTTAACAATTTTACGTAAATCATGGATATGACGCTTCTCAGCACTCGTAACTTTCACAGGTGTCGCTGCAGCAGACGACTCAGTGGGTGAGCGCCAAGTTCTCACAGCTGCTGAAGGTGCTGATGGAGAAACAGGAAGTGACGCAGAGTTTCTTGGAGCAGCAGCAGGCCAGCACGGTGTCTCAGGCCGAGTCTCGGCTCAACAACCTGCAGGAGAAACTTAAGCAGCTCGGAGAGCTTCAGGAGCAGATCAGCAGCCTCTGTGCCGTCCCCGATCGCCAGCTCATTCAGGTTGAAACAACTCACGTAGCGTAGCTCATAGGTGCATTTCAGAAAACAAAATTAGTGGAAATGTGGGCGTGTCTTCAAGTCTGTATTTGGAAATGAGAGAGATGTGCCTTGAAGGCCAAAGATGGGGACATAAGTGTTTTTAGTCTACATACAATGGTGCTTGAAAGTTTGTGAACCCTTTAGAATTTTCTACATTTCTGCATAAATATGACCTAAAACAGATTTTCACACAAGTCCTAAAAAGTAGATGAAGAGAACCCAATTAAACAAATGCAAAAATAGTATACTTGGTCATTTATTTATTGAGGAAAATGATCCAATATTACATACCTGTCAGTGGCAAAAGTATGTGAACCTTTGCTTTCAGTATCTGGTGTGACGCCCTTGTGCAGCAATAACTGTAACTAAACGTTTGCGGTAACTCTTGATCAGTCCTGCACATCGGCTTGGAGGAATTTTAACCCGTTCCTCAGTACAGAACAGCTTCAACTCTGGGATGTTGGTGGGTTTCCTCACATGAACTGCTTGCTTCAGGTCCTTCCAAAACATTAACTTAATTCTTCTTTAACCATTTTTTTGGTAGAACGACTTGTGTGCTTGGAGTCATTGTCTTGCTGCATGACCCACTTTCTCTTGAGATTCAGATCCCAGACAGATGTCCTGACATTTTCCTGTAGAATTCACTGGTATAATTCATAATTCATTGTTCCCTCAATGATGGCAAGTTGTCCTGGACCAGATGAAGCAAAACAGGCCCAAACCACGATACTACCACCACCAGATGGGATAAGGTTCTTATGCTGGAATGCAGTGTTTTCCTTTCTCCAAACATAACGCTTCTCATTTAAACCAAAACCAAAAAGTTTTATTTTGGTCTCATCCCTCCACAAAACATTTTTCCACTAGCCTTCTGCCTCGTCCACGTGATCTTTAGCAAACTGCAGAAGGGGAGTAAAGTTCTTTTTGGAGAGCAGTGGCTTTCTCCTTGTAACCCTGCCATGCACACCATTGTTGTTCAGTGTTTTCCTGATGGTGGACTCATTAACATTAGCCAATGTGAGAGGGGCCTTTAGTTGCTTAGAAATTACCTTGGGTTATTTTGTGATCTTGTGGACTATTACACGTCTTGCTCTTGGAGTGATCTTTGTTGGTCGATCACTCCTGGGCAGGGGAACAGTGGTCTTGAATTTCTTCCATTTATACACAATCTGTCTGACTGTGGATTGGTGGAGTCCAAACTCTTTAGAGATAATTTTGTATCCTTTTCCAGCCTGATGAGCATCAACAACTCTTTTTCTGAGGTCCCCAGAAATCTGCTTTGTTCATACCATGATACACTTCCACAAACATGTGTTGTGAAGATCAGACTGTGATAAATCCCTGTTCTTTAAATAAAACAAGGCACTCACTCACACCTGATCATCCATTTGACCTTCATATTAACTGCTAATCCTAAAGGTTCACATACTTTTGCCACTCACAGATATGTAATATTGGATCACTTTCCTCAATAAATAAATGACCAAGTATAATATTTTTGTCTCATTTGTTTAATTGGGTTCTCTTTATCCACTTTTAGGACTTGTGAAAATCCAATGATGGTTTAGATCATATTCATGCAGAAATATAGACAATTCTAAAGCATTCATAAACTTTCAAACACCACTGTATTAACCTAGATACCTTACATTATTTAGTCAAGTAGGTTTTGTCATCCCAGTAATCATTCAGGCAGGACTCAGATGATATTAACACACTTTAGGTGATGTGTTTGCTTATTCTTGGTGTGTGTGTGTGTGTGTGTGTGAGCAGGACTCCAGGCTGGTCGAGGTCCCTCAGATAGGTTCAGTTCCTGTAGACGTCAGTGTAAACCTTCAGGAGAAGCTGAGTCCGGTCACAGACGTCCTGTCTCGCATCTCAAAGCTGGTGTGTGAGGATCTGGATAAAGCTGTGTATGCAGCTGTGAGCCACATCAAAGAAGGTTAGGACATGTCTAAATTTGCAAATAGTATTTTTTTTGTATTTGTGTCATAAATAAACATGTTGTTTTTGGTGTTCTTGTTCTTTTCAGATGTACTTACACATGTTCTTTTTGCACAGGCTCTCCTCAAGACAAGAGACCAATGCTTGCTGTTGTGCCAAGTCCAGCCACTCCGCCTTATCCAGCAGGAAAGCAGGGCCTCATTCAATGTAAAAAAACAAACAAAACAACAACAACAAAAAAAACCTCTCATCTGCCCTTTTACACAGCATTACTTTTAGACATTTCCATTTAGTTAAATAAAATACATATTATGTTTCACTGGGTATCAAAGTCTGCATTGTATTTTCAGCGTCTTAATTACAATAGTAATGGTAAGGTTTATTTTGACCTTTTATGATCATATATCATTGAATCATGGGTAACTAAAAAAACACACACAGAGGAGTAAGTAAAGGGTGCTCGCATTTCATTTAGTTTCAAGATTTTATTAAATACTGTGACACCAGTGTTAAAATATCAATGTAAATATCAATGTTAAAAAAATCCTAACATGTACATTCTCTTGTCACAGACCGTTGTTCATTGACCTTTGACCCTCGCACAGCCAATGGTCACCTCATGCTTTCTCAGAACAACCAGCGAGCGGAGCACCTGACCTCAGGGCCTCATCCGGTGCCAGCTCACGAGGCGCGCTTCGATTATACCTGGCAGGTGTTGTGCTTTGAGAATTTCACACACGGTCGCCACTACTGGGAGCTGGAGGTGTCCAAACCGTGGGCGTACGTAGGCGTGACATACCCGAGCATCCTACGCAAGGAGAAAGGCAGGACATCCATGCTGGGAATGAACGAGCTGTCATGGAGCCTGGAGCTGAACGAGCGCCAGCTCACGGCTTGGCACGGCAGTCACGGAGAGACTGTAAAAGGCGAGCTGCAGTTAAACAAACGCCCTCTGCGCATCGGCATGCTGCTGGACTATGAGGAAGGCACTCTGGCTTATTACGGGGAGAATCAGGTGAGGCTGCACGCCTTCCACTGCATCTTTTCCCATGAGCTCTATCCTGCCTGCTGGATTGGGGAGGGGGTCAGCGTCACTCTCTGCCCAGTGTGAGCAACCTTACAAGTTCAGAAACACCGTGATTCAGCCCATAAAGCACTTTCTAACTTATTGAACTCTGCAGCAAATAAACAAGCACACCATAGGGCCACTTAAGTTCACTAGAGTAGGGAAGTAGTTCCAGGCCTCCTGAGAACTAACAAATGCTTCTTGCAAAAGCCGCTTCCTGAAACCTGGACTTTTTATTAGAAAAGCGAGCTGAAGCACTGTGCTTAAAGACGTGTATTACAGAACTCCCAAAAGCCAGACGCTCCAGCACAAGTTACACTTTTTATTTAATAAGAGAACAATCTTCTTCACTAATAATTTTTTTCTGATATTGCGTTTGTGTAAAGTTGTTGCAATTAATGCACTTTGTGGTATGGTGAAAATGTTTGGTACTGAAAATGGTGTTTTCACACACAGACAAGCAGTTAATGAATGAATGAATGAATGGTCAAGAGCAATCTTTTTAAGCTCCTGTAGCTCTACTATATACACTACCGGTCAAAAGTTTGTAGACACTCGACTGAAATGTTTCTCGTGATCGTTAAAAACCTTTTGATCTGAAGGTGTATGATTAAATGTTTGAAATCGGTGTTGTAGACAAAAATATAATCGTGCCAACATATTCATTTCTTTCATTAGAAAACTAACATTTTATTCACAAAAAAATTATTTTAAGTAGACGACTCGGAGCGTAATATTCCGAAAAGCAGCCGATAAGTATCCAGCGTAGGTGGGAACTCCTTTAATACTGTTTAAAAAGCGTCTCAGGGAAATTCCTCAAGAAATCAGGTGAGAAAACGCCAAGAATACATTTCTGGAAATTCTCGGCAAAAGGGGCGTCTACTCCGAAGATGCTAAAATATGAAATTATTTTGATTTATTTTGGATATTTTTATCACAACATAATTCCCCTAGTTCCATTTGTGTTACTCCAGAGTTTTGATGACTTTATTATTATTCAAAAATGTGGGAGGAATAAAGAATGAGCGTGTCTAAATTTTGACTGGTAGTGGTAATAGAGCTGCACAATTCTTGATGGAATAGGAATCATGCTCAAGTCAAGCCAAACATGAATGAAAATTCACACCATTCATTCATTCATTTCACACATTGTTTGTTTAGTAATCTGGAATTTATTACTCTGTACATAATATTCAACATTTTAGGACAAATTTCTTCCTTCTTTAGTACATGCAGGTGTTTGCTTAAAGGCCACTTGAAGATTCACTCTCAGCTTTCTCACATTGTATCTCCTCGTTTTCATCTGCAGACTCATTGTTCTTCAGGTGCGTGAATGTGGTGATGCGGTACAAGGTCTGTGTTCGTTGGTCATGGCGAATAAGGTGGAGGAGTGATCTGTTTTGTTCTAATGCAAATGTTTCTGACTAGAATTGCAGTTAGACAAATCGAGCGCTACTCCGTAATACTGTAAAACCTGTACAATATATAAATGTAATAGGATGTTCACACTAATAGCTCATTTTTTTTGAGCTGCTTCAAATGGTGAGAACACTGAAGATATGAATCTGGCTTTAATGACATTTGTAAAATTATTATTTCTTTTAAACCTCATCGGTTAGAGTGATCTTTGCTTTTCAACACGTAGATGTTTTGTATCCCCAGATTAGTTCAAAATGCTTTAATGAGTCCCTGTCTTTTTTTTTTTTTTAAACTCAAACATAGTCTGTCCTTTCTACATGTGATGTTATGTACTCAACCTGTACCCTCTGCCTTCTCTCCACTGCCTAGACTGGGTCATCTGCTTGTTCAGTGCATATAAATAGTGTTTTATTTCAGCCCAGGCCAGCATATTTACATTACTGTCCTTCTGTGAAGGGAATTTTACATTGATGGTGTACTATCTTAAAGTAACCCTTGCCTTTTTATTATGACTGTTAACATGTGGATGGACTTTGAACTGCAAACAGACTGGGATGACTGTAGATATGTAAAAGATCTTTTGGATGAATCTTTGGGATCAAATCTATGTGCAGCGTCTGCTGCAAAGACACAGGGACATCAGGAGAAGCGCACACACATCCAGAAAGTGATAAATGCACCCCACTTACAAGTGAAACCCATCTGATCTAGTGACAAGTACATAAATCATATCGCTTGTATTTGCAAATCCAGCAAGTAACTAGATCACTTCAAAAGGGAATTAAAAAAGACTTTATATGGACAAAGAGTCTTAAAATAAATGGAATCTGTATTGCTCTCTGAAGAGTGTATTTTAAAATGTTTGTTTGCTGTCAAAAAAAAACCCCCAAAAAAACAACACAAACCCTGTAAACCAGACATTTAAACTGGTACATGTTTAATTTAATAAAATACAATCCATTATGTTAGACATCACAGCTGAGAGCATGCTTGGATGGTTACACAAATAAATTAAGTAAGAACTGTTTGTGGAACAGCCAGAACATTTGTGGACTGATGTACTGATGTATGACCAAAAAAGGTAAAGTGCACTGTTAGTTTGAGACATGCTCCAGAGAAGCACACAGACACGAGTAGCACAGGGACAGCGGATCCACGGGTACACCAAGATGCCTTCGGGTTGAACGCATTCAAGATATGGGGAAGGATGTAAAGTATAACACCTGAATGAATACACAGCACTGATTAGTAATTCTCATCACAGGGTCGATCCGAACGCGCTGGCCCTGTGTCCTATGAAACATGGCCAACTGGGCCAGCTCCAGAAAATAAACTTACAACTCGAGTCCAATGTGCAGTCAGTGCTTTACTAATGCAAAATATAGTGTTAGGAAATCATCACGGTTGTGACTCCTGAAAAGCCCTAAAACGTTAATTTTTTCTCACTCACATGATATTTCTTTTGTTTTTCCTCTCTTTCCTCAATACCGACATTGTTTACTGCTCATTGGAATAGACTCCTGGTATGGATAGGCAGAGTTAATTAAATTAAATTAAATGCTGCTCAGGAGGTGTGTGTGAGAGAGAGAGAGAAACAGAAAGAGAGAGACACCATTGAGAGAGTAGATTGAGGACCAGCTTTGGGAATGCTGGTGTGACATTTACTGGTTCTTCTTGTCTTCAGGAGGTGAGTAAGGTGGTGGCTTGTCCTATAAAGGAGACAAACAACAAATCAATGTTCATAAATAAGTAGTATGGAGATACATCATGCTGCGTTCTAGTTTGTCACTATACTGCCATCTTGTGAGGACACAGGGGTTTCTGTTTGCTTTGTACTGAAAAATTTAAATTTAATAGAGCAAAGAAAAAGGAGCCTAGACATTATTGAAATAAAAGGCAATAAGAAATCCCATTTAGAGTTTGCCAAAAGGCAAGTTGGAGACTCAGCATACGTGGAAAAGAGTGTCTGGTCAGATGAGACCAAAATGTAAAAATGTTTTAGCCTTGGTTTGGTGGAAACCCAACACTGTTCATCAGCCTGAGAACACAATCCCAACAGTAAAGCCTGGTGGTGGTAGCATGGTGCTGTGGGAATGCTTTTCGTCAGCAGGGACAGGATTTAAGGCCTAGAAGAAAACCTGTTCCGGTCTGCAACAGACTTGAGACGAGGGTAGAGGTTTACCTTTGAACAGGACAATCCCCTACCCTAAGCAGACTTCCAAAGCTACACTGGAGTGGTTCAAAACCAAGAAACTTAATGTGTTAGAACGTCCCAGTCAAAGGCCAGACCTCAGTCTGATTGAGAATCTGCATCATGACTCGAAAATTGCTGTTCGCCAAGATGTATAAAACTGATGGAAACATGTCCTAGGCAAAGGTGGTTCTACCAAGTATTGTTGGCCCAGGGGAGTGAATACTTATTAGTCATGAAGGGTGGCTTCTGGATTCACAATACTGTATCTAGATATATATAATCTCCTTTGAGTGATTTGTAATGAGTTATTTAATCAAAATTAATCTTTCAAAATATCAAATGATTTGAACGGCTTCTTCAAGCTTATGAGATTTACTAGTGCCTGCTGACTATTCTTAGTTATCTAATCAGTATGCTTTGGGAAAGTTTCCAGCTCGACCAATTCCAACCATGAAGAAGCTGTGCATCTCTCTCTGTGTGTGTGTGTGTGTGTGTCAGCACTCTTTGGTCACAGGACATTCGGAGGTGAACTGACCATCTGACGAGAGAATTGGATGTCCAGAGAATCGATGAGGATATTCTTCTGACTCACAGCCCATATGTGGAAATTTCCTAAGTTTATCTATGCCTTAACCAATCATAACCATTCAACCTGACGTGATGTAGCTTAGTGATTGTGCGAGAGTATAATTGTTGCTGTAATGAGTGTGTATGCAGAGCGGCCTACAAACTCCTTGCTGAGTTTTAAAGATGGTAGGTTTTGTATTATACATGCTGGATCCATATGTTTGAGTGGGGTCAGTATCAGAAATAAACTTACCTCTGGCAGGTAAAAGTGAGTAGGAGCACGAGGAGCAGTGTTTGCACTGGCTGCTGCCTCTGCTGCTTTAGCCTCCGCTGAGAGAGAGAGTGAGTGAGAGAGAGATATTAAATTCATGCAAGTTACATCTAATAATTCATTACACCAAATTGTTTACTGTGCATTTGCTGAATAGTTAAGAAAAACAAAAAAAAATCCCTACAATATTATCTGCACCAGTGTTCTTGTATTAAAATTTCTTAATTTGGAAATTACTAATAATAACAACGTGACTTGGTTACCCTAGATGAAATTATAAGAAAACCAAAACCAGTCATTTATTTTATTATATAGTTGCTGATTCTCTTACAGGATTTCCTGTGGCTTAAAGTCTAGGAGAAGTAGACATGATAAACTCTGAACACTTTCATATTTTTTATTCTCCACTCAGGCAATAAATGCTCATCTAGAGTCATTTCCATTCTATCCAGGTAATTCACTTTTATCAGGAAATTGATTATTATTCTGTCTATGAGATCTCTGGTGTTCTCTGGCTGTGGTACGGACCTGCAGGTGTACGTGGTAGGTCAGGGTCTAGAGGGGCTTGGGCCAGTGAGGCGGAGTAAGGTGGAGGGGGCATGTAGGCTGCAGCGCCATCAAAACCCGGGGGATTGGGATAGAATGCACCTGGAAACAAGCCGAAACATTCAGGAAAGCAGATAAACATCGTTAATCATCCATTTCCTCATACGAGTGCCATTAAAAAAAATTACAAACAGCATTAACGGTAAGGTAGAGTTATCATTTGCATCCAAGTTCAACTTAGAATACAGTTAATCTTTTCTGATCTTAGATTAAAACACTAGCTGTTTTAACTGGCATGCATGGTTGCTTGATTTTGAAATAAGCAGGCATGGCCAATCCTGAGAGACCTGCATATAATAGTGTGTAAGTCATTCCACACAGAGTGTATTACCTGGAGGTGGAGAAGCAGGGTATGAATAGCCAGGAGGAGGTGGTCCAGTGGAGTAGATGCCATTAGCTGGAGCGGGAGGTGCGTAGGCATACGTGCCATTAGCCATAAATGGACAGCTAAAATCAGGGGTCACGGGCTGCCCCCTGGAGGCTAGGAGCAGAAAACACAAGTACAGCTCATATACCTTTTGTTTTGCTTTATATTATATTTTATATTTTTTTTTCAATGGGTGGTCAAAGTGCACAAATGGGAAAGTGAAAAAAGATTTAGGATTAAACCCATAACAGGCATCATAAAATATAAGAGCCAGCCATGTTACAATATGCAAACGCAGGCCAAGCACCTTCAGCAGTGGCTCAGTGGTTCAAGCATATCCATCTGTGTCATGCAGGATTACAAACCACACCACTTACAAGGTACAGCCACTATCAAAAGTTATGCCCACAACAAATACGGTTAGGGGAAATTGACAAAATTCCTATCTTCGAGATTTCTAGGGAAATTGACACACCTATCTTCGAGTGAGCGTGGGACTGTTGTGTAGTGTGATTTGCTAGTAGGCGTTCGCTTGTAACGGTTAAGGATGCGGGCTAGTGATCAGAAGGTCCTGGGTTAAAATGGCCCTTGATAAAGGCCTTATCATGGCTGACCCCGCACTCTGACCCCAGCTATGCAAAGAAAAGAATTTCATTGTACTGTAAGGGAAGGGGAAGGGACTGGCGCATACATACAGTACTCTTGTGTTGTTGTTGTTTTTTTCAGTTTATATAATCATTAAGTCTTCACGCCTTTATTTGCTGTTTTATGACTTCTTTGGTTAAACCAACATTGTTTTTGAATGCAACAGCATCTGAATATCAACATAGTATATACACATGCGTACACCTGCATATATACTTTTTGTCCATTTCTGACTGGAAGTGCATTAATAAAGAAAACAACAGACCTGTAGAAATTGGGAACAGTGGTTATATTTACCCTGAGCAGCCACCTGCAACATGTACTGTCCAAACTCAATAGCTCCACCAGAGGCAAAGATCAGTTTGAAGGTTGCAGAACCCTCCCAACCACCTAGAAAGCAAAAGACATCCAGGACATTTTAATGGGGTTTGAGGACTACATGCTAATTCTGGTGCTTCATTAACACCAACAGATTTTATATACATTATTAAGTTCAAGGTTTGTTTTTTTCTTTCCATACTGATGACTCATGCAGTTCGGTTAACGATTAGGGAACGTGACACGGCTCAATTTCACCCCGACTTAGCCCTAGCGCTATCATTTAGTACGCATGACTGACGACTCCCACAGTTATTTAAAACAACTGACCAAACTCTTAAAGGGAGGGGGGGGTCTGCTCAACCACCACCAATGTGTGGCATCCACATGGATGATGCGACGGCAGCCATAGTGCTGCAGAACACCCACCACACACCAGCTATTAGTGGAGAGGAGAGAGTGATGTAGCCAATTCAGAGATGGAGATTATTAGGGGGCCATGATAGAGAAGGGCCAATGGGGGAATTTCACCTGGACACCGGGGTTATACCCCTACTGTTTTACGATAAATGTCCTGGGATTTCTAATGACCACAGAGAGTCAGGACCTCGGTTTAACATCTCATCTGAAAGACAGAAGTGTTATACTGAAGTGCGCTCAAACGTAATGTCATGGCATTTATGACAGATGCTTTGTGCTGTCTTTGCTAGTTCAGAAACAGACTGAAGTTCTTACCTCCTGGTTCAGCACTGACAGTGCCCTTGATGTAGTTGGCTCCAAGCACAGGTTGTTTGACCTCACACCCCTTCGTCAGGTAGAACGGCATCATGAATGACTGCAAAGCCTCTTTCCCCTTTGTCACAAAGATCACCTGACAAAAAAACCCAAACAAAAACTCACTTATGCTCTTAAACTTGTAATGAGTTAATGAGTACAAGCAGCAAATCAAGAACTGCTGCATCAAGGCTTTTTCAGGGTATTCACTTTAAATCTACAATGATGAGAAATTCCTACAATGATGAGAAATTCCTTCAATTTAGAACACAATTATCTAAATATTATTTCTGGACACAAAAATAAGAACGCTGATTAATAACAATACATGACAACATAACATCTAGGTTTTTGATCTATCAGATCTAACTCCCTATTTAAATTTCAATCTGCAGAGTCAGAATTAGGATTGCTCTGATCTATACCCTTCTGATTTGGGCTTCCAGGAAGAACGGACAGCATTTTAAAAAAATAATAAAAATACACCTAATAAATATGTAGTATTAGTCGACTGGATGGGGTCATAAATTGTTGAAAGGAGTCCGAAAAAGCATTCAAACACAGTGACAACATGGATCGTAACCATCAGAGTAAATCATATATCTAGTTATGCGTCCATCCAGTCAGAGCAAATATCCAGTTGAGCAGTTTAGTTGAGCACAACAATAAAGTGAAGAAAAGCACTCAGTAAACTATGAAGTTTCACGTCATGCCTTTGACATAATCAAATGCAATAGTGCAACTGATATACTGATATACTGTGATCTCCTACACCTATTGGAGTTTGCTTGGGTTCGAGCACTGCATCCGAAAAAATTTGACTTGTTTCTGGCAGCGAGTTGATCAGAAAAGTCAGCGCGAAAGGATTTCCCCTCTTTCATCATACCTACCCTGTATGGTGTGAGATAGATGCTCCCTTTCCTGCTCTTCCTAAACAGGTCTGGCAAGCAGTCTGCATCGCTGAACATCAGCTCTACATTCTCATAGGACATCAAGACACTAAAGAGATGAGAAATGAGAACAAATGTGGGTTTTTTTTAAGTGCTCTCAAATCAATAGTAGGCTAGAACTTTGATTTAGATACCAAGCACTGTATTGTCTGATACCAAAACAATACTGTAGAAAAAAAAAATAGAAAACACTCCTCAACACTTGACATTCAATACTGAGTGGGTGACAACACAAAAATAGGCTACAGACAGACAGAATTCACCAACACTGCTGCTACTGTAAGCCTATGCGCTTTACAAAAGGAGCCACGAAGCCACTTTGTTGCTCTGACTCATCTGTAGGCATGAAACCATTTCAACATTTCGGTAACTTGTGGCATGTCCAAGCATACTGCGGATGTGCCCAGGGCTTTGGGCCTGGGCCCTGGCCACTAGTGCGCCCTCGAAAAGCAAAGATTTGAAGTGAATGAATAGGCCATAACACAGCACTGCTACACACAACACAATACATAAAACACAAGCCAATGAATTGAAAGTCACAGAATCTGAAATACATTCAGAAATGTTACTGGTGTGTGGGTCTGAATTTTAACCAATAAGTTCACTGGTCATGTCCTAATGGTTTTTAACTGGAGCTATATACAGTAAGCAGAAAAAACTTGGATAACTGAGCACTCATACTAAGTGTGTAGAGTGCTTAAAAAGTAAAGAGAAACCAGAGAACTTACATTTTCCCAAATGGGTTAGATCTAAAATGAACACCAAACTAAAATGGGTCAAGACTCAACATGCTATCTGTGCAGTCATTGGGTCAGAACTTGTTAAACAGCTGGACTTAAATAATTTGGTGGATGAGTCTGAGAGCTGAAAAGCAAGAAAGAAGCCAGTTGCCAGAGGTAAGATTACCTTCTGTGCATCACAGAGACTACTCAAGCTTTTCTACTGGTTATGTAATGTAGTTATATATGTAGGGGTTTTCTGCATGTGTTGAGTTGTGGAGTGGGGTGGTCTGAGGTCCATGCATTCATTTATGAGTATGGGGTGGGGTGGTAAGGGGTCCATGCACTCATTTATTAGTTGCACAGTGGGGTGTTCAGAGGTCCATGCACTGGTCCATAACTAGCAGGTGGGGAGGGTAGGGGTCCATACACTCACTGGTTTATGGGTAGTGCGGTGGGACTCTCAGGGATCCATACACTGGTTTATGAGTAACGTCTGGGTAGGTGCACTTGTATAGGTTCCTACCCAAGGAGTCAGGATTTCCTAATCCATTCCTTATCGAAAGGCAGCGTATCGAATATTTTGCCACTGTTGAACTGTCAATACCTCATGCAACACTAATAAAGTTGAACAAACAGTATATTAACATTTCTATCTAAATTATTTGAAAATACAACCCATAGATCAGTGCTCCATTATTAGGTGATGAATCGTAGACAATAGTGACCCTCTCCATGGTGCTTAAAAGGGTTAAGAGGCTTTAGGCATCACGTGACCTGGTGAGAAAACACTGCACCCTTCTTGGATACTTGGAGTTCGCTTTAGTCTCTGTGTATTTACATTAAATCGTTTAAAGTAATAGTTTCTAGAGCTTTATTTTGGACTTTGGCCCTATTACAGACCAACGCCTGAGTCACTATTATCTTTAATATGAGATAATCTAACACAGCAGCCACAACTACACCAGTCATATACACAAACACAATTTACTCAGTTTGATTAATAGTTTCCATGGGAACTGTTTCAGATAGCTGGTTAGGTTAAATAAATAAATAAATAAATAAATAAATAAATGTTCGCTTTGTTTTCCTTTACAGATGGCCAACAGCGCATGTTATTTACCTCTCACTGTTGTTGACGATGACTCCCCCTGCCTCCGAGTGATTCTGGTTTAAAGTCATTTTATCTCCACTGTTTTCTCTTACATCCACGACAAGTAATGCGACACAGATCCTTCCAACACAATCAGAAACTCGGACAAATAATCCGGAGTTGGAAATGTTTTGTAACAGAGCACTTGCACTTCCGGATCACGTAACGCCCATTGTGCATCGTCATGATGACGTCAGGAAGAACGCAGAAATTTACCGAAAGTTCTCCTTCCACTGTTTGTTTAAAAATGAACTTATATATATATATATATATATAACATGATGTAATGTTAATGAAAAAAGCAAAAATATCCGTAAGCGTATTTCAACAATTTGAAAATACGCCTTATTGTGAAATAGTATTACCATGACACCCCCGCAAAAACCCAAACAAACCTCTTAAGAGATGCTTTAAAATGATTTAATTTTTATAAGACTAGATACAATTAATGTTTTATGCATTTTATGCATGTCTAGTGTTACCTGTTGCATGGATTAAATTGCTGAAAATGTTTGTTTAAAAAAAAAGTAGGTCTATTAAATGTACGTAATGTTACTCAGTGTACCTATTACATGCATTCACATTGGTATTTTAATATAGTTTGTTGTTGTTGAAAATAAATACAAATTATGCTTCTAATTCTACTGGTGAATTATTTGTACTTCGCCACGCATAAGCTCCACCTTTAACACACCCAATACAAATATCAATTTTATGTAATTTATTTAGGTACAACTAAAGTTGTTGTTATTTACGATCATTTTAATTTATTTAATTTCCCTTAATTTAGTTGTATTGCCAAAAAAAAAACCCTAAGGCATTCTACCAGCTTTATTCATGTGTATATATTTATATACCTAATATATTTGAAATAAATTATATTTCAATTCTTTCTATATTCATTCATTCTTAAATGTGAAGAGCATTGTGCACGGGTACCTTTATTTTCTATAAATGTTACCTTTCTTTTGTTTTCGTCACCCCATTTCCTCCCTAAAATGGTGTCTTCCATTTCCTCTACCATGTAGCTGAAGAAACGCCCGCCATGTTGGCTCTACTTCAGCGATTACTTCCAATAGAAAATGCATTAAACTTAGAGCCGGAATGGTGACCAACGAAAGCCAGTTTACCTTGTATATAAAACTACGTGTGTAACTTCATCCACTCTCCCAGCATATGTTGTAGTTCGTCTGGGCAGTAACATGGCTTCATCTGCGAAAAGAAGAGCGATTGGAAGCGGAGAAAATCCTGAAGATAGTGATGTCAGCTCGGATGAAGGAGTAGAGGATTCCGGAGAGGAGAGCGACAATTCAGAAGAAGAAATAAACGACGTAAGTTACCACTGAATTCCATCATTTCTCAGTCCAGTGTTGACAAGCCTAGCTAGCTAACGTTACCACTGCTAATGAACAACATGGGCTGTGTTTATTTTTGTTTAAATATTATTGCATTTTTAATATTTGTGAAAATGTTAATGTTTTTAGGAGGTTGTGGTGGATTTTGAGGCACACACGATATCAGACAACGATTTTAACGGCATTAAGAAACTCCTGCAGCAGGTAAATCTGTAGCGTAGAAACACGCATTTAAATGACATTTCAACTGTAGTAAATATATTTTTTTAAATGTATATATTCTGGTATATATTATTTAACGATAGTTGTGACGTTATTTCTCCAGCTATTCCTGAAGGCGCACGTGAACATCTCTGAGCTCACCGACGTCATCATCCAGCAAAATCACATAGGGAGCGTCATCAGGGTGCGACATTAATTCATATTTTATATTAATTTGTTTGAAAGAATTGTTTATTAAGCTTTGTTATTATTATTATTGTTATTATTATTATTAGTAGTAGTAGTAGTAGTAGTGGTGGTGGTGGTGTTTACAGCTGGTTTAAAACAAAAAGAATTGCTTACTAAGCTTTATTATTGTAATTATGTATAATTAGTAATAGTGTTTCTATCTTTCTATCTAGGTGTACAACTAGGATTTTCATCTCAGAATTGCTTACTAAGCTTTAGTGGTAGTAGTGGTGTCTCTATGTATCTATCTGAGGTGTACAACTATGGTTTTAAACACAATGAATTGTTTGATAAGCTTTATTATTATTATTATTCGTAGTAGCAGTGTTTTTATGTCTATCTCTTTATTTTAGGTGTACAACTATGGTTTTAAAACAACAAGGTGTAGATTAATGCTGCACATTTAAATGTCATCAGAGTTCAGTGTACTTTGTGAAAGTATGTTTTCTGTTTATCGAAATTGATAAACCGCAGTGATTTTTTGCTTCCAACTGTTAAAAAATTGTGATGCTTAAATGTGTTTTCACTATTGAGCAAAACAGACGTTTATGATTGTCGCCATTCTCATACAGCCATAGTATTAAAACAAATGCTGTTTTATTGGAGTTCATGCTGGCTTTGTGTATCCATTTGCAGCAAGCCGAGGTGCCTGATGACAGCGATAACGAAGATCCAGACGAAGTGTTTGGGTTCATCAGTATTATAAACCTGAGTGACAGAAAGGTAGTATACCAGCATTTGAAGTACATTCTAAAGCATATACAATGAATTTAGCTTATTTCTTACTACTAATAAATGTGTGTATGTGTCGGACAGGGTATGGAGTGTGTGGAGCAGATAAAGGAACTGGTTTTGGGACAGTGTGAGAAAGTGTGCTCGGCCACCGTGCAGGAGCAGTTTCAGCAGGTTATGGAGGACGTGTCTCAGAGTGTTGGCCTGCTGCTCAGTGAGCGATTTATCAACGTCCCGCCACAGATCGCCCTGCCACTCTACACACAACTGCTGTGAGTATTCAGAGCTAACGTATTGGTTAGAAAATTGTATAATTGAATAATATAATATTACAGGTCTAGAAACACTTTTGAAAATTGAAAATGCCATCTTTAAACTGGAGCAACTAAAAACTGATGCTTTAGATTCCTAAAAGCACTTTTAATGGATTTAAACTTATTTTAAATGATCAATGAATTGAAATGTTTCCAAGTTTCAGTTCTTTAAGTTCACCTAAATTGGATGGCAAGTAAATACTGTAGATAAATAGATTTTTTTTTTCTATGCCATGTACTGTTTGTTTGTTTATTTATTTATTTATTTATTTTCTTAATAGAAGGTATGTGTTTTTGCCTGCTGGTGGTAGTAGGCTACTATTTGTTAGCCTTGTAGTTCTAGTGTAAAATGTCATAGCTGATCAACTACAACCCAATTATCAATTAACCTAATTAGTTGCAAAATGTTCCTCCAGCTGTTTCTTTTTAGTAACACTTACTTTTCCAGCCTTTTGTTGCCCCGTCCCAACTTTTTTGAGACATGCTGCAGCCATGAAATTCAAAATTACCTTTTTTTTTTTTTTTTTTTTACTTAAAACGGTACATTTCCTTAGTTTAAACATTTGACATGTTCTCCTGTGAATAACATATGGGTTTATGAGATTTGCAAATCATCACATTTTTTACATTGCGTCCCAACTTTTTTGGAACTGGTACAACCGTACCTTTGAGCAAAGTGTAAAATTAAATTTTATTTCTCAGTTCTCTTAACAGTACGATGGAACATCAAGTTTTACAGAAAAACTTGATGTCTCGTTTTAGGCTTAATCTGTAGTTCATCTTTTAGTAACTATACTGGATTAAACTAGTTGTAATGGAGCAGTATATAACTTTTTAGAGCTGCTGCTGCATGTTAAGTGAAACTACCTCTTGAATATCACCCCCAGTCCTGAAATCTGTGCTAATGTGTAAAGGGTATTAATGTTGATTAATTGTTTGGACAGTGAGGAGATATCTGAAGCACAGAGGACCAATAAACCCAGTGGGAAATGCCAGTATTGTCTGATGATCAGCAAAACATGCCAGGAAGCCAAGAAGAGCATTCCAGCACGAGGGCCTGCCAATAAGGTGCCCATATTCGTCAACGCAGAGGAGGAATTCTTTTACGAGGTACAGACAAATAACATCCAATTCATTTCCATCACATTTGTCAACATTAACATATTATATCTGTACATCATTATTCTTATGGATCTAATGGCTTGGTTTTTTTTTGTCAATCACAGCAAGCTGTGGTGAAGTTTCATTACTCGGTCCAGGAGGAAGCTGATTCATGTCACTCAGGACGATGGTCGTTCGATGACGTACCTATGAAACCCTTCCGGACAGTGTGTCTGATCCCCATGGAGAGAATGCCAGCAATTATGGGCAAGCTGAAGGACTTTCTCACAATCTGAATACATCGCAACACACTTCATCAGCCTTGATGTGTCAAAGTGTTCCATTTCCCTAACACACACACAAAAAACTGAGGGACTACTGCGTGGACACGTACAAGTGCTCTCTGTCGAGATAATATCCGTCAGGACCTCAAAGTCTGCTGAACGTCCTCAATTAAACACATTTTACCAATATTACCGAGTTGGTTGGAATCTGTTGTTGACTATTTGGCGCGACACGATTTCTGTTCTTCAAAGCTGCTGTTGGACTTGTTTGCAAAACTAAAGCACAAACCCGCTGAGGAGTTGGTTTATTAAACAAGATTAGATCACATGTAGAAGTGTACAGACAGATACAGAGAGACACAACAAAAAACAGATAGACATGGATAGACAGATAGCTAGATTTCAACAGACAGAAATACAGAGAAAAACTTTGGTGAAATGGAAAGAGACCTAGGCTGATAGGCAGAGAGATAAATAAAACCACACACAGATAGATGGATAGAGGTAAGAACAGATAGATATATAAGAAATACAGAAACAGATCCAAATAGAAAGACATCTGGATTATAGATAGAAATAGATCTAAAGAGATGGACATGAACAGAGAGACAGTTAGATTTGGATGGTGGATGGATAGACAGGCAGGCAGATTCAGATGGACAAAGAATAGATAGATAAAAATAGAAAGATAGATCGATCTAGGCTGTTAGACAAATAGATAGTTACAAATATATATCTAAAGAAAAACATTGATAGAACTGGAAAGACACAAATGCAGATGGACAGAGAGAGAGAGAGATAGCTCAGCAGAAAGAGCTAGACTTAGAAATAGACAAAAGTGATGGATAGTTAAATTGATTGCTGGATGGATGGATAGACAGGCAGATATGGAGAAGGTGTGTCTACTTACCTGTAAATCTTGGTGCATGTGAATTCAGATTAAGTTTAATTTAATCAATAAATAATTAGCTTCAGCTAACCTCAAACCAAAACTGCTGACTGAACCTTTAATAACTAAGTCAGTTTGCTACTCAGCAGGTACACCTCAGTGAAAGTTTATTGGCCTAAAATCTGTGTTGCGTATTATTTGAAATGAACAACAAAAATACATTTATCAGGGAAGCTCTCTTAATATTACCTATTCATACTAAATATTTCACATTCCATCTATACAGGTTTCTGAGGCTGATCATTACAATTTCATCATCTTTCACTCTCAGCATTATACTCCAGGATACTGTTTTTTTTTGTTTTGTTTTTTTTTATGTGCTGAGTAGTACTGTACATAAATGATGAAAGACTTAACACTGTGAGGCATAATGGTCCCAGGTCAAACGTTAGGGTCCAGATTACAGCATGTGCATTCACATTACTGTATCACACATCTGTCATAAGACTGCGACTCCTGTTCTTTTGGTGTGTCTTTAAGAACAGGATGCATTTTCTGTCTGCTCTTTGTACTCCCAGCCAGCTCGGTGTCCAAAATATGCTGCAGGAGCTCCTTACACTCGCTAGGGGGCAGGTTGTAGAAGAAATACTGCGGTGCCGTTTGGATGAATCTGCACAAACAATCAATCAAGATCAAGTTCACTGCCATGAGTCAGTTCTGTTGTTCAGTTGCTGCTGAGATCCCTCATGATTAATCAAGCATAGATTTTACGTAGGTTTACATATGTTTATTTTTTGGTTATTTTAACATCAGGAGAAAAAAAAAAAAAAAAAAAGTTGTATTCGTAATTGTAAAACTTGATTCACGGGGGTCTGAATCTTTTCAGTAATGAAGGAGATTTGATTCTCCCTGCTTTAGTTGAATCACTCAAGTGCAATGACTCCTATTCAAGCTCAGAGCGTTTCAGTGCACCAGGGCTCAGCGTGAGAACGAATTATTTTTCGAAACACAGATATAGTAACGAGGATTACCTCAGTAAGTAAATCTGAGGTAACAAAATCATTTAACCAAATGGATTGGGTCACTGAAAAGACCCCCAAAATTCCATCTCTACAGGAAAAGAAAAAGGACTTACACCTTGGGGGAGATTTGTGTGACTGTACGAATGCAGTTGCTGTTGGAGAGTGTGAACTCGTGGAACAGCACCCACTCAGGCAGCCCGAGTTTGTGCACTTTGTCCCCGTATGCTGAAAGACGGTGAAGCTGCGCCACGTGCTTATTGCTCAGCATGAAATAGTTTCCAGAGCCATCCACATCACGAGCAATCTGACAAACACAGAAGATACAGTGCGACAGTGTAATTCCTTCCTGATACTGAATTTTTATAGCATCTAGAGCTATTAGGTTTGAAATAGTCGTGTTTCATTTAAGTATTAAATACTATGCTAAATCTGGGTTTAACTCTCACCAGAGGCCAAAAAGTGAAATTTCCGCCTGTGTGTTTTGGGAGTGTCCGTGTTCAGCATCGAATTTATTTGTGATGTTACATTCCACAGTAGTGGTTAATGACTCATATGAAAGTAGACACTCAGGGCTTAATAATTTGCAGTTTTTCTTAAGTATTTATTTTTTTTATTTTACCTAGCCTACTAGTTTAAAAGTTATAATTTTATTGTGGCGGTTGTCTACAGTCAGTACGTTTACATGGACGACAATAATCCGATATTAATCCGATTAAGACGATACTCTGATTAAGAAACTAGCATGTAAACAGCAATTTTTTTATTACCTTAATCCGATTAAAGTCATACTCGAAGTAAACACAAATCGAATTAAGACATGTGGAGTATTCCTGTTTTAGTCGCATTATCGACGTGCGTTACAGACATGTACACACCTTAATCACACTATTAACGTCGTGTGGGAGTTTTCCCCGCATTTTGCGACAGGACACGTACACACACGGCTGCGTCCGAAACCGCAGACTTACCTACTATATATTAGGCGAGATACATGTATCTCAGCTACTATATAGAATGTAAGTACGCAGTTTGGGACGCAGCCCACGGCTTCAAGCAGTCGTCTATTTGCATGTACAGCACGACAAATAATTAACTGCACTTGAAGCTTTCGTAAAATTAAAAATAAAACGACCCAAAACTGTATACGGTCCCATAACGAAGACGAACTGTATGTCGATACGTGAAATTCTGGAGGGAACGGCGTGGCGTGGGGACGTAATGACGTGTGACATTAATCGATCTATGTTCTATAACGTAAAATGGGAACAAGAAAGGAATATTCTAAAAGCAACTCATGTAAACACCTTAATCACAATATTGTCTTATTCAGAATAAGGTCAGTAGTTAGATTATCGCTGTCCATGTAAATGTAGTCAGTGGTTTAATATCAAAAAAGCTTTAGTTGTGCTGTCATTTTTATCTCTTTAGCAATGCTATTGTGGAGAGGCGTGAATTATTTGCCCAGCAGGAGGCTCACACCCCTCCCTTTCCCATCACACTGCTCACCAGCATCTAAACACAGAGTCATGATACTCAACACACAGAAACCCAATAGTGTCCTAACTAATCTTATAATAGACGTGTGGCGATGAAATATTTTGTTTGTTTATACTGATTGAAAATGTCCGATAAGTGGATTTCCTTTCAGAAGATGAACAGATATACCTGCATGAAGAACCCAGCCAGCAGTGCTCGCTTCACATTGAACGTGTTGGTTTTGTTGCCGAAGGCCGGCTCAGAGAGCGGGAGCTCCAGTCTCCTCAGTAGGTCAGTCAGCTCAGCCCTTATGGCGTCTGCAGTCTGCAGAGCTGCGCTGCACAGAAAGTAATCCTGACACCACTTTTCCTGTGTGAAATCTGGCATATCAAAACAGCACTCGTTTACATAACTGTGCGTCTTTACTGTGTGTTAAAGCAGTCATATTCAACATTCAGAAAAAGGCTTCAGAAGGTGGTTAACACTATATCTAAAGTACATTTTGGTCCCACAGCAATAACAGAACATGACAACCATTTCAAGGTATTTTTGTGAATGGAACAATAATCTGAAAATAAGTCAAGAGAAGTTTTCAGAAGAACCCGTTCAGGTTGTAATAAACTAGAATAAACAGATGGATTTGGACACAAGCAGATCTACTCACCTGGTGCTCTCTGGCTGCGTTTATAAGCGTTGTAGATATTGATCAGGGTGAAGTGGTCTCCCTCTGGATGATACAACTTCATCTGGCACAGCATTGCTTCTGTTTCCATGCCAACAGGGGGCTCTAGGAAGCAGCTTGGAGCTGGAGGAAATAATGGACAGTGGGATGCACTGGGTGATCAGTATTAAAATAAAATGATTCCTGTGAAGTTCGCAGACTGTTATTGATACTTATTCACAGGTTGCCCAAGATATCCATATTACTATGTATAATAAAAATACATTGAAAGTTAACGTTTATAATAAAATTGCCTAATTATAAAAGCATCTGTGGTTTACAGCATGCAAAGGATTTATACTAAATACTAACAAGCTCCCACAACAATGTCCCGAATCTGTCTGAACCTGGACCAATTCCCGCTGGCAATGGTTTTTAAGGCTAATCTTAATCCCCATTCAGACATCAAAATCTTACTGAGAAATGCAGCTAGACTAGTAGCTCATGGGGTTTCATTTTCTGTACCTGCTAACATGGCTGCAATAGTTAGCACCTCATTGGCACAATCAAACTCGCACGACGCTAACAGAGCTTTAGCCATCTGAGGGTCTAAGGGGAACTCGGACATTATGATCCCGATCTCAGAAAGATTTCCATCATCATCCAAAGCTGCAAGATAATCCAACTCTTCTAAAGCTTGCATTAAGCCTTCAGGATCTGAGGTAAACAACAAGAGAAACACATTTCATCGATTATCCTAGATCGCATCAATTCATAAGGCAATGATTCGATATTTGGCGATACCGTTGAATTTGTTATGATAACAATATGATACAATTAGGTTTAGTAGCCTTTGATCGATATGTCTATGTAAAATCAAGTGTTTATTGAATATTATCACAACTAATAATGAAATTACAGTGTTAGTCATTTTTTATACAGAACTCATATGAATAAAGACTTTGACAAACCTTGTACAAGAGCCTAATTGTAAGTTCAATAATAAAGTCAATGCTTTATGCATATTCCTTAAAATATTGTTACCAAGTTGTTTTTTTTAAAGGTGCGATTCTTTCATAAACGTACAGCACTTATTTCATCTATCTGGCTTTAAAAATCTGGTGGCCATAATCCTGTGTCCTGGTGTGTGAACCCTCTCTTCCTATTCATTGTGTGTTCCAGCCTAGTGAGGTCAGCTCTTCATCTGGGTCAGAGCTCACAGAATCTCGGCCGTTTCTCACATAGGCTGAGCTCATGCTACAGAACAATGACCTGATTAGCGCTGTCACAATGGCTAACACGCATCGTTAAACACCAGCATCATGACACATCAGTGCTTAAAAAAAAAAAAACCACACAACACATACTGCACTTGTACACTGTTGTATGAGAACGCACAGCACTTTGATCTCATCTTCTATCTTTTATGCTCTCATCTATTCATTTTATGCTCAAATATTACTGAAAGTGCCCCTGGCTAAAACTGCTTTCTTAATGAATACAATATTATTAACACGGGTTATTAGAAATAGCAATTGAAACTCATGTCTTCATGTCTGACCCGGCCTGCTGATGAAGTCACAGCGCCCAATTCCAGCCACCTCCATCCTCTTGAGGAAGAGCACAGCCGAGGTGATGTTTGCTTCTAGGATCCGAGCAGGAATCTCAGTACAGAGCTCGGTCTCCTCAGGGTACAGGCAGAAACACTTCCCTATTCATGCATAAACAGTTATATATCAATCATAATAGATACAAATTAATCCTAAACCTTGTACTAAGTACAAGTGGTGCTTAAATTTGACCGAAAACGTCATCAGATTTTCACACAAGTCCTAAAAGTGGATAAAGAGAACCCTATTAAACAAATGAGACAAAACTAGTATATTTGGTCATTTATTTATTGAGGAAAATAATCCAATATCACATATCTGTGAGTGGCAAAAGTATGTGAACATCTAGAATTAGCAGTTTAATTTGAAGGTGAAATTAGAGGCAGGTGATTCAGGTGTGAGTGAGCACCCTGTTTTATTTAAATAACAGGGATCTAGCAAAGTCTGATCTTCATAACATGTTTGTAGAAGTGTATCATGGCATGAACAAAGGAGATATTGGATAATTTTCCTCAATAAATAAATGACCAAGCATAATAATTTTCATCTGATTTGTTTAATTAGGTTGTCTTCATCTACTTTTAGGACTTGTGTGAAAATCTGATGATGTTTTAGGTCACATTTATGAAGATATATAGAAATTTCTAAAGGGTTCACAAACCTTTAAGCACCACTGTAGAATATAGAAGCAGCATTAAAAGTGTAATTATGTACACTGATAATTAAATAAGGATCTTACATTGTTTTTACTGTTGAGTGGTGTTACTGGTTTAAATCTGAATTACTCCTAAGAAAGGCCCTGTGCTCCTTACTCCTAAGAAAGGCCCACTTAATAGAATTAATCAAATTAACTTGACCTGACTAACAGGATTTCCTGATTGACTGCTCACCTGCTGATCCAGCCAGCTGTTTACGGATCTCTGCCCGACATCTACTGATGGGTCTGATCACCTCAGAGCTGGCTCTCAACCGTGGGTTATACACCTGCAAAATACAGACATGACATTAAATGATTGAGTTAAAACATTAGCAGATGCACTGTATTACATTTTGATTTTCAGCAGTTCTTTTAATATTAAAAGCATGCGCTGTAAATATCAGGCAGTCATTAAAGCTAAAGCAGGAGATTTTAGTAGACTAGTGAAATCTGGGCCAGTGTAAAACTTTACTATGTTATGACTAGCCATTTTCACTAGTAACCTTTTCTGACTGGTGTTATGATCTGAATTTGTTTCTCAGTGCAATTCGAATAAATGCAACATAGTAAACATGGCGTTATCGTCAAACCTTCATCACTTACACATCTCTTCTCAACTCCAGTGTCAATCACAAAACTGACCGTGTCCACTGACCAAAACATGTCTTCTGACTGACTGTAGGACAGAAATACCCTCCTGCCTCTCTTTTGGTGCTGGGTGATTGGTGGACAGATCCCAGCGTGGCCTGGGCACACTGCCACTGGCACCAGCTCTCCAAGATTACTGCTTGACCTGGATGCTTCTTTAGCCAGAAGACTACAGGCACAGCCTATCTCCTAAAACACACACACACACACAGTCTAATATCAGTACTAATATTCAATAACTAATAGTAACTAATATTCACTGTTCAATTAAACATAAATGCTTCGAAACCGAACACCACGTAAATGGTGGACAAGGCACTGAAAGCTGTACATCCATCCATCCATTTTCCATATGGCTTATCCTACACAGGGTCATGGGTGAAGCCTGGAGCCTATCCCAGGGAACTCAGGCACAAGGCAGGGGACACCCTGAATTGGGTGGCAACCTATCGCAGTGCATTTGTATTAGGACCACGTGTAGCTAGCAGTAAGCTTTCTGATCACATAGTTACTCTGGATGGTCTTTCTGTCTCATCATGTGCAGCAGTAAAAGACCTTGGTGTGATTATTGACTCCAGTCTATCATTTGATGCTCATGTAGATAATATTACTAGGA
>JANDJT010000032.1:5468281-5488082 GCA_024331685.1 Stegophilus panzeri
CTGCAGTAATTTAGAAAAATTGCAAGCTCCTCCGAATATTTCAGAGTTTGCTTGATTTTGCATTCATTTCTGTGATCGCAAAATCACAAAATCCTGGAGGGACTGGTAAAAGGATGAGCTTTCTGAATTGAAAGACAACATGACTGACAGGGATCTAGAAATGCTGCCTATTCCTGATTGGTTGGATGTTGGTGGTCCACATGATTTATTTGAGAGACCAGAGTTTCTCCTCTTAGCATATATTTTATTGCTGGAATGTGAGGAACTATTCACCAAATATCACAAAATTGTTGATGTTCTAACTCCAAATTCACTGACCACACCTTTAACCTGATCAATCATTTAGTGTTTTTATTTTATTTATTTATTTTATTAAATAAAGTGTATTTTGTGAACTCACCATGGCCATCCTGCAGGTGTTCTGGCAGCTTAAGGTAAGGAGGGAGGCCCCACGTGCTGGAGTGTGGAGGTTGGAGTGTGTGTGCAGTGCTGGAGGATCTCTGTGGCAGGGTGATGGTGTGTGTGGCAGGGGTGGTGGAGGTGCACGGTGGGTGGGTGGGGCAAAGGGCAATGGTAACAGTGGGCTCAGGTGGAGTGGAGGACACTGGGGCAGAGCACGGAGAGTGTGAGATCCAACAACAGAGTTCAACACCGGGCGAGAACACTGGGGCTGAGGAGCAAGAGAGCGAGAGAGAGAGAGAGAAAGGGGGTATATTAATACATTTATTATAAACATCATTTATATTTTAAACTAAATTTAGATTTAGAACACATGCAAACATACTCATCACACACACACACACACACAGATGAAAGGTGTGCGTATGTGTGTGTCTGAGTATATGCATATTGTGTGAAGTCTCTCTGAAATAGAACCTCATATGCGCTTGGCTGACATCAAACAGACCTACATCCTCTCTGTTCTTACCAACACACACACACACACACACACAATCAGAACCAGCTGCACATAGACCAACTGACACACACACACACACACAAAAAAAACAACACAACAACACATCTCCACTTAATTATTTTAACAAGTTGAACGGCAGCCAGGGCTGCTACTGAAGCTATAATATAGAGCAGAGCTGCAGGAATTCATTTCAAAACATTTTCTGTTGTCTGTACCCTGGGTTTACCTGCTTTCCCCATTGACCCACACACACACAAAGTTCCCAGAAGACCACCGATGCAGATCCATCATTATTTATAACAAGCCTGGACTCACTCAAACAAATTTTGCGTGTGTGTGTGTGTGTGTTATGCCATGTATCAAAGGCTTGGCACACAAGACATGATCAAAATGAAACCGGACAGCTTTTTGACATTGTTTGTCCACTGTCTGGCTTTTATGCAGAATGTTGTCTGAAGGCAACAGTGCACTATTGACAACTGTAATTGACATTCAAAGGAGACAAGGAGTATAAGAGAGGGATATTTGGCTCTGTGTCTGTGTCTGTGTATGTACTCATGTTGAGCTTGACTATGTCAGCTCTCAGATAGAAGACTGAAACTCAGAAACGTAAACAAATGCATAAACTCACACACAAACCAAGATTCAGAAATAGTGCTACCAGCAGCAGCTTGTGACGAAAGATTTTAGTGACGCAGAACAACATTAATAACAACATCCATCCATTTTCCGTACCGCTTGGAGCCTGGAGCCTATCCCAGGGAACTTGGGGCACAGGGTGGTGGACACCCTGGACGGGGTCCAACCTATCGCAGGGCACAATCCTCCACACATTCACACACCCATTCACACACTACGGATAATTTAAAGATGCCAATCAGCCTACAACACATGTCTTTGGACTGGGGCAGGAAACCGGAGTACCTGGAGGAAACCCCCGAAGCACAGGGAGAACATGCAAACTCCACGCACACAGCACGGAGGCGGGATTCAAACCTCCAGCCCTTGAGGTGCGAGGCAAATGTGCTAACCACTAAGCCTCCCTGTCCCCTAATAATGACAACGTCACAAAAAATTAAGTCGAGCGGCTAATCACACTTGACGAATGCTATAGGCTACTCTCAATAATAGGCAGTTGAGTCTCAACAACTTAAAATATTTCAGCATACAGTCTAGCAGCTCGTACCTTTGTTCAGCTGTGTTCGGGGTAATATCATTAACCACACTATACAGGTTTCAGCAAAATATCAAGTCAAACTACAACTTCAAAAGTCAAACGAAAGATACCAGACCAATAATGCCAAATTGTCATTGTTTAAGGAGGACTTCTTTTTCTCAGCCTTTCTCCGCATGTGGTGAACTTTCTGATCTAAAGACATTATCCTCTCCATAATCCCCTTTCCCTCTCCCAATCTCTGCATTATATCCTACCATACAAATGTTTCTGTGCATCACAAACACACTCTCTGCACTTACGCTTTAATTTCTTAGATTTAATTCCTATTAAATAAGATCTTGCTGACCACAGAGCATTTTTAAATTGGCCCAATCTGGCAACCCTCAACTCATTAACTGTCTTGTCCACTGCACCTCCTCCACTGAAAAGCAAGCATGTGGTACAGTGATTCCTGCACCAATGGACCCCCAATAGCACTTGTTGCAGTTCCCATTTTTGACCATTAGATGTAAAAATAACCAGAAAGCTACGTGCACACATACAGCAATTTTATCGATGCAAGTGACCGGTCGCTGTACTGTGAAGTTGCCAGTACGCATTCTACAAATAACACATTTTTAAAAAAAAAAATTGCCGGTGACTCCAAAGCAGTAATTAATACTTAAGCTGAGTTTAAGATGTCTGAATGAGTTGTGAATGAGGCCTTTATTGAGATTAATGTTTGTTAAACGCCTGATAGAAATCATAGGGCTCTGCCTCACCTGCCACTTTGAACATGCCGTCATCTGAGTACGTGCATGGCACATAAAAGAAAAGTTTATTTTATTACATTGTTAAATGAATATTTATTTCTATATTCATTTATTCATAGAAATGTTACATGCCTAAAATATAATGTGAGCAGTCCTGTGTCAAGCAACACAAATGTCAGTTGGACGAAAGGTTTAAGAAATGTGTATTTTGATCAACTTTGAATAGTACTCAAACAGTGAAATACATTTTGACTACCCTAACACACACACACACACACACACACACACACACACACACACACACACACCTTATATATGCTGCTACTTTGTGGTATGGCTGGAGCTTGACAATGAGATGATGCTCTACATGTGGAGTGTGTTTGTGTCTCGGGGGCTGAGAGGGCGTGTCCTTGACTGATCAGTCTGCTTGGTCCCACTGACCTGAAACAGCATACAGAAAACAATATTTTATTAATAATTATTCATTATTAAATTAAGTTTTTCTACACAGACACAGTGATTTCCTGAATAGCAGTCACGCTAGATTTTTATCTTTCTACTCTTACTGTAATTCAGACCGCGGAACTGATAATGAGGTAAGCTCATTAGGTACCCTTAAAACCATTATGTTATAGTAAACTAAAATACTGTTTAACAGAAATGCCTCATTATTCATTCATTTATTTGCACTGATTCAGATTTCATCAGTCAGGTTTGATCAATAAATGCAATGCAAGCTAAAGTGTATTCATTTTTATACACGTGTGAAAAACATGAACTTTTTATTTATTTATTTTTTTTACCTTAGCTTCTCAATGTTGTTTTTCTTGTTATTGATGAAAAGGCTGACCAGAGTCTTCCTCTTAACGCATACAATCATGGCCACGCAGAGCAAACACAGGAATGCTACCACGATGCCCACCTTTATACTCTCCCCATCTATATACAGAGAATACACAACTAATCAGAAAACACACACACACACACACACACACACACACACTTAGCCCGTTACATTACATAACCACAACATTACATAACCGAATACGTTTCAGACAAAAACATAATGGGTACAGTATTTTCATACAATAAAAAGAAGAAAGTGGAACAGTCAGAGTTTCAGAACAACTTCAGTTAATTTTCTTATAAAACTGCACCAGAGACTACTGTTTTTAATTTAAAGCAAAGGGTAGTCAGACAAAATATTGACTATGTTTCGTTTATTTCTGTTTACTGCTCTTTCTAATAATTTCCTTATACAGAAACATGTGATTGTATTATTTTTGAAGGCATATTTGCTTTACAGCATTTCTGTAGAGAGATTTCTGTACAGCATTTTTGTTGTATAGTACTATATGTATGCAAATGTACATACCACAGATATACAGTAATTGATAGTTGTTGTTTTTTTAGCATCTAGATAACAAATGAGGTCATTTTATTGTCAGGAATGGTAGTTGGAGATGGATGCAGTTGCACAAAAACATTTATGTACACTAAGATAAATGAAACACCAAGACTATAAAACAGTGAGGCTAGACAACAACATCAGCGTGATGTGAATAAAGGTGACAAGGAGTACTATATGATACGCGACTTATTGTAAATACTTGTGATAATTAGACAACAACGTGACTCAGGTGCTCATGGTCATGGTGAGCGCGGTGAGCATGTGATGTGCAATGGTTTATGGGTGTTGTAGTCCAGCA
Source organism: Stegophilus panzeri (assembly GCA_024331685.1). NCBI lineage: Eukaryota > Metazoa > Chordata > Actinopteri > Siluriformes > Trichomycteridae > Stegophilus > Stegophilus panzeri. The sequence goes on from JANDJT010000032.1 coordinate 5,472,839, forward strand.
CTGGATCGGCACTAACTGGACATTTATCACTGGGTGCCATACAGGATACTCCAGATGAATAGTTATCTGTAGCGTTATTAATAGAAGCATTGGTGTTCTTTGAAAACATTAGCTAGTTACATTAGGTTGTTTTTTTCGACAATATGTTCTTCTAGAGTGTACAAACGTACATGGTACTGTAGAAGAAATTACAGGTCCCAGTATATTACTTACTTCAACTGCAATTATAGGAATATAACTCTCTGCAGAAATCACAAAATCATTGTCAGTGTGTGCGTTATTGGAGAGGTGGCTTGACTAGAGTGTTTGTGTTTCTATCACATACATACACACACACACACACACACACACACACACACATACACAGAGTTATACCTGCTTGTCTCACTGGTCCACTATCCACGCTGCCTCCAAATCCAGCTTTATCACAGAAAGGGGGAGCCCAGTGTGCCTCACAGTGACAATTCTTTTTATTATTACACACCTGTACAGGTAAGACAACACACACACACACACACACACACACACACACACACACACACACACACATATGCAATGTGAAGATTGGGTCAGTGGGTCTGTTAGAGGTTTACTGTGGAGCTGACATGTATTGGTTTGGTATAGACATAAGGAAAGTATTCCTAAAAAAACTCAAAGAATCTAGTATCACTGTTTGTTTGTTTTTTTTGTTTTTTACATAAGGCCATTAATGATATGAATAAAATGGTGAGATCTGTCTTGTCCCTTACAGCCAAAGATTACAATGCAGTCAGTGCAGAGCTATACACTTACCCTTACACATTCAAAGCCAAGAAGCCTTACTGAAAAGGTGTAATTGAGTAATAATGGCTTAAATGGGTAAGTGGTAAAAACACATTGCTCTAAATAGTACAGTAGGAACCCATTGGGCATACACCAATCAACCATAAGATTAAAACCACCTGCCTAATATTGTGTAGGTCCCCTTTGTGTAAGCCACCAAAACAGCTCTGACTCGTCAAGGCATGGCCTCCATAAGACCACTGACGCAGATCCTTTAAGTTGAGGTGGAGCCTCTATGGATCAGACTTGTTTATCCAGTACATCCCACAGGTGCTTGATCAGATTGAGATCTAGGGAATTTGGAGGCCAAGTCAACCCCTTGAACTCTTTGAACAATTTTTGCAGTGTGGCAGGGTGCATTATCCTGCTGAAAGAGGCCACTGCCATTAGGGATACTTGGCCTGCAACAATGTTTAGGTAGGTGGTACGTGTCAAAGTAACATCCAGATGAATGCCAGGACCCAAGGTTTCCCAGCAGAACACTGCTCAGAGCATTTTCCTTGGACCACTTTGGTAGGTACTAACCACTGCATACCAGGAACACCCTACAAGACCTGACGTTTTTGAGATGCTCTGACCCAGTTGTCTATCCATCACAATTTGGCCCTCATAGTCACATAGTCGCTCATATCCTTACTTTTGCCCATTTTTCCTGCTTCCAACACATCAACTTCGAGAACTGACTGTTCACTTGCTGCCTCAAATATCGCACCGCTTGACAGGTACCATAGTAACGAAATAATCAGTATTATTCACTTCACCTGTCAGTGGTTTTAATGCTACGGCTGATCAGTGTATGTCGATAAAGAAACATTATCCAAGTTATCTAGCCATTTTTCACTGCAAATGAACATGACTAAGACTGACCTTAGCCGCTTGTTGAAACATCCTGTATATAACAAACACAATTGCTAAGCATCGTGTTTTTACTTCACACACTGACAGTAAAACACAACAGAATTATAACAATTTAAAAAGACCAGTCAAGACAGAAAAAAATAACAGATGTCACAAATAGTGCAGGTTTGTACAGTACATATGTCATGGCTGAAAATTCTGAAGTGCATTGCTTTGATCTTTAATAACCCTCTGCCATTTAAAAGTCTGCCAGGAGCAAATATAAGACTGTAATCATGACATTTTTGAAGAACTAGATAATATTAGTGTCGTTACTATAGAAACGCGCTACAATTCGTCTCTACAGTTGCTCCAAGCCTGGTGTCAGCTACGCTGATGCCACACTGGTTATTTCACATCTGTACTGTAAAACATGTTAACCTCATTTCCAGCTGTTCTTTGCAAAGTATATGGCATATTAAAACCTGTCATTTTACAGCACATTTCCTTAAACTATTAGGAGCATGTCAAGAAGGGGACATAATCCCCCCCAAATTTGAGCAATTGTACTGATATTTTTTTAAAATCCATCTTGGTGCATTTACACTTGCCTTTTTTATTTGTATAATCCCTACTTGGTTATAATCCTGATACCCAGGATCCATAAAATGACCAGGTGTAAATGCAGTCAATGAGATTATATCTGGTGTAGTGGAAGTACAGGACGACACACCTAGTTACCACCTGTCCTTCGTCATGTTAACAAAGCCTGCCAAACAGCTACAATAGGCTTCATACAGGTCCAATGCCACATTTCCTCCATTCTGTAACTCCAAAGTATCACACACTGTATCCATATGGTGCAGATTATTAAACATTTCGCCAGCGAGGTGATTGAGAGCAGATGTGCTGCTCCACGGTACAGAACAGATCTGCATCAGATTTAGGGATGTGTAAAATACTGTAAGGAACCTCTCAGTTTCTTCATCCCTTGTCTATACTGAATACTTACACCCATGTCTCTCTCTCTCTCTCTCTCACATACATATATACACACACACACACACACACATATATATGACATTTGGGATGTCCATGGTATGATCATTCCTGCAAATATTGTTGATAAGAGCTAAACTATACAGATCCAATCAACAAGCATTATCACTGTCCAATTAATTAAGGACTTTGCTGCATACACACAGAACGTGTATATGTGGTGTCCTCTACGGGTGAGATAACTTCTGTGCTTTCAGTGTATTTTCATTTCACAAAACCGATTCCACATTACGACAGACAGATACACAAACAGTTTTGGAGACACACAGTTGACTTGGGATGGATTGAAAAATTCTAATTCAATTTTCCGTATTTGTTTGAGAAGAATAAGCATAACGTTTTCAATTTCACACCCCTAAGGCCAGCCTTATTTCTCACTTTGGGGGGAAAAAAATGGAAGAAATCCTGTATCAGTGCTTCTGTCATTCTCAGAAATCATCAAAATCTGACAAATGAAACACAGTGTGTATTTTTCCCCCAAACAAAGCGCACACATGCGTTTCAACACAGCGGCCACAAGGATGACTGGCTTGCTGTCAGAATATGATGAATTGCTCATTAAGATCGGCTAAGTATAGCTATTATGGCTAAGTGACTGAGCCTGTGTGATTGATAGCAAGGTATTGTTGCATTTTAAAGGTAAATCACATATGCAGACTACAGGTTGAGGATGAAAGAAGGAGGAGATGATACAGAAAGTTATATAGTGAGAAGGAGGTGGTGGATACTGTACAAAATTACTGAGAGAAAAAAAAAATAATGAAAGAACTGAGCAGAATTCTCTCAGCATCAATACACTGAATAAACGACCCTCAAAACTATTAAAATTTCACAGCCATTTTTTTTTTATATGTCTGGCAGCAACACTGTCATGCAGCTTTCAGAAGCCAGGACGTTATTAATAATGTAGCTAAAAATCTCAGCCACACATATCCTAATGCATCTCTTATTTTAATACACATGGCGTATCAAGGTGTAAATATCTGTTTCATTTTTAAAACGTTTTTGCAATCTGGCCATCAGCAAACCACAGTGTGTGTCGAAAAATAGAGCTGAACAAAAACTTAATGTTTGTCTTATTAGGATCTTTGGAAGGGCAGGAGAACATGGCAGCCATTTCCAGTTCATGTATTCATACATATTCTAAGGTCAAGTGCAAATATGTTTCTAAACCAAATAATACATAAACACTAAACCATTTATCATTCTGCATAAACTTTTAATGGTTCAAAATGATATGTTCAGGGGTAAATTAGTAGCTCCCTGTCCCATTGAGAAGCTGACTCATGTGTATGAAAGCAGACCAAACACCAGAACATTCAGAGTAATGGTTGGCTGAGGTTTTTTTTTCTTTTTTTTTTTTCTAGATGACAACATGCTGGTAAGGAAAATTTGCTTATTCATGGAAAAGAAATAAAAGTGTCTAACCCCACGTCCGCTGCACTTAGCCGCACACTCATGGACGCCAAACACGCTGATGTTTTGACACTGCCGATTCAGACACATCTACAGGAAGAGAGAGAGAGAGACAGAGAGAGACAGAGAGTTAGGCATTTAAAAGACTTCTACGTCCAAGTTTTCCACTAAAACAGAACAAGACCCAGGTTCTGTAGAGACTAGTCCTCCAAAGTCCAATTACAGCTATGTCCTGTATTCATATAACCAGCCCACAAACACTCCACCCAACTATAATGAAAATTATTAATGAGACTCAATGACATATTCATCCAAGAGCTGAGTAATCAGAGATGGTGGAATAACCAGCTGAGTAAGAAGGAGAGTTGGATGTTGAAAAGCCTGACATGTTTATTGTAATTAACTGTGTTGTCTCACACGAGGGGATAAGTGATAGACAGCACCAGAGGCAATTGGTCAGACACACACATCTGTAAAACCATGTCCGAGTAACAGCGTGATGTCAGGATTTCCGTTCTTCCTGCTCACTGCTGGGAATGATGAGGCCTTTCTTTCCCTTATTAACATTTCTCTGTGTTTCACACACACACACACACACACACACACACACACTCATATAAATCCAAGACTGCATACTATCTCATTACAGAATCAGACACACACTGACATATGGGACTATAAACCCTACAAAATGGATACAGACCAAATTCATAAACACACACACACCATGAAGGTCAGTTCAATGTTTCCCAAATCGGTCCTTAGGAAACCCGACATGGTTCACATTTTACTCTCTTCAACCCCCAACACACCTCCACACCTCTACCAGGTACCCACTGTTCAAGACTGCTAGTCTTCAAAGTTTGGGATCTGGATAAGAGCTACTCTGAACCATCTGGCTGCTTTGATCACCACACATACTGGGGCCCGGGGGGGATGACGGAGGGGATGGGGTCTGGGGGGCTTTGAGGACCACAATTTTTCCTTTCACAAAACAAATGATTATCCATTACTGTTTTGGTATAGGCACATTTTTAATTTTGTAAACTTCCTTGCTTGCTGAAAAACACACTGCTCTCACCATGTTGTTGCCGCACTTGGTTCCAGTCAGTACCAGCCCTGGGTCAGGCATGTCGTCACCCAGATACACGTGAGTCCCCCGGCAAAGGATACGCCCACCTTCCGGCAGCGGGATGTTGGTCTCTATGGAGACTGCATTAGTTCCGATTACTGGCCGATTCGCCCCGCCCTGGCACTGGATCTTCCCACATTTAGCATCTCTGCATAAATATTAGATAAAAAGCGAAAAAGACAAATACATTTTATGATTTTATGCCATATGAATATTATTATCAAAACTGGCCATAATTCAGCAACTCTAGATTTCCAAACATGAACCAGCATGGCATGTATAGCAGATTCTCCATTGAAGTTTAATCAATCATATGCCAGCTATCCATCCATTTTCTGTAACGCTGATCCTACCCAGGGTCACGGGAGCCTGGAGCCTATCCCAGGGGACTTGGGACACAAGGTGTCGGACACCCTGGACAGGGTGCCAACCCATTGTAAAGCACAATCACACACCCATTCACACACTTCAGAGATACTAATCAGCCTACAATGCATGTCTTTGTACTTTGAAAGGAAACCGAAGTACCTGGAGGAAAGCCCTGAAGCACAGGGAGAACATGCAAGCTTCATGCACACAGGGCGGAGGCGCGAATCGAACCCCCAACCCCGATGGTGCTAACCACTAAGCCACTATGCCTCCCTCAATCATATGCATTTATGGAAATTATATTTAGCTGAAGGCAACTCATCAGAGCTCCAGGGATAGAGATATTAAGTCAGACATGGTAGTGTTTTCAATAACTAATATAGATTTTCATTTTATTTACCCTCTCTTGTCTCTTCCCAATTTGGTCACTTGCCAAGTCCCACAGACCTGGCAGCACTCCCCTATCATACGACAGCTAACAACCAAGGAGCATGAAGACTACTGCATGCTTCCTCCATGGCATCCTCCACATCTTTTCAAACTTTAACACACACGGAGGAAAGAACTATCCACCTTCTTCCTCATACATGAGCTAATTGGCTACTGTCACTGTGATTGACAGGGCCATCATATGCCATTCCTCCCACCCATACAGCAAGGACAATATTTGCTCCCTTACCTCTCGGCCATGGATGGCTGTGGAGAACACTTTTCCATTGCGACAGTGTAGATCTGTGATTTTCTTTTTTTGTCTTTTTGTTAGACTTCAGCCATAGTGACATTTGATAGGTTTTCCAGACCACCACATGTATTACTGTGGCAGTTGTGAATGGTAGAAGGAGTCTTGGAGAAGACATAGGTAATTGAATGAGTGTGCACACCTGAGTGTGATAAATGGTGATCTATTTATAGTCTGTGTGTTTTGCAATGAGCTGCTACATGGTAAGGAGTGAGAGCCGGTGCCGTCAAGCAGGCAGCGTCCTGATAAACCTCTCTCTCCAGTGCGCGCGCGCTCTCTCTCTCTCTCTCTCTCTCTCTCTCTCTGTCTGAGAATGTGAGGTTGTACTTTATTTTGTGTTTTTAAGTTGACAATTTGCTATGCTGAAACACATGGGGATTTAAAAAATAAATGTAACATTGTTCTCTCTGATGCCTGAATCATGATTCTCTTCATGCCCACCAGGGTGTCACAATTACATATGCATTTTAAGGCATGTCCTGATGAGAGGTCAAGCACGGAGAAGAGAGAGAGAGAGCGCGAGCGCGAGCGCGCAGGGAGGAACATGTGTTTGGTGAATGAGTAATCAGCTCTCTTTTTTCTGTCTCCCTCCTCCCTCTTCTCTCTATCAGTGTCCACTTCAGTAATTTGGGCAATCAGGCAATTAAATCCATCAGGAAGTGATCCGTGATCAGTGAAGTACTTGAAGTACCTGCCTGCTTCCTAATAGAGCAAAATGTTCAACAATGCGCTTCCTGTTTATGTAAATTGCAGTGGTTCCTCTTCTGCTTCTTTTTGTTTTTTGTCCCTGTCATACAGTACATGCCGTCTCTACAGGAAACCATAGGCTTTTGTGTGGGGAAACCAAGTCAAACAACATAACACTGGAAATAAAATGATGTTCCACTCATCTTTTTTTCTCTTCTTTTCCCTTCTCTGTTTCATTATTCTATTTATTATAAACGGAGAAGAAGAAAGAAAAATGTCTCACTGTGCTTCACATTTAGCGAATGAGCCCTTGGAGTCTTTTCCACAGTTGCCATATGGGTCTCCTGCTGAGTTCACCCTCTCAAAACAGATGCCTGGAGCTGGCTTTGCACCTACAACAAAAAAACAAAACACACACACACACAAAAGAGAAACACATATGCACCCATAAGCTTACAATTACTCTCTATATTCTTCATTGTCTGTTTGTTAGAAATGTGACATGAGTGTGAAATGTTTATTGTGAAAAGTTAATTTGGCAATTACGACCATATTTTTGCAATGTGACTATAAAGTTGGTCAGACAACCTGGTCCACTCAAGTTCAATCAAATTTAAAGAGGTGACTTCATATTCTCCACGTTCCTCTTAGTATTAATACTAGAACTGTCAAAATAACATCTTAATCATGTTCTGCTGATTTGTTGATGCCAGTAATACGTTTTTGTAGTTATAACACATTTTTCCTTTAGTTATTTCTAGGGCGCTTGCTCAAGCTCAAGCAATTTCCGTAAAGAAAACTAGACACTGGTGAATAAACCTATTTACCTCAGCATTTTTAGTAATAAAAACTGTGTTCACATGATCTGATGTAGTGAAAACAGAAGGGATGCCTGATTCTGAAGTGTGTTACACTCTGAACGGTACCAATCAGTTCTTTTCCTTGATGTTGGAGTGGAGTTAAGACGTAGCTTTCACCTGGTGATGTGAATATAGTATGCCTTTTAAAAGACTTTCTACTAAATGGCACAACCCCCCCCCCCCCAGAAAACGGAGATTGCAAGCTCAAATCCCGATGATGACACAGACATCAATGGCTGGGAGTCCAATAGGGTAAAACTGTCTGTGCTGTCAGGGTGGGAAGGATGACATACACCACTCTCTCCCCTGTCAATCATGGAGACACTAGCCACTCACGGGCATCTGTGAGCTCATGTATGCCGAAGAGGTTCATCAATCATCGTCCGATACAGCGCTGTGACTCACCTTGACCCCAGAGTGTGATACACTGCTGTTCATGTGTTTGGCAGATGCCATTGTAGCAGTGTCCGTCCACACCATGACACATGTGACCATCGTGCAGGTAAACGTTAGAGGGACAGTGAGGGTCAGAACCTGTGCAAAACTCCGGCAGATCACATGAGTTAGTGGACTCTCTGCACAGCGTACCTGCAGGCTTCAGCTAAAACACACACACACACACACACACACACACATAAACACACATAGTTAGCAATCATTATTACACATCATGATTCAAGGTGACTCCATTTGTCTTTTTAAATGGAACATGTGTAAGCAATAAAGCAGTACAGATCAATAAAAAAGACATCGAAAGCAACGCTTTTTAAAAAGGTAATAAATCATTGTCGTGTGTGTGTGTGTGTGTGTGTGTTACCTGACAGTCTTCACAACACTGGCCATGTGCACACACTGCATTCAACTTCAGAGTGCATGTACTGGCATTACAGCATGGGTTCATACATTCCTATAGAGACAGAAGGATATGTTTTATATTTAACCGTCCAACAGGATTCCAAAGAGAAACCATTAATGTTAATGAAGAACCTTTAACTATCCAAAGAACATGTTAGGATCCCCCGTTTCCCCCTGAAGTGTCATTTACTGGAGCACATGGTATGAGCCCACAGCATAAATAACTAATCACAGTCGGAGACTCATACACTTTGTGTTCGAGCCCAAAACTGATCCAAACTGGGACTAGCTTTGAGGCTCAAAACAGTGTAACTATAAAGACATTCACATTAGACACATATAAAAATAATAGAAAAAAAGACAAAATAAAAAGAAAAAAAGGGGTCCTTTGGGTGGCTTACAGTTCTATGTTTCTAAATGGTTTCTGCTTAGAATCTCTTCTGAAAGGAAATACTTCTGTTGTATGGTTTTATGTAGAACCTCAAAGGATTCCTATCAGACGGACAAATTAAACAACCCTACAGAACCCAAGGTACCAAACGGTACCTTTCCTTGTCACTGGAGTGGTACTATCAAGGAGACATCTTTTGGACCTTTAGTATACATCGTTTACCTTTAAAATGATTGAAGATGGACCTTAAGGACCAATGAGTTCCCTTTCAAACTTTACTCTAAAAGCGAATTACAGGTGCACCACATGCATTTTACATTCCCAGGTAAAAGACATAAGATATACACCATATATTCATCTGCACACCAGTGACAAGGAAAACTACCTCGTATTTTTGAGAGTGTAGATGGAACTGATTTTTCTAAAAGTGTGGGCTGATTTTCTGTTTTCTGTAAATCACACTGTGTGTGTGTGAGAGAGAGAGAGAGTGAAACTCATTAGTATTACAGATGTGTCTCTCTTGGCCTATAAACTTGTGCCATAGCACTGATGGAGACAGAAGATTGAGGCATATTTATTGCTCTTCTGAGCTGCCATTGCATTTTGGGTTAAAGATCAATAAACAGACATGAAGAGCAATAAGATTCCTACAGGGCCATGTCACTAACTGTACTAAAGTGTGAGGGATTTTAATGCATAATGTGCTTCCCTGGGCCTGCTCCGGGTGTGTGTGTGTGTGTGTGTGTGTGTGTGTCTTTGTGTGTGTGCGACTCAGATTTCTGGGGATTTGTCCCAGCATGGTCCAGGCCAAAGCATCTGCCTGAAGAGTGTGTTTATGTTACTTGTCACAGATTTGGGTCATAATATACCATAATGGGGCATGACTAATGCTGGTGTGTTAATGCTTGGACTGGGAGATTGAATTAAGATGATTTCGTGTGCGTGTGTGTGTGTGTGTATGTGTGTGTGTGTGTGTGTGTGTGTGTGTGTGTGTGTTTGAGAGAGAAAGAGAGAGAGAGAGAGAGAGAGAGAGAGAGAAATGCAGTGTCCTCATTAGACCCTTACATCTCTCCAATGAGAGGGAGACAGATGAAAAGCAGTGCAGAATCCATGTGGTCTTAAAAAAATCACTGTTTCTTACTTCTTGAAGTGAAATAGGTAGAGATATTGGCATATCTTTTATTACATGTTTTGTATGGTCAGTGTTATGGTACAGTTGTCATACAATATGTGAAATAACTCTGTGTTATTGTATGACATAAGCTGTCATGGCCACTTAGACATTACGACACCTAGCATGAAAATGACAAACAACACTGTTATATTGCTGATCATCAACTGTTTGTATAATGACAACTCATTGACAGCATATGACAGGCATGATAGGTGTATGATGTGATTACATAACACATATCACATACTTAATGACAACTGTCATTCCACTTGACACATAAAAAAAAGTCATAAAAATGACTTTTACACGATATAGCTTCATTCTAATAAAAGATAATGCCTCCTATTATGATAGAGTTTTACTCCAGAATCATAAAGACCGAGTCATGACATTTGGTCAACGTCAGCCTTTCCATTGGGTCAGCACTGGCAGGCTTGTTATGAAACGTTCTCCATTAATAGTTATTAATAAATGATCAATGAACCTATTAACAATGCATTATTAATAATATTTGCAATGATTTAAAGATTAATGTTGATCTGATGACCATACAGCTAACTTGTTAAGATGGCGCACTGCACGATGACCATGCACGACGTTTAATAAATTCTACCCATTTTTTAACATGTACCACTTTTTTTTATTTTATTTACTAAATTCCCCAATAATGAATATGTTGAAACTGCCCCCAGTTTGAAAACAAGAAAAATATCATGATATATAGTACGTTTATCATAAACTGACATACCTCGAGATCTCCACAGTCACACTCCTCCCCCTCTTCTACGTATCCATTGCCACACTTCTGTCCTCCGTAGAGCACCTTCACCTCAGGCATGTTGAAGAGACACATACCCACTCCCTTATCCAAACTCACCAACAGGTCTTTCTTACTGCACGAACTGAACACAGTGGGGAAGGGGTACCTGCAGAGAGAGGGGATGGGGAGTCTAAGCAAGTCTACCTGCATTCGTACTGCCTTGTAAATAGTAATTTGCAAGTTGGAATAACATAATTTCCCACTTCGGCACGTTTGACGTGTGAAGTAAAAAAACAAACAAACCAAAAACATGGAAAGCTTGTCGTTTGTTTGCTCTATCAGAGCACGTAAAGCTCATAAAAACCTACTTTAACCATACTTTTACAATTACAGGCTGCCCTGTGTGTGCAGAGTTTGCATGTTCTCCCCATGTGGGGATTTCCTTCGGTTACTCCAGTTTCCTCCCCAAGTCCAAAGACATGCATGGTAGGCTGATTGGTATGTCCAAAGTGTCCGTAGTGTATGAATGAGTGTGTGAATGTACGTATGTGATTGTGCCCTGCGATGGATTGGCACTCCGTCCAGGGTGTACCCCGCCCTGTGACCGATGCTCCCTGGGATAGGCTCCAGGTTCCCCTCGACCCTGTAGGATAAGCGGTATAGAAAATGGATGGATGGATGGATGTATATTAACTGATCTAAAGCCAATACTGCTATAAATTAATTTAAAAAGGACACTCTAAACTCTTCACAGTGTGAGCAGCCATGTTGATTTGAAATCACTCTGTAAATGGGGAAGGAACTGATAGTTTAGCCCAGTGGTTCTCAAACATTTTCAGCATGAGGCCCCCCTTATGCAGGGTGCATCCCTTTGTGGCCCACTAGAGTTGAAATTTTCTCAATTGAATTTTTTTCACGCTAGGCTCTTCTGTATTAACTTTCTCAGCTGAGAGACTGTGTCCTCTATCTAAAAGTTATTTTAAATAGTCTTAGGTTTTATCAGCGTGTGGCTAACAGTACATTAGTATATCAACGGATGTCTCTGTTTGGTGTGTGTCTTAGTGTGCTGTGTATTATTGATTTAATTTATTCATATTTCTCATTTTTATGTACATCATAGTTCAAAGGTTGACAATCCCGACATACAGGTAAAATTAATTAAAAAAAAACTAATGTTCTAGAATTTCTACACGGCCCCCCGATGTCTTCTGGCGGGCCCCCAGTTTGTGGGGCCACGCCCCCCAGTTTGAGAACCACTGGTTTAGACGACTACCCCAAGCTGACAAGTTGAAATTTCAAACTGAGGAAGTGTTTTTGGTGACTTTTACCGGTTGTAGGTGGGGAATTACAAGTTGCAACTTCACCTCGAACATAGCATAAGAGACAGAGAGAGACAGAAAAGAGAGAGAGAAAGAAAGAGACAGAGACAGAGAAGGACATGCCTTAACTGTTTTAAGCAAACTTACAACACTAAGTTTGAAGCACACTAAGTAGTAAAAGACTGAGATCAAGAAAATCTCAGGGGAAGTCAGGGGAAGAGAACGATAGAGAGAGATCTTAAGCCAAAGTGTCAAGTGTAAAGTGAAGGAGTGATGAGTAGAGTGAGATGAATGGACATCAATTCTCACGACATGTCTGCTGATCTCATCTCCTCAGCTCTCCTCATGAATGCCAGACTTATTCAGTAATCAATTCATCAACGTGCAGCTGAAGTGGTGTCAGGATGGTGCTGAGTCATGAGATACTCTGAGATAAAAAGTATTTACAAGACGACACACACTCTGTCTCACACAAGTCATCCCTCAGCCTTATGTTACAGACAGAGAGAGGAGCTAGACGTTTCTATTTCGTGCTGCCAATAGTTCAGTTTTATTGCAAAAAGTTTGTGAGAGACATGAAGAGAGAAACAGACACAGAGAGAAAGGAAAAAAGACAGAGGACGTCCTTGTTTCAACAAAACTCAAAAACAAAGACAGTAGAGAAATAAATGAGTGGATTTAACGTTCATAAAATCATAAAAGCTTTGTAAAGTTAATGGGAAACTATTCAATGTGAGACTTGCTCTACCATTTATTGATGCTCTTTGTTGTTTAATGATTAATTATGTGGTCATGTAAACAGAATATACAGTATATAAAAAGTTTCTTTCAGCTTTTATTTCCTTACTGGTATTTATATGTAGATGTGTTAAACGACACAGAACATAGCATACTTTGTATCAGACACACCCAAGATTTGTAGGCGAACAAAAGTATTGGAACACGTGACTGGCAGGTGTTACTTGTTACCCAGGTGTATCCTGTTCGATTTGTTATATTGTTTGTAAATAAATAAATAGCTTTGAACATGTACTCTTGGCTTTAGCCCCCAGTTTCACCTCTGATGACCTGTGCATTTGTTCTTAAAAAGGATAAGCCTACATGAAGATCAGAGAGCTGTCTGGGGGGCTCTGAAACAAAAAGGTTCTATGTTTTATGATGTTTAACACATCTAGTTGTAAATACCAGGAAATAAAAGCTGAAATCCTAAACTCTCATCTCATTTCCAGCTTTTGATCTCAAACTCAAATGTCTTTGGTGTACAGCAAAAACAAATGAATTGGCCTTGCTGTTCCATTAGCTTCAGAGGGGACTGTAATGCATTGCTCAACCATAATAGTTTCACTGTCAAGCTATTGAAAGATATTAGATATTAGTCTCCCATCTACAGTAATATAACCTCCAGCTGTCACTGAGAACCAGAAAGAGAAACATAATGCTGTCCTTCTTTAAAAAGAGAAATGGAAGAAAGACTTTATTATGTGGAATTTGCAGTCATACAAAACTCCAAAATAATGACCAGGAAAGTGACTCTAAAAACTAATAAAGTCTGAAATTTATGTCAGATCATGCTTCAGTAATTGTTTACTGATTTATTCGTGGTTTGCCCAATAATTATGAAAGAGCAGCATATGTCATGTATTTAGGAAGATTTTTTTATTATTATTGACTGACTCATGGAGACCTGGAGGTCTTTTTTTTTTTTTTTTTTTTTTTTTTTTTTTTTTTTCATTGTCAGATTGCTTAAGTAAACACATTTTTGCCAAAATCTCACTTTTTCCAGTCATCAGAATTGTTTTGTGCATATAAACATACTCATGTAAATATTTCATCTTTCGGGAACACACATCCCTCAGATGTGCAAGCACACTGTTTTACACGCAGTACACTGTTACAAATAATGGTTCCTTCAGGGTCCTTTGAATAGTTAAGGGTTCTAGGTTCCTAAATAAGTTCTATTTGGAACCACTTCTAAAAGGAAAGTAAACTTTCAGGGTGTAATATGGATTTAAACAAAAATGTTTCATTGTCCTTCTATGCTGCCAGCATGCACGTGCACGTGTGCACCCACCCACACACACACACACACACACACACACACACACACACAGAAAAAACAAACACTCACATAGATACTCCAGATCCTTTTTTTTTTGTTAGAAAACAGCTTTCCAAACTCACACTGCAAATGCACTCAGGTCTGGGAAATGAGTACATCTGTGGAAACACCCTTAGACAAAAGGTTCCTTCTTACACACTAAATGGTTCTTTGTTTTATCTCTCTGCAGAAGCATTTTAAGGTTCTATGTAAAACCCTTCAATAGTGTTAGGGCTGTGGGATATAATGATTCAACCTCTACACAATATTACACTGCCATGCTATCCAGTGACAATTACTCCAAATATATTATATTAGCAGAGTTTACTGCTATGGCACCACAGAAAAGTGCTTGCTCTATTGTATCTCACTGTATGCTCAACTTAACTAACATTAGACACGCACTGTATATAATTAACCTGAGTTAACTATATTTATTTGTGATGCCAATGAAAATTTTGGCCGTAAATGGTAAAAAAAAAAAGGCTCTTTTGGTTTTCGGATGAAAGAGAAAAAAGAAAATTTTGACCTAAAAAATATTAAATAGGCCTACAAAATAAATGGAAAACTGCAATATTCCCTTTGTCACTTATCTGTATAGGAACGAGGTGTTACTCATCTGTATATATTCATATTATTATTCATCTGTGCATACAATGAGATGTTCATAGTGTATGTATTACTATTATTATTACTCTTATTCTTATTTTAATATTCCTATTATAT
>JANDJT010000032.1:5500715-5533167 GCA_024331685.1 Stegophilus panzeri
TTCACACAGGCCCAGTTGGTATTGGATAACTTTTTTGCTTCAATAAATAACATTATCATTTAAAAAATGTATTTTGTGTTTACTCAGGTTGCCTTTGTCTTATCTTAGATTTTGTTTTAATTTCTGAAACAATTTAGTATGTGACATGAACAAAAATCAGGAAGAAATCAGGAAATATAAAATAAAAGAAAATCCTTTTGCACAGCACTGTAAGTACTGATGTCAAATCGGAGTATTAACACCTTTATAGTCATATTGTACTCCGTGAGGGCCTGCGCAGTCCCTTTATTTAAAAATAAAGGACTTGATAGATGATAAATAAAAACAGGTGTGTTAGAAAGGAAAAAAAATCTCGTCAATATGTAGTGCTTTGGTCCTTTGCACATTAGAGCAATATGCTGTGTTGACATTTAATTTGGGTTTACCTTGTCCACATAGTTGGCGATCTCAGCCAGCCTCTGTTTCACTTTCTCCAGATCCTTGCCCTGTTTCTGATACTGAAATAACACAAGATGCATGTTTTACGCTACTCAAAAGAGGCATGTTACATGTGGCAAATAATTTTCCAGTGTCCAGTTCCAAGCTCCACTTCAGCACAGATGTTAAGGCTCTTTCTCATATTTTGGCAGCTTGGACATGCTGAGCTTGTTTTGGGCCATCAGCCGAGGGAATATAAAAGAGTTTGTACAGAATCAAAGAATGGAAACATTTCTTCCATGTTCTGTATGATTACTGCCTTTGGGGTTGTGAGTCATGGGTTGTAACTCTAATCAGAAACTGCCGAACCTTTAAGTCTCGTTTGCTTTTGGCATTCCAAGAAAGATTTGCGTAACATTATTCATTTTATTTTTCAGCACAACTAATGAAGCCCTACTTATGAGTGGAGAAACTTCTAGATTATAATACCATAAGTCTTGTCCCTTCGGGTTATCAATTTTCTGCTCTGGTTAAACGAGGTATGACCAAGGAGGATTCTCACTGCTAGAATGTTGACTGAATTAGAGGCACTATGATATATACAATATATATCACTGATTTGCAATAATGATCCTAAATACATTAGAATAGAATGTAAATTCATTCTAAGAATGTATTTTTTTCATTTACTGAGTGAAGTAAGTAAGTACATAAAGGTTTACTACCTTATTTACTATTGATGTACCGTCTATACACTTGCTTTATATTTGTAGGTAAATCTAATACTTATTTTCTCAACAAACTGGTTAAGAGGGCTAGTTCTGTCCTGGTCTACCCTCTGGACAGCATAGAGGTGGTGGGGGAGAGGAGGATATTAGCTAAGCTGGCATCTATCATGGGCAATTCCTGCGCTACCACAGGTCCTTCATCCCTACAGCAGTCAGATTCTTTAATGCAATAACAACATAATGTAGCACTGCTAGCTGTTTTGCATCATCAACCTACACATTATTATTATTTGTTGCTCACCCCTCTATTGTTAACTGTGCAATAATCCATTTATCCTTTCATGTATATAAACAAGGTGTTACACATCTGTATATATTCAAATTTGTATTCATCTGTACATACATTGAGGTGTCCATAGTGTACATATTACCATTATTATTATTTTCTTACTACTGTTATTCTTATTTTTCTATTCCTGTTATATATATGTTTTTTAGATACTTTCTTTTTTTTTTTCTTTTCAATTCTATTCCTATTTAATGTGTATTCTTTCCTATATGTTTTTTGTGTAATTGAGCTGCTGTAACGAGGGAATTTCCCCAGTGTGGGATCAGTAAAGTTTATCTTGTCTTATCTTATCTTATCTTATCTTGTCTTATTTTGAGTTTACTCTGAAGAATACTAAGCATATAATTATCAGTGACTGTATAGTACTAAGGGGGGCAAGGTGGCTTAGTGGTTAGCATGTTTGCCTTGTACCTCTGAGGTTGGAGGTTTGACTCCTGCCTCCTCCCTGTGTGCATGCATGTTCTCCCTGTGCTTTGGGTTACTCTCAGTAATAGAGCAGGTGCGTTGTTTTAACAATGAATCCTGGTTGTGGCTCTACCCAACACCACAATACATCAGCATACATGTAATAAACTTGTAGTATACTTGAATTGATTTTTTTTTTCTGCCTTAATCCATGGCATACTACAGATATACACACTTTGTAGATCACATGGCTATAATGAAAATGCATTTAATACGTAACTCCTATGATACACATTTCTATGTTATTTTAGAAACTTTGTGAGTGTGAGAATGTTGTCAATTATTTCTAGCATAACTTTTAGTATGATTTCTGTGTGTTTGGCCTTTGCTTTAACCTTTAGCCCGTGACTTCCAATTTGTAGCCAATTTGAAATGCTGTAAGGGATCATGTTACAATGTTACCAAACAGGAAACGTCTGATATCCACAAAAGGCATCTACCACCTGCTAATGTGCTTAACTTTGAGTTTTAAGATCAGGTTAAACTTAACTGATAATGTTACAGTAAACTCTATTGAAAGAACTTTATTCTTTCATAGGTAATGTAAACTCAATGGACACACAATACACATGAGAAATGTTCTGCTGTTATTTAATCCACTTTTGATGGGAAGAAATGCATCACTCTCTAGACATTTATTTATCATTTCAAAGCATATTTCCAACAAAGTATGTTTAAGACTTTAAAATTTTGGAAGCTGTATGAACTCTCTAATAATCTGCACAAATGCATTGATAGGTCAGACTTTGTATTTAGAAAATGGAAAGAGAAAGTACCACCTGATAGTTTCAGCTGGAACCGATTTGTGAAAAATCATTTTCAATTGCATTTGGAGGACATGAAGTCTAGTTTTAAACAGACAAATTAGGCAAGGGTCAAGTAGCTGCAGCTGGAGGTCTTCTTTTCCTGTCACAGTCCAGATTAATGACACTAAAGTGCTACTTAAACAATCCTTCAACCGACTGAGCCACATGAATGAACTCTCTTCTTTTCTACAACCCCAATTCCAAAAAAGTTGGGACGCTATGTGAAATGTAAATAAAACCAGAATGCAATGATTTGCAAATCTCATATGTTATTCACAATAGAACATAGAAAACATATCAAATGTTTAAACTGAGGAAATGTACCACTTTAAGAAAAAAAAATAAGGTAATTTTGAATTTGATGGTCGCAACACGTCTCAAAAAAGTTGGGACGGGGCAACAAAAGGCTGGAAAAGTAAGTGTTACTGTTCTGTTTTTATTTACATTTTACATGGCATACCAAGTTTTTTTGGAATTGGTTGTACCAAAATAATCAACAACTGTGCTTCAACAGTTTCCTCTTCAACTTAGCACCCTAACAATAGATCAGAGGGCACAACCCAGACCTTAGGGTTAGAGGGCCATGATCTTGTAATAAAACCATTTCTGCATTCCCATGCATGTTTTCAGCAGAGAAATAAGAAGAGACAAGGCCAATGTTCATTATAATCTATATAGAAGTTTGTTTCTGCTTGACAAAAGAGGTCACCTTCATATTTATTGCTAAAGAAAAATGGTTGAAAGTGTATTTTTAGTTACATACCTCTCGGTTATCTGCTACAATGATCAGTTCGACATATTTAGTGCTGCTCTGAGCTTGTCTTTTGTACTGCAGAGAGAGTAAACAGAAATAGAAGTGAGAGGAGTGAGAGGTAAATGAATCAAGAAAGATTGAAAGTAAAATGCTTAAGGAGAAAGAGATTGGGAAGGAAAGCGAAAAATGTATTTTAAAAACCCCACAATAATAACAAAATAAATAAATAAATAAATTGGCAGACAAGTTCATTTCTGAAGGAAAGATTTAACAAAATGCAAAAATGCACTCCAGTTTTAAAAGGCTTTTCTGAAGTGCGACACAAGTGCACTTTCTCTTTCCTTAAAACCACAGAGTTCGCCATCATAACTTTCTAAATTGAATCGGCTTTCTGAAGCTGTTTTGGAGGGGTTTTTTTTGTAAGTCTTTTTTAGACCACCATTACTGCGTACTGCAATTTTTTGTAGGCGCTTCAGTAGAAGGGCTCTAAATAAAAAATAAATAAACGAATAAGTAAGTGAGTTAGTAAATAAGTAAGTAGATAACTAAGCACGTAGGTAAATAAATAAATAAATGTGTACTACCTTCTTGTACTAACTATCTATAACAGGGTTTTAGCTGGATAGTATTCTTGATCTAATATGAAGATATTTTATAAGCATGATGGAAAGTCGCACTAGATAATGGCATCTGCTAAATAATTTATATGTGAATTCTGATTTTCTTTGCATGGTCTCATACTAAGAAATGCTGCAAAGGTTAAGGATAAGTTAGGGATATTGTTAAGATTTATACCTCTTCCTTCAACGTGCTTGTTCAAATTCAGAATTTTTTTCATGCCAGGTTCCTTTTTGTTTGTCTAATACACTCCATCAAACAAGCCATTCATGAGTTTAAGAATACAAACTCACTGGATTTGAAATTATAGAAGCAGTATTAGAAAGACTTTGTATAGAAGTATAAAAGTATCTATAATAGAGTCACTTAGCTGAGCAATTGATGAGGATTGTAAATGACTGGAAAAACAACACTTGGCTGGCTTCCTGATTCTGAACAGCGACCATTTCTCTTTGTTGTCAGTGTCTGATCTCTTTAATGGATATAAAAGCATGTGTACATCAGTGGTACTCTTCACACTGAGAGCGACTGTGATTGCTGCTCTTAGCACACATACTGTACATTTCAGCAAAACCACTGGTTCAAGTCTGAAAACGTTCCAGAGCCGTGACATCTGCTACAGTAGGTAGTGATTGAAACAAAAAGTCGAATTAGGCATGCTTATGAGGAAACTTCTTCAATATGTGTCAAACCATATTAGAGTAATATCTTATGTCAGGAGCAATCTGGATCACTGATTTACATCATATACATAGACAGAAAGCTACCTGATTTGACCTTTGATCAAATGAATGAATTACTACCATTCCAAACCCTTATATCTGTTTTGCTATTGCTTTTTTTTTGTCTCAAAGCTGATCAGACATGAATTGAATTCGTTCAAGACCTCAGTCTATGATGTATAGAAGTTGCTGTAGGTGTTGTTTAGTCACACACAATATGCCGACCTTGCACTTCTATTGCAAGACACTATTGATGATAACATTGCTGGTGAAACTGCTGAAAGTGATGCCATAAAAAACCTGATATTAAAAAAAAACAAAAAAAACGTGGTGTAGATACAGAGTTACAGCTATTGTGTGTGTATAAAATTATGCTGAAGCATACCTGAGCCAAACAAATATTGAATGTACCTTTGATATGTGTATTTGCCTGGAAAAAGTACACATGGAAGAGTATTTTCCGTGCTTTAGGCAAGAAGCGATGAAAGAAGTCATACACATCACTCTATGCAGAGTACTGGTGCTTTGATTGATCAATGTTCTGGCTGCAAGGCTTTTGGCAGGAATTTTTCCATTGTTTAAATCATAAATGA
Source organism: Stegophilus panzeri (assembly GCA_024331685.1). NCBI lineage: Eukaryota > Metazoa > Chordata > Actinopteri > Siluriformes > Trichomycteridae > Stegophilus > Stegophilus panzeri. Next base: position 5,506,168 of record JANDJT010000032.1, read on the forward strand.
TGATAACTGACACTGCCAAAATGCAGCAATTCAGTCTGCAGATAATCCGGTATTGGTATTTAATTGTCATGTGTTGGGGACACGGTGGCTTAGTGGGTAGCAAGTTTGTCTCACATCTCTGGAGTTGGGGGTTCAATTCCTGGCTCCGCCCTGTGCCCTGAGTACCCTGAGATAGGACCGAGGCTCCCAGTGACCCTGTGTAGGATAAGCGGTACAGAAAATGGATGGATGGATGGATGGATGGATAAATGTGTGTCATGCTACTGTCCTGTGTTAAAGCATATAAGGCCATGGTACATTTGCCTTGGTCCTGCTTAGCTCACCCTGTTACCATGCGAGCTGAAGAAGTCCCCATTAGTGTCTGAGAGTCCTGTAGTGTAGGAGACATTGTGTCCATGTCCACATGTCCCCTGCTTCAAGGTGAGATGCTCTCCTCTAAAGACATGATGTAGAGTGCTGTTGGGCTTATGTGCTGGCTCCAGCACCAACACTTTATCTTTAAGTGTGATCAGCCCTCTGTGAAAAGAGAAAGAAAGACAGAAAGAAAGATAGAAAGATAGATTAACACTGTAGCGACTGAAGGAATCTATATTGAGAGAGAAGTGTAAAGTAATTTAATGGAGTAGTTAAAGTGTAAATAGCGCACGATGCTCTTCAGGGAAGTGCTCTTTCCGCTTTCCCACAGCATAAAAACGGTCTGGAAACTGGGTTATTTCAACATCCAAGCCACTGCTGGTGAACTCAGCATCAATTTTGGGGATATTTTATTGAAACAACTGTACATTCAGTTCCAATCCTGATATTTAGTGGTTATGGGACTCGCTTCAACAAGCTTTTCTCACACTTTACAGTTGCACGTTGATTTAAAGTGACATGCTCCTCTGTGGAGAAAGGGCCAGACTCTATGCTTTCTTAATACACCCACAGTGCACACACAGACCACATAAACACTTATGTAAACCACACTCACACCAACACTGCCAACCAAAATCAACACTAATTTGTTTTGGCCTAAGTGCCAAGAAACACAGATCTTGTCAGGGGAGCACTGTGTGTGTGTATCTGCTGCACGGTTTGAAGACAGACTGTGTGGCTTGAGACAGGTTTTCAGGGAGAGATGTTGGATCCCGTTTGCAGGATAATGTTCCTGATGCTATCAAGCAGAATTATGAGAGTAATAATTCTGAAGCAACACGCTCCAGTGTGCCTGTGTGTGTGAATATGTGTATCACTGGAATATTTGTTTTTCCAAATCTAACTTATCATAGTTATATGAGGATCTTTCCTGATGATATGACTCCTGGATACATTCCATGTAATTCATTTTATTGTTCAGACAGCTGGTCCTGGATTACATGTTTTTTTGGCAGCTACATTTATTCATACCATCATTCACCAGCATCACAGCATCATAGCAGGCTATGCTGATGTTTGTGGGGTTCTATCTATATCTTCAATGCTATGAACATCATTGATTCAGGTCGCTATGGTGACTCACCTGAGTCCTGTGCAGGTACTGAGGATGACGCCGGATTGCGGATAGCCCTTCACCTCTCCATGGTAGTAACAGTTCACCTGAAAAATTCCAGATTATATAAATACAGCAAAATGAAAGATGGCTGACTTTGAAATGTGTGTGTGTGTGTGTGTGTGTGTGTGTGTGTGTGTGTGTGTGCATATTTAGTAGGTGAGATGTAGGTGTGGGAGAGAGTGATTGCTGATAAGACACACTCCTGAGCTTTTCTTCACCGAGCTGGGGGTTTGGCAGTGATCCAGTTATGTTTTCCTTTAGTTTTACTTCACTTTGCTTCCAAAACTGTTACACACCTGTTAACATCTCCCTGAAGGAGTTAATACACCGCAGTCATGCTAAATCATCATTACCCTTTAATAAATTAATGTATAAAATAAATAAAAGTAGCTATGCACCTAATTAATCATTAAGACCTGTTTCGTATTGTCTCACAAAAACATTTGACAAAATTATTGCCATCCCAAACAAATTGTCTAAACCTTTTTTTTTAGTTGCTGTCAGTTACCACAATGTATGTTATTGCCTGGGGTATTAATAATTGTTGGGCGTGACACAGTGGCACGGGGGATCGTGTTACCACCTCATAGCTCCTTGGTCCCTGGTTCGAACAACTGGCATCCCAAACAAATTTTACGAATCTCAGAGGTGACTCAGATTCCTGAAATCTGACAATTCATCTGATCATGTTTATACACATTTTAATGCACTCTTTTTACCAGAGGGCCAAAAATGGAATTACCGCCTGTTTTTGGCGTGCCCGTGTTCAGCACTGAAATTATTTGTGATGTCACACTAATGGCTCATATAAAAGTAGACACTCAGGGCTTTAAGTATTTTTTAAGTATTTTTTTTTTTTCTCCGCCTGTGGAATGGAACGCCATTGTACTGCGAGAAAAGGGTTAACTTTATGAACTATATTTAAACATCAAAATAAAATTTGTACCAGTTTAGATGGATTTATAACAAACCCATTGAGCTTTGCACAAAGACACCCTAATAGTCTAAATCTAAACTTAACCTTTGTAACTTTCCCATATAAATACTTTCAAGTAATTTGAATGTCTTGAAAAGATGTAATGCATCTAATTTCAGTTCAAATAATTAACTTTTACCTTGAGTACATTTGAAATTTCTAATACTATTATAATGTTTCTTTAGGTTAAAAATGGATAGAAGGAAGGTACTGACTGCTGTCTTTAGCTGAGTGCAGTTTTGATAACCTTACACTCAATAAGTAATCTTTACCAACAGGAAAATATCACCCTGTGTAATGTCATTTTCCTGAAGGGTGCCAATAATTCTGGAGTTGACTGTACTCATGATAACTGTCAATCAAAGTACATAACACAAAAGTAGCAGGGATGAAAAATGAAATAAAACAGAAAGAAAGCTATACATAGGTATAGCAAAACAACATATTTCATATTTCACAAATCTGGTTTGTTTCATTCAGAAGGGAGGACTTGTGCAGTTTGGAACGAAAGCCTGGGGTTTCTATTCTGGCATTGAGCTCTGGCCCTTTTACCCAACTACACAGTCAAACACAATGCAGACACTCACACTCCCTCTGTCTGTACCTCAATCTGCTTGCAGGCTTTCAAAGGGAAATATGATGTTTTTAAAAAGCCAGCAAATGCAGTGTGTTTCGTTTAAGGTCTTGTTCTATCATCCAGACGAGGTTTCAAATCATTACGGTATATCTGTGCTGAGGCTCAGTCCCACTCTCACGCCCCGGCATGTCTCCCTGCTCGACCTGTAATTTGTCAGCTTGTCGCTCTGGTCTGCACGAGCTGACAAGGAGGACAGCTCTGAGTCGTCACATCCACAGGAGCCTTATTTCCTGTTGCCCAGAGGCAAAAAAGACATTTGAGGGCAGTTGCAGTAAATCTGAAACACACGGCAGCAGACAGGATCAAGCAGAGGGTCAGATTAAACAAGCGCTCCTGATTTCATGAAAGTGTGGATGTCATAGGATGCCATCCAGGTAATGAAAAAGAAACATGCCTCCATGTGGTATTAATTCAGCATCCACAGGCTATTTTACATGGTTCGGATAGAGCATAGGGTTGCCATATAGGTAAATATTAGAGGTCCATGGATAATCGCAAGCATTTGCAATAACAAATGGAGGTTGATTTATTTCACCACTTAAGACTAGTTTGGCTGTACAGGTCGCTTCAGTATAAACTTGGATGCTGGATCACTCACAGTATTGGTGAGAACTTTTACCAACACACTGACTCACCAATGAATGAACTGGCATTACATTTAGCCAACATCTAGCAGCAAGGATTTTTTTTTTTTAATTGATGACATCATTAAATTATGACACAGAGTCCACAATATGGCATAACCAGTGGCTTAATCAAATATGTCTTCATTAAACAAATCAAATAAACAAAAAAATGTGAAAAAATAAAGCCAGGGATAATTAAGAGTATGAACAGAGTATCTAGCATATTAGTGGTCAGCAGAATAGTACAGATTTGATGAAAAAAAAAACCCAGTAGTAAGCTTTTCGGCCTTGACACTTGACGTGTAAATAATAACATTATTTCACAAATTATTCCTTCATACGTTCATCCAGCAGACATTCCCTCTGACTTGTCTGATATCTGACGTCATAATAGCTCATTTGAATACTAATTATATTTTCCCATAAGCAGAAGAAATGGTCTTCAAATACAGTGTATTAATCTCCAGTGGCAATGCTGAGTCATTACTGCAGACTGCATGGGAAAGGTTCTACTCTATTATCAGAGAAATAAATGGGCAAATAAGGAGCACTGTGGGAGAAAAAGATCCAGTTGAGGTCATGGTTAATACACCAAATTCACATAGTGCATTCAGGATCAAAGTTCTGCACAGGGTTTATATGGTGCGTCATTTTGGTGTGTTGTGTTCCAATTTATTTATGTCTAAGAGATCGTGAGGCTGTCTGGGTTGAAAGAAAATAAAACAGAGGCAGATGGATGGAAGCTCTTTGACGCACAAAAGAAAACACACCCCAATAAGCAAATCTCTTTGTAAATACACAATAATGTATCCATGGTCTCCTCCCGAGCATTTCTGAGATCCTCCAGAGCAGTTCATCCCTGTTTAATGGACAAGATAAGCTGCCCTGTTGCCTAGTGATCAAACAATGTTTGATCACCAGGAACTGAGTCGATTTTAGCATGTTTAAATCTCCAGACAAATATTAGATGTGTACAAATCAACAGATACAGAGATATTGTTAACACACTTGAATTTGAACACATTTGCATTACAGGCCTGTAATGGTTCTAGACCATAGAACGGAGGCAGTTACTGACTGCAAATCATTTCAAATTCAGTGTCCTGAAGCACAAAGCCAAAAGATAAACATTATCCCTGTTCACTTAGAGACAGCTCTATACACTGAGTTACCAGTTTATCCTGTATAAACCAATAACACTTCTATAATTATGCTATATATATAATATAGCATAATTATATATGTATAATAATGCTATATTATATATAGCATAATTATACATAATGATATACATATTTACTAACATATCTTCACAATTGTCACTCCAACATGGTAGTCACTAATTTGAGAATAGAGAATGGTCCATAACTCAAGAAGCTTGGCAAACTGGGAGAGCCTCAGAGTAGAGCACTATTTTGTCTTCTGGGAAACATGTAAATATTGTATGTATCTTCTGAAGGGCAGTACTAAATTAAAAAACAAAGAAAACAAAATAATAACAAATTACACCTATCATCCTGTTCAAAAGTTTACACCCCCCTGGCTCTTAATGTATCGTGTTGCCTTCTTGAGCATCAGTGAATGTTTGCACCTTTTGTAATAGTCGTGTACGAGTCCCTCAGTTGTCCTCAGTGTGAAAAGATGGATCTGAACATCATATAGTCACTGCTGGAAAGGGCTCAAATATGCAGAAGATGCTGGAAAAGCAAAGAATGTGCAGGACCTGGAGGATTTTTCTGAAGATCAGTGGGCAGTTTAACTGCTCAGGACAAACAATGGACTCATGAATAACTATCACAAAACATAAAAACATCATGTCGTTGATCCTCCAGGTAACAACACAGTATTAATAATCAAGCGTGTGTAAACTTGTGAACTGGGTAATTTGTGTAAATTCAGTTATTATTATGTCTTGTGGACTATATGTAGACATATGTTCTGTGAAATAGCTTATTCAGGGCAGAACTAAATAAAAACAAAATGCAATGTTTATGTTTACTCTCTTTTTTTGAATTAACTTAATAATTATTAAAATTTTGGAGGTTCTACAAGGCGTATGTAAACTTTTAACCTTGAGTGCAGTTCCTGCTACAGCTGTATCGTGCACATCCGACTGGACAGAGAACCCAGGGCAGACCCAGTACCTGCTGTAGAGATTATATCTCATAGTTAGCTTGATAACATCTGGGGAGCCCCCTGGAGGAGCTGGAATCTGTGGCTGGGCCTAGATAAGTCTGGACTGAACTTATCAACCTGTTGCCACTTTGACCTTCACCAGGGAATGTGAAAGGAAAATGAATGAATGAATGGTCCACCAAACAAATAACATCTGGACAGCAGTGGTTTTATTTAAAGGCAGTTGATTTACACTGATGGACAGTGGAGATGATAGAGCAGCAATTGTAAACATATGAAGGTCTCCCATGTAGTAGATGTACCCAATAAACCAGCAACTCACTACAAATGAAAAGTGACAAATTTTGTTGGGTTTTTTGTGTGTTTTTCTGGGGTTTTCATTCATCAACCATGCGCATGCATAATTTTGTGTGTAAACCATGCATATGCACATTTCTATATATAAAATATGTCAATTTATCAAGTTTTTCTTGCATATTTATGCTCACTCCTGACCATGCATATGCAGAAACCTAGTGGTAGACAAGTGTAATTGTGGGTAAACTGATTATTAGGAGCTTTCATCCCACTTACTGTCAATCATATCAGCATAATTGACAGTGTAATTACTGTTTTTTTGGTGCTCACAGCAAGGAGCAGGCTCATAACAGATTAAATCTAAAATAAAAGTGTATAAAAGGCATGTTTAAAGATTGACTGGGAGGATGCCTTGCTTCAAGATTTGTCACATTCGGCTTTGTGCAAGGAGGAGACTGTTTTTAAGAAGCACAGGAAGCTTTGCTGAGAGCGATGAGTAACTCACCAGTCAATTAGCTTTTGTCCAGTTGATATCTATTCTAGGGTTTTTAGCCATGGGTACATTTCAGTGACAAACTGGAGCCAAGTCTAACATTTCCAAACCAACTATGAGCCAATTAATGACATGTTAATTAGTGACAACTCATCTAACATGGATTCACATTACTCATGCTACAACAGATTCTATGTACAGCAGCAGAAAAGACAACAATAATGAGGGATTTTCATACCATCACAGCTTTTCTAAATGGAACTGGAACTATAATATACACAGGTGTAGCCAAAAAAAATATATATATATTCTAAAATAATTATTTCATAGTTATTTTTAAGTCAAAGCACCAAATAAACCATTTTGATTTTACTTTGGTGAAGTTCTTTTGACCCCATTATCTGCACCAAACAGTGCCACTAGCAGGCTACTAAGCTTTGTAAAGCAAAGTTGTTTACCATTTATGGTGATTGGGAGGGATTTTTTTATTCAGATGAGTGTGTCCATGCATGAGCAGAACAATTTAAAGTGTGTGGGATTTATCAATGTCTATTGCGTATAGCTGTGAGTATGCACATGTGATGAATGCCAATTTTCGTATGAATACTGGTGGTTCTTAAGTACAAATTTAGAATTTGTTCTACAGATGCTTTTATAAATGAGACCCCGGGACACATGAAATAAAATCCATACAACGTAGAATCCTCAATGGTTTTCTCTCCCTACTTGCAGGTGATGTCATTTTCCACAAATATTACTTTTACATCATGTGCCCACTAATTGCCCCCACAATTTATCCAAATGGGCATAGGTACAAGGTAATGTTTAAACCAGCAGAAACCAGTTTGGACCAGCTAGTCTACTCTAATAATCATGCTAAATCTATCTTGTTCTGTTTCAGCAGGGGAGGGTGATCATTTTGTTTCTAATCAGGACAGACTCTGGCTGTGATTCGTGTGATGCTTTTCTTCATCCTGCAATCACAAGTCATTTTTAAATGAGCATTTCAGTAACTTTGGCTTGCGGTGCACTGTGTTGATCAGAGAGCTGTCAGAGTTTGGACGACATGACCTGCAATCATTGCCTCACCTTAAGATAAAGGCGCCAAAAAAGTGCATGGTTAGCACACAGTTGTCTCCGAGGAGCAGGAGAGGGAACAGTGAAACAAAAACACACACACACACACACACACACACACACAGCTCCTCAAATCTCCCTCTTGTCTTGTGAAACAGCATGGCCTATGTTTCACTGACCCTGAACTGATCTTGTATACACACACACACACACACACACATACACACACACAATCCTTCTGTTTATCTAAAAGTTTAGCACAACATTTTAAGTCAAGGCTTGACTTGTAGCTAAGAGGATCAACTATATAACCAAGGACAAAAGAAGCCATTTGTTCTTGTGATTAGATTAATTAAGTGAGGCGAAAGGTCAACATTACAGCAATCAATAGTATTAACTGACAAAACAACTGCTTTAATCCAAGACATTGTTCTGACTCTGACTGATGTGATATGAAAGCTCATGAGAGACGCTGCACAGAGTGAGAAGTGAGGGAATATGTGTTTATGTTAGCTGAGGGAGTTATAAACTCTTTTACAGCAGGTAATTAACTTTCCCAGTGGCTTTCATCTTAGGGTCATGACAAAACCATGACAGATGCTTGCTAAATGTTTCTGGGATGCAGTTGTGGGTAAGATTTCAGAGCATGGAGGCAGAGAATGGTGTGACTGGGATCTTACTCTGGAGCTGGGTGACGTGGTGATGGGCATCCCTCCATCCAGGTAGTGTGTTTCTGTGTAGTGACTGGCAAAAAGCTCCCTGCAACAGACACACACATGTACACGTGAGTAAAAATATACCCCAAAACAGTCCATTTGTCATTTAGTAATTGTAAGCAATATTTAAATTAATAAAATAATTGGTTTATTGATAAATGTGCATCTGATTAATTTTTTTTTATTATTTAAAAGTTGACATGATGAATTTCAATAACTAGGAAAACAGTTAATGCTTGGTTTCTTTGTCTGGTTTAATGGCATACCAGCTACCAGCGGCTATGTATTATTCTGGGTTGATTTACTAAGATGACAAACTCATGTGCATGTACAATTGCGTAAATTGCATATAAAGTTGCAGAGGATTTTCACAGAATAACTGATCACATGCAAAGTGGAGGGAAGAAACACCATGCAAATGAGGTTTCTGTGTGGTGATTTCAAGTTTGGATCTAAGGGAGATGTCTTGAAGCGTAAAACTGACACACATACGGATTAAAGGAAAAACCAGTGGCTCGGTTCTGCTGTGGGGAATTTTCGAAAATGCTCTCCCAAGTGGATAAATTCTAAAACACCATTTTCGCGTTGTAGTGTGGACTGGAAAAATGGAGATATCCGAAAACGATGACATATTTTCAGTCATGTGACCCAATCATATGACCCATTCAAAGCTCATCCAAAGCTTCTTACGTTTTTACGCGTACGCAGTATAGGGATGTAAGCGTTTTCTGAAGTTTCAGTGTGGACAAACAATTTTTGGAAAATTTCAGATCTATCCAGTATTTCAGATCTACCTAGAGTTTCTTGGATGGGTATGGGGTGGGAAATTGATAGGAACGAGCAGTAAAATCCTCAAATCTCACATATCTGAATCTCTTTCTACACCATTCATGAGGACACTAAGTAGGATGTTCAGCTCCTTGTGATACCATATGCAGGAGGCAAACAAAGCAAACAGCCTTTGGGGCTTGTTATAACTAGCAGAAGATGGCTTCATTTTAATTGTTTGATTTGTTTACATACAAACAGTTGTCACAATACTGACATTAGATTTTCCTCTAAGGTTGTTCACGTTGCTGTATGAGCTCAGACTTCTATGATTCTTATTAACAATCCATTAAAGATCTTGATCATCTACAGACGCCTGTTTCAGTATTGCAGCATGGTGATAATGCCTTTCATTCATAGACATAAAAACATGACCATATGAGCTGTCCTGTAGCTGAGTGGCTCCACATAGGCCTTCTGAAGGAATAACTGAATGCTCTATCTCTCTCGCACTTTCGTCATTAAATCCAGATAGTCTGTGTGGCTGTCTGAACACAAATCAACCATATCCTCTTCTCAGCAACATGTGTTTCCCCATAACTGTGTCTAGTTAGTAATATCCAGATTGAAAAGGCGACAAAACAATGAACAAATAAAAAATTATGACTAATGCTGAGAGAGGCGAAATCTACTGACTCTCACGCTCGACCACTGGGCAGCTCATATGCTCTTGTTTTTAAGGTTATGAGTCAGAGGGAGAATGGCCATGGTGTACTGAGGCTTAATTTTATTAGAGCTCATGCAGAGTTCAGCTGAACTCTGCATGGTGTAAATCAGACTTAAACAAACAATCATGTATTACAGTTCAGACGGGCAATTTTTGGTGTTAATTTTAATCTGTTTTTCAGTTATGAAGAGCTCAGGACCAGACTGTCTGTATGTGGCCCGTTTGTTTCCAGGTGATTTTATGCACACTGATGTATTAACAGTGGCACATTTACACAGGTTCAGTATTTATATTCCCTGAATTTTATTTTTTTTTGAAAAGCGTTCTCTCAGAAATCAACCTACCACACTTAGATGGTACCATCAGTGGGACATCATTTGTAACTTTAGTATGTATTTTTACATCTTTAAAATAATTTAAGGTTCTGGACCTTAAGGACCACTTGCAAGCTTTACTCTAAAAGCTAATTAAAGGTGGACCATGTGAACCTTCCCAAGTAAAAGATTCAGACTAAAGTACAAAACATGTACCCTTAATGGTACTGCTCCAGCAACTAAGAAAAGTACAGTTTGGTACCTTATATTTATATTTATATTTGAGAGCACACCATATTCAGGACCAAAACTCTCACACAGATGACTTTAACATATTTACTGGCTATGATGGAGTATGGTTTCCCAGCAAAAGCACATAAATATGATTGCAATTGTTCACTTTTAGAAAAACACATGATCTATTTTGGAGACTTTGGAGAGTTTAGAGTTAAAAACAGATGTAATATTATCAGCTCTAAAAAGTGATTTAATAGTCATGCCATGTGTTTTGAGGAGCCACCAGTTACTAAAGAGATATACATATAAACTTTCATGGAAATGCTAATTTCCATGAAAGCATGGTAACGAATGTAATGTAAAGTCAAGTGTGATACAACTTTATATATTTTTTGCTAATGCGTTATGCTATCTGAGTGTTTATTATTATATTTTTATATATCTGTTTTATAAGTATATAAAATAAGAAAAAGCGGACAAATAAATAAATAGATGGTGGATGGATGGATGGATGGATGGATGGATGGATGTATATGTTATGCTTCAAGTACTAGTTACAGAAAGTTGGCTTTAATCTATGACAGGACATGAGGTAAAATTCTTACCTTATTATAGAAGTACTTTGAAAATTGTACTTGTTTTTTTCATGTATATATTTATATATACATTATATATAATGATCTACTGGAGACATGAGAGGTAATAAATTTAAGAACTTCACTTGATCGTGAGCCTAAATAAGCCCACATATTTTTAATATGTTACCATGATAATTTTCAGTTCTGCTCTGTTTGGCAGCTAAAATGTCACCAGCCAGGAAATGTACACGGTTGTCATGAAGCTGTCATTTAAACGAGTCTGTGGCAAACAGAATAAAAATACCAATTAATGGCAGCCTTTATAGGGGTACTTAGTCAGTATAGGTGTACTTAGAACAAACTCCAAAACCTTTACATATGTCACCTATAGAGTAACAAGTAAATATGGAGCTAAACTAAATATAGAGCTTATTAGATTTGCTTAGAACATGCTTCCATGCACGGTAAAATACAGCAGAATTATCTGAACATGTACATCATTTGGTTTGCATAAAGATATTGCTTGTGTGATTTCAATGCTGAGGATGCCAAACATTTAGAAAACAAAAGTAACAAGAGGATAATTGTGGCTCTTGAGTGATGAGAAAAGCATTCGCTTAATTGTTAAGATCGAATTCTGATGATGCCACAGACATCTATCGTTGGGAGTCCAAAAAAAGCTAAATTAGCCAAGCTGTCTGGGTGGGAAGGATGGTGTTACTGTTTCCCCTGTCAATCAGAGTGACACTAGCCAATCATATGTGTCTGTGAGCTTGGGTATGGTGAAGAAGGCAGATAGCACTTTCCTCCAAGTGTGTTCAGTTGTCATGTGATGTGCATGAACTGCAGTTAGAAAAAAAAAACACTGTAGTTGGCTTCATGTGTCTCAGAAGATGCACATGTTAGCCTTCACTCTCCCTGGATGCTAGCTGTTGTGAGATAGGAGAGAGCTGGCCAGTGGGTGATGATTGACACATGACCATGTTGGGAGAAAATAGGGTAATATTGTATATATTTTTCATTCACCCTAAGACAGGAGAAATATGTGAAATTTTGACCCATACAGAATTTCAGGTGAAGGCAATCAAATTCAAGAACTTGGGAGAATCAAAGGGTTGAAGAAAGTGCTTTAAGCACAGATCAAACTAAATCAAACTAAAAGTTGGCAACTCTGGAAGTTCAGGAAAAAAAAAAACTCAAGAAAGATGTGGAAGCAGCAGTTATGCCCCAGTGATTTATGCTGCCGTGCGGACCGATTACTCAGCAGAGAAGTGATTTCCCAATAACCCCATGCAAACCAGTCGAAATGGAAAATGACTACAAAATAAGGCTGTATGAAGACAAACTACTCCACTGTCGCTGTTCTTAATGATGACAGCATTAAAGCTGGTATTTTAAAAAAGGCAGAGTGACATAGTACTTTTTTTTAATAATGAGAACAAAACAGAAGGTTGAATGTGAACGCAAGTGGATGTCAGAGGTAATTTGTCTCCTCCAGCCAGGATGACCTATTGTGCTAAAAGTGTGTGATCTGCTACGAAGAGACTTCAAAACCCTAAGAACCACTTTTGATCTAGTTTCTTAGGACTCGGCCAGACGCAAGGTGCAGACAGCGGCTAAGATGGTCAGCCAGTTACCTGTCTCCTGCTATCACTTCACCAGGAATCCTGACACGTCAAAGCATTAAAGTAACACATAGGAAAAGAGGGTCATCAGGTAATGCGTTCCATGTGCTGTTAAACCTCAACTCGGAGAGAAACAGCAAGATTGTGTTTTGTAAAGTGGACTGTGAAATCTATACCTCAACAAGCCAAACTTTCACACCAAACAGGAATGTGTGTGGTCTTCATCTATAATAGCAAAGTTTGGATTACCAAGAAAATGCACTTGATCAGTGATAAACATTGGTTTCTTTATTTAACACTCAGCTTTCCAGGCTGACACTATTTCCAGTCAGCACTCACACGTTTGCTTTGGCCAAATTTGAAAGCAGCATCTCATATATCCTCCTCAGCATATGCGATCCAATAATTCTGTTCACTCCATGAAAGTTTCAACAAACATGAATCGCTTGTTTCAAAGAGAGCTAAGATGTAATTACTGTGTCATTCTGTAATTAAATTGAACTTGCACTTGCTAACATAATGTAACCTAACAGCTTATGAAATTAACTCATGTGACTAGCTTATATTTTTAGCTTAAGTTGCCAGCCAGCTGTTATTCAGCAAACAGTAGCTGTGTTAAAGTAATATTGTGCCGTAATAGATTCATGTTTCCTTTGAAATAGTTTACTAAGTTATAGCTTTTAAGACAAGATTGTTATGTTTGCTTACTCTGTTAACAGAGAGGCTACAAACACTGCATGCGCTGAGGAAGAGATGCTAAGGATACATTCTGAGGTAAATTAGTGAAGCAATAACAGTTGTCGTATAACGCATGAATGATTACATTTGCATCAAAAAAAATTCTTATGGATTTGTATTACTTGAATTAGTTAAAGTAATAATAAAATATTTTTTATACAAAAAAGTATGGAGGGGGCGTAATTCGTAAATTGTTGTGCACTGGTGGAACGTATCATATACTCAAAAATAACAGAAAATGTACGAGATTACAATTACGAATACTGAATTTTCCAGACTATAAGTTGCAGAGTTTTTTGCCACCTGGTAAGCATGCAAAAGTGACATCTTTTAGAAAGGAATTACAGTTTTAAAAAGGATGCAGATGGATTTACTCACTCAAAATACATACAAAAATTTGATCCAAACATGTTTTGGGCGAAGTATCTTTTTAATCCTTTCTCTTGAATTCTTAATTCTTTCTCTTGAAACATAAAATTCTGAAAATAAGGGGCAATTGCAAAATATCTGAAATTACAATAGTTTTTCTTACTTTGAATGTGAAAAAATGTAAATATACTATTATAGAAGCCTAGTGTCTTTTTTGCTAGGTAGGTCTGTTTCAATTCATGAAAGTACAAACCAAAGTTCCATATTATCACATGTTGTTGCCACATGGCAACAATTACATTTTACCATTTAACAAAATACTCAAAATATATAAACTTGTTTAAATGTCAAAAATTAAATGTTAACTTATCTCAGGTAGTGTTTATTTTTTTTTCCTTTAAGTAGATTTGCCTAAATATAAAAAAAAAATACAAATTTTGAGAGCCCTTCAAGGATGACCTTCACCATGCCATGTGATTGCAGAAAAGGAAGTGCTATTTAAAGCCCCCCTTTTCCAGTTTCATGGGAACATAGCTTTGTATTATTGCCTATCAAAAGATTGGAGATAAATTAATTGTTGCCATATGGCAACACCATGCAGTAAACGGTTAAAACTGATGAACAGGATGACTCTGAATGAGATGACATTGAAACACATCCAATGTCAATCTTCTGAATATTAAATAAACACTTATCACTGAACTGAAGAACAGGAACGCATGACCCTAAATCCTTAATTAGATACAAATTAACCAATAATGGTGACCAGAACGCAACAGCACTGTTAGTATGTCTTCATTGTCACTGCATGCCAAATAGCTTAATCAATAATCATTGATTTTCTTTTTGTTTAACCAGCATGAGCAGCTTATTAGCACTTCATAACAACCTGATCAAGACAAATAAACAGGTGACTTTCTTTTGCAAGGCATTGCAATAATTTTATGCAGGCTCTTGTGTTTTTACATTATGCACAAACTATGAAGTAATAAAAAATCTTTGAACCACTTCAAATGGATCTGCATTTGACTAAAAAAGTATGTGAACCTTTACGATAATTTCCTCTCAAATTAGTGTTAAGAGCTCCAATCAGTGTAGATGTGCGTTTGATCTGCTTGCACAATTTTGGTTTCTGGCCTTTCACAATGAACTTTGTTCATGTAAAATATGCCGTACTTAAAAGTGCATTCAGACAACCAGAGAAGAAAAGGTTTTAACCTTAAATGAATTTGTAAAGACCACCAGATAGCTAAGTAAGAACTTAAGCACTGATGCAACTGTCCCAAATTGTGGCCTTCATACAAAGATTCCTAATAAAATCAATGCAAGAACAACAGGGAATCCCCAAACCTTGGGGATGACAGCTGAGCCACTGCAGGCACTTGATATCATCTGTTTGCATGAGTTCACCGCAAAAAACCTTGAACAAGAGTGGTGTTTCTGGACGTTTACCACAAAGAAAATCACAAAAATCCAATTGCTGTCTATTTCAAGTTTGCCAGAGACCATCTGGATGCTCCAGAGTCATGCTGGAACAATATTCTGTGGACAGATCATGCAAATTTGTTTCAGATGGCTTAAATGATAAGTGAAATCTACGGCAGAAATCTACAGCAGAATCTGTCATATTAACATTATTAAGATTATTGTCCAAAACTCAGGAGTAACTGTTCAAAAGATAATAAATAAATAAATAAATAAATAAAAATTTAATTGTCTTAGTAGTTAGGGCGTTCGCCTCACACCTCCAGGGTTGGGGATTCGAGTTTGCATGTTCTCCCCGTGCTGCAGGGGTTTCCTCCGGGTACTCCGGTTTCCTCCCTCAGTCCAAAGACATGCATGGTAGGCTGCTTGGCATGTCCAAATTGTCCATAGTGTATGAATGGGTGTGTGAATGTGTATGTCAGTGTGCCCTGCGATGGACTGGCACCCCGTCCAGGGTGTACCCCGCCTTGTGCCCCATGCTCCTTGAGATAGGCTCCAGGTTCCCCGCGACCCAGTAGAATAAGCGGTATATAAAATGGATAAATGGAAAAAGTTAACTGTGTTTAAACAAAAAGTTTCGTAATGTTTTTTCACTATAGTAATACAAATCACACAGCAGAAACATTGCCTTGGAAGAAAGAGAAGTGCGGGATTGTCTCCAGCACTCTCCGATATGGCCGTATTGATTTACAAGCCCACTCACTGGTTCATGCATGTGCACAATAGAGCAAGAGAACACAGGCAGCACCACAAACCTTGCTACACACTTACGAAGACAGCATGGGGTAATGTTAACTGGAGGGGTGCCAACAGGTAACACTAGCGCTAGTTTCTTTCAGAGCTCTCTAGCTGGTCAAACGTTGGATTCAAATGGCAGCATTTTAGTTAAATGTGTCTCTCTGTGCCATATGAAAAAAGATAAAGATTTGTGGAGAGAATTAATAGGACAGATAATTAATGCAGCACTGATTCTCAGACAAAATAAATACAGTGAAGAAATATTTGAAAATGTTCCTTAACGACTAAGACACATTAAATTGAACTGAAATGAATCTTATACCATGGAACCTGAACTCTGAAAAAGATTCACACCTCTAATATATACAAGGAGTCATCAACCTTCTCTGATATGATTAGTGAGCTGATGCCATGGGTTCGTAAAAAAAAAAAAAAAAAAAAAAAGGTCGACAGTGAAGACCGAATTTTTAAAGACCATTGAACAGAGACAAATGCCTTTATTCTCTTCACTTCAAGTTAAAAAAAAAGTTTCATTTGCTCAGAGTGGCATTAGTCCATCCATCAATCCAATTTCCATACTGGTTATGCTACACAGGGGAGCCTGGAGCCTATCCCAGGGCACAAGGTGGGGGGCCACCTGAGCGGAGGCCACCGAGGCATGGGGAGAGCATGCAGGCTCAGTGCACACAGGGCAGAGGTGAGATTCACACCCTTCAACCCTGGAGGAGTCTGGCAAGCATGCTAACTACTAAGCCACAGTGCCCAAGAAAAGTTTGGAGAACACAGAGTAAAATAATGCTGGTGACATGTTTGTGAGCAGTGAAGACCAAGACGGTGAGGCCGACTTCTTCCAGACAAAGTGAAGTCTATTGTTCTGTGGGGATAAATGAGGTCACGGCTTACTCTTCAGAAAGCTTTCTTTCCCCTCAGACGAAATGATCATGAATGTCTTCTTGCCATCAGAATCCCTCCAGTCCATAATTGAGAGATGGATCAATCATTTGAAATCTCTATTATAAACCACCCATTACTATTACCATGGTGACTGTCTCCTTGGACATTGACGTCTGATGGCCAGGCAGGTTGCAAAGAAATCAATACAGCTCCATCACCGCTAATGTGGGGGTGACAAATAACACCTGCGAAGCACACACAGGACCAATTATAGGGTGCAGGTGTTCTGAGTGAAAGGCGATACCTGATATTGATCCGACACCTAACAGTAACAGTGTCTGCCCTCTGCAAGCTTCTGTTGCTGTTATGAAAAATCTTCAATCATGGTAACATACAATATAATTTTTGTCCTATAGCTTCACGTACAGAGTCAGCACTAACAGCATGTATGAAAATGGTGGATCTAATCAGAAATTATGTCAAATACAGTCCAAGACATGTCCAGCATTTAAAGCCAATAACAGGCTGCTGCTGATAGTATTGATTCACTCAAGCGCTAATGATCTGGAGTCTAACAAAAAATTTGCGAAATTCCTGACTGGTGAATTGCCCAAAATTATCCAAATGCATACTTGTGTATACAGTTCACCTTTCAGAAGAAACTCAGGCTGAGAAAATCAGCAAATGCAAGAATTTCAGTTATTTGTTTGAGATGTGTATACTGTATAATCTGTTTAGGACATATTACAGAGGTGATGTAATCGTGTCCCATTATACAACAAAGGTGATGTTCCAATTTTGTGAGCGTTTGCTGACAAGTAGAGAAACACCCTTGGATGTGATACAGTTCTTCCATTATGAGACATGAAGTTCTCATCTGACCATCTGCCTGCAGCTTGATGACAAGATGATTTTACTCTGGCACATCCTTATGAGAAAAGCTACGAAATTGTTTCTCAACTACAAATATAAGAGTTAATCAAGAAGTCTGTATAGTTCTGTATAGTTCATGGTTATATTGTATTGGCTGTATTTCTAAAAGAGGTTCAGTTGGAACCTTTTGTGAAGTGGAGACCTTTTGCTTTATGGTTCTAGACTGAATCTTTAAGGGTTCAGCCAAACTTTGAGGGTGCTAGATTTAATTTTGTTTTAATACTGCATTAAATACAGGGCAGTGGTGGCTTCTGGGCAGTGGTGGCTCAACAATAAAGGCTCTGGGTTACTAATCAGAAGATCAGGGGTTCATGTCACAGCACCACCAAGCTTCCATAGTTCCAGAGGAGCTGTAACATGGCTGACCCTATGCTCTTACTCCAATTGCCTAACAAGCTGGGATATCTGAAGAAAAGAATTTCACTGGGTTGTAATGTATATGTGACAAATACATTTTATTTTATTTTATTCTTGTAAGTAAGGTATACCACATTTTGGAGCATGTCGTGACAATAAAATGATCATTGGTGTGATATGGCCCAATGTGAAGCGGTGTTACTACTCAAAGTGGACTATTTTCCTATAACAAC
The DNA here is from genome assembly GCA_024331685.1 of Stegophilus panzeri. Classification (NCBI taxonomy): domain Eukaryota; kingdom Metazoa; phylum Chordata; class Actinopteri; order Siluriformes; family Trichomycteridae; genus Stegophilus; species Stegophilus panzeri. Next base: position 5,524,653 of record JANDJT010000032.1, read on the forward strand.
ACGTCCTGAAGTGTTTTATTCCTCTTGCAATTTTTTGTTTACTAATGAATGACACTTTGTGCTTTTTAACCATTTATATTTACAATTAATGTTGTAAAACATCTACGAAACAAGTTCGTTCCTGTTTTCACTTACGTTATAGCAGCTATAAAAAGTTGTTCCCTTACCAGCCCTTCTTCTTTTATCTCTCTCTTGAAGTTAATAATAAAAATAAATAAATAAATAAAAAACAGTTTGCATGTCATATTACAGATGAATTTCCCATAGCAGAAAGCTTACTGACTGGTACCATTACTAAGCACTGACACTGGAGACTCCTTCTATAAAATTTAAATAAATCTTCTTTCAGAGAACTTCACCATATCAATGATTATAATTGTTTCTTTGTTAAATAATGTGCATTTTGAATTTTCATTGTTAGCCTTAGATTATGTGGAGTGTCCGCTATGCAAGTCCCTGTGAATGAGTTGTTACTATAGAAACATTCATTTCTGAGAACAAGCACATTAATATAAACCTATCATTTTAATTACAGCTGGAACTACTATCAAAGCTGTGCTGATATAGAAAATGAATCAACACCTTCAGATTTGAGGATCTCAAAAGTTATTCTCATTGGAGATCACAATTTACCATCGTTTAGCTGCTCATTTGACTAATTTAACCTCATTTACACTAACACTTCTGTGCTAATATGACTATATGATTATTCATTTGAGTGAGCACAACACGGTAATGTCAGACATGCAATGTGTAATGTTTTGTAATCTTTCATAATCGTTTCAAAAGTTTGTCTGGCTTTAAATATCACCCCGTCACCTGCTAGTCAGACATGAGCCACATAAATCCAAGCAGAAGTCTAAGGAAATCCTCGGATGCTGAGTTTCTTGTATTCAAGCCCTTTAGCTCTCAATAGCCATCTGATTTCTGGGTCAGTGAGAGAGAATTGCTATGTGCAAGTCGTGTAAAAGGAGCAATTTGATTTTGATTCCAAAAATCTCAAAAATCCTTCCAGGAACTGCACGTATAATCTCCATCTCTCAAAAGTCAGCCTTCTTTTCCACAAGGTAGCGGATGATAAAACTTAATGGAAACCCATTTTGGTGACATCAAATTGGCAGACATACCGAATAACATTTCATATCCACAAAATGAGTTTCTATCTTCTAAAGAGCAAATGTCTGCACTGCAGTGAGGAGTGAGAAGACACTAGACAGTGGAAGGACTCGATCGAAATCCTTCCAAAAGAAATAACAGGAAGGCTTGAGAGAAAAACCCACTAAAAAAGAGTAAAGAGCATGAAGTGAAAGGTTAATAGTGAAATTATGCACATCTGTAATCAGACTTTAGAATTAACAAGAGACTTAAGACTAATCAGGCAGTTATGTGCAATTTAATGCATCTGGTTGAGCAATGCAGAGAAGTGTCTCATTTGTTTGTCTCAGTTAAGTTTCCTGTCTTTTCAGCTGAAATTACACAGAATAAAAAACTATAGAAAGCAATATTAATGATATAAACATAGAGTAATTAAACTCAGAAACCTAAGATTTGTAAAATTGTGTTGTTTTATTCTACTTTTTGCATGCAGCAAGCGATGACATCATGAATTTTATGAAATTCTCTTTAGACCAATTTTATACGCCACATTAATTATTACATTAAAATTATGATCTATACTTATTTAAAATCATTTGTAACCATAGCAGATGATTGCACATTTTTTTTAGAGAGCACAAATTAGAGAGACAAAAACATTATGCGATTATTACTAGTATAGGGTCTGCCAATCAGCCTCAAATTCACAATATATTCAGATACAATTAGATATTTCTGAAGTCTTGTCATTTGTATATCTTCATAAACTGTAAAAAGATTTTAGGATACATCGTATTTGACATCAATTGACAGCAAAAAATCTGCTTTATCACTACACATTTTCCCATTTTTAAAAAAAAAAAAAAAAACAAGATGAAAAACAAGTGCTTGATTTAAAGGGGGTGGTCTAGATGCTATTGAAACACTCCTGTCAAATACATCAATACACACAAAAATTCCCCGCACAGGTCATGGCAAATATTAATACAAAGAATTTGCATAATGATCAATGTAAATACCCAAACCTATTTTGCAGACTTAAGTCAACATGATCTAAAGTGAACAGATATTATAACAGCTACTGAATGAACTTACAATGCTAATATAATTAGCATTTAATATGTCATCATTTTAAATATTCACACACAATCTGCACAGTCTGATGCAACTAGATCTAAACTAATGCGGTTGTGCTTCCACTGTCCTAACTTTTGGTGTTGACAGATGCATGTGTCACTTTCAGTGCAGACCTATTGAGTGTGCTGTGGCAGTTCATGCTTGCTCATTTGGTGTTTGTCCACTAAATCAGTGCACATTCAGTTCCACATGACAGCACACACAATGACACACTCTGTCAAACCTAGCATTGAAGGATTGGTGGATTCTTGGGAAAATGGGAAAATCGTTTAGATTTTTTAAAAATTATCCTAATATATTTGCTTGTAAACTGACTCAATCGGTACATTTGCATTCACAAAATCAAAGAAGCAAAACAGATTTTGGTAGTTTGATCGATGCATGTACATGCACTCAGTCAGATAATGGGGACATTTTAGCTGTGTATAAGTCTTTCAGTAAACAGATTTCATTCTAAGTATATGATGTATCTTTGCAACCTGCAAATATTAATCCAAAAAATAAGGAAGGCATGACTTAAAGTTCAACCATCCTGCTGAATCGTTTACATGGACTCGTTTTATTTGTTTAATAATTGTGAAATGCTGCCTTCTTGAAACTGTTAAGTCGTTGCTGTTGGCTGCCTCCAAGACCGTGTTGTTGTTTTTTTTTCTCTCCAGTTTGGTTCGCACACATGAGCAGATGTATAAAAAGGAAAGACACTTAAAATATCTGTTCATTCTCACAATCAGGCAATGCTCCTTACAGTAGTGTGTATTGAAACACTCAGTGTTTATGTTTCACTTTGGTTCGATCATGTAGAATATGTTTGCAATCACAGCACTCCACCATTCTCAATGGAGTCTCGATAATCCGAAGAACATTTTCACATTAGACAGATGCTAATGTTTGATTTTTCACACAATAGAGATAACTGGAAAAATTGCAACTTACCAAAATTTGACTTACATTGTATACCAGACTGTGATTTTCACAGTATTATCTAAGCTCTAACCCACATAATTTTCTTGGTAAAGAAACCAACAGCCGGATTTCCTCAAAGTGCACCACCATCCTACTGTAATTGGCTCCCTTGTGTTTGGCCAAAGGGGAACTTCCTCTTGTTTCTTTTCTTTGGCCCATGGGATTGCTCCTCTCTTCTATGAATGAAAGCGACCCTGTGCGCAAGTGTGTGTGTCTAGATGTGTCCTCCTCTCTAAATATTTCATTTGGCTCGGGTTGTCTGAACAGCATGGTGGACAGAGATTCAGTACCAGTAATATTACACCTCATTACCATTGTCAATTTCAACTGTATTTAATAAAGTAAACTCAATGTTGCATCTTCTACATTTCACACACGTTCACCAGTAGAAAACCAGGTAAGAGAAATCTTTAAAGCTGATTCTAAAGTATTGGAAAGTCTTTGTTTACCTCCTGATTTGAACCATAATCATGGTGGGAGGATGGTAAGAAAATGCTTTGTACACAAGACATTGTTCATTGCATTACACAACATTGTTTATATCCTGTCTATACATAACATCCATATTAAAATCTGTACACTGATCTCTAGATATACAGACATTATAGACCAAAAGTGTGTAAGTAGGCAGTGATTTTGACCAACAATCTACACAGAATGCTTACTGTCTAGTTTAACCTTCAGAGGTCTGTGCCCATTTTTGCCTGTTTTTATGTTTAAAAAAAAAAATTTAAAAAATCCCCCATTTCAAATACATATGTAGTGTTTTATATTATTTTCTTCAGCACAGATAGGTTGATGATGCATAAAAACCTGACCAGAGTTATGATTAGTGTAGGGATTGAATATCAACGTGATTGGTTGAAAGGGCTTGTTTGAAAGTTGTGGGCATGCTGTTCGTAGTCGAGCTAATTCTGCCTTTGAAAATCAATTAGCAAATAAATAGAAATATAAAATCTGTGCAGAGTCCCGCTTAATAATTTGAACAAAATATAAAAAAGCACATCTTTTTTTATTGCTAAACTGTGAGGTTTGACTGTTTTATGCTTAGGTTACGGATCTCTGAGATAAGATGCAATTTAAAGTAAGTCTCTATGCCAAATCATTTCTAAATTATTAATCAATATGTGTCATGGTTACACCGACTTTGGTGAAGGACTATGATTCCCATCAGCCACTGCACCTCACAGGATCATGTCACGTGAATATTTGCACCTGATTCACGTTTTGGTTTAATGAGCACTTGTATTTAAGTCACGTTTTGCACAGCACATATTGTGTAGCGTTTGTCTTTCGTTATCGGTCGCACCATCTAGTCATTGTATGTTTCTTGCCACAAATTCATAGTTCATGTTTTGGTTTCTAAGCTTTATGATGTCTGTTTGGTTCGGGTTTTGTTTAAAAATAAACTTAATCTGCACTTGCATCCATCTTCGCCTCACACTCGTGACAAGATGTTGAGCTTTCCTGATCTTTCATGGTGCTCAGACCTCTAAGGGTTAACCAAAATGTGATACTTCTGTAATTTCTGGAAAGAAGCTCCAAACAAGAGCTGAGATGTTGCAATTCCATTATTATTAAAGCAAAACAAACACATGTATAACAGACCAGCTTGTCATTTATAAGAACCTGTCTGCTTGGCTACTTTCTTAATGAAGCAATAAAAATGAGGGCAGAGTACAAATTTCTTTATTCCTTAATAGTCAAAGTTTGTACTATTTTCCTCATAGTGTGTTTCGTTGCTGTTGCTGATTAAACTGTATGTTTACTTTGGCTCTGGATGGAGAAAAACACTGTATCACATGGTTAGACAAAGCAGTTTTCTCTTTAGCAATATGATTCATCTGAGGTCTGAAATAGGAACCAGGCCTTTTCAAACTTTCCAAGTTTTGCATCCATGGCAAGAGAATGGTTCATTAGTTTATGAGGAAAACTTTTAATAGGAAAGAATTTACCACTGTAGAATAATCTTTCCAGGAGGCATAAGAGAAGAAGCACACACAACAAAAAAAAGCAAATTAGAAAGTGAATAATAAACCAAAGCTTCCAGCTTTAATCTGACTGTGCACATGAAGAATATGGAAAAAATACTCTTGCAAGTCATGAGAGACATGCTTAGAAAAGGATATTTCGATTTGTCAGAAACAGGTTTATTGTTGGCTGTGACCTTTATGGCTCGCCCAAGCGAGAGCTAGAACAGCCTCACAGCCCTGCCAACAATCCTCAGCATGTTCCAGTGTTTTACAGCCAATGAACAAACCATGACACATGAGAAATCTTGCACAAATGCTGACTAGACTAATTTAGGAGCTGAGATTTTGTACCACCGGTCCACAAATTGGCATGTTTTTTAAGAGGTGGGAGGAAACCAGAGAACCCAAAGGAAACCCACATAGACATGGGGAAATCATGGGAACAGCTCAAGATCAAACCAGGGACCCTGGAGCTGTGAGGGGGCACATGTGTGTTCCAGTTTAGGAATACTGTATAGTTAAAATGCTAATTTCTAACATATTTAAGTACTGTTTATTTTATTACATACCTACAAACCTAAGTACATCTTATATATTTGAGCGTAGCCAAAATATCAACCCTAATTCCTGATATCACTTGAGGAAAATTAACAAGGTCTCACACCTGCAAATCCTTATCAATTTCTATGACTCAATTTGTATTGGTTAGGTGAGGTTAGAAATTGTATATTTCCTTATGACAAAAGGAGCTCATGTTTGGAAAATCGCTATATAAACAGAGAACTCTAACAGTAAAGTGGTTGATAACAGAGCATTAACATGATAGTCATGGTGGTGGTAGATCTGGAGGTGGGACTACACCCTGGGATCACACACAAATTCACACCCAGGGATAATTTCGCATAGACAATCCACCCAAAGGCATGTTTTTGGGAGGTCAGTGGAAAGTGGAGACCCTGGAGGAAACCCACATGGACAAGTGGCGAGCACAAAGATAATAACTCGAGCTAAGGATTGAATCAGGAACCTTGGAGCAGTGAGGTTCCTCCTAGCATGACTAAATCAGTTCCTTGCTTCCTAAAAGGATTGCATAAAACTCTCTCTAGTAGTGAACCTCCTTGTTGTAGGACTCTGTATATATTCTGTAGGATCCCCAGAGAGACAAGCCCAAAAAACTTTGTGTCATGTGTCCATTTACACATTTTGTAGCCGTATGTCATGGTGCAACTTTTGCGACCTGACTGCTCATCATTTCTATGGCATTAACTTGCATTTGGTTACAACAAATTCTAGATCTTTTCCTTCACAAAGCTCTCACCTAATCAGGAGTGTTAAGATATATGACAACACTGCATTCATATAGCATCATAATGTTTATCCAATTAGCAAAGTCAGATGCTGATTGCTATCATTTTCAGTCACACTTAGCCACACTTACTCATCTTTTCCCCATATCCCTCTGTCTATCCCCTGGCTGCTGCTCAGTTTTCATTGTGCTCAAAACTCTCTCTGGCAGATTCCCATTTACAGAACGACAGGGAACTCAACAGCTAAAGCCAGGTTCACACTCACAGCAGGAATCACAGCAGAGGCTGAGCCAACACATCTGCTTTCTGTATGAGAAAGACAACTAATTATAGAGTTTAAGTTGTCAGGATGGCTCTGGCTCAGGTGGTAGAGCGGGTTGTACGCTAATCATAGGGTTGGCGGTTCGATTCCCGGCCCACGTGTCTCCACATGCCAAAGTGTCCTTGGGTAAGACACTGAACCCTAAGTTGCTCCTGATGGCAAGCTACTGCTTTGCATGGCTCTGCAGCCATTGGTGTGAATGAGAAACAGTGTAACTGCTAAGGTTAAAAAAGCTCTATATAAGTGCAGACCATTTACCATAAGCTCTTGTTATCTTGGTCTGTAGTAGAGCCCGGATGGACCATCACTAAGGAGAGATGCACAAACCAAATTTAAATCTATTCCCCAATCCCCAATGTGAAAGTTTCAACCACTTGCTCCTTGCCTTAATTCAACCCCCCAAACTTAATTAACAAATAAAACTTAATAGCAGCTGATAAAATCCCAAAGCAATGCTATCTTCAAATCAAGAGGAAATGGGATTTCGGCTGTGCTGGTGAATCAACACAGATGCAAACCATTTTTCCCCCTCTTCCTTAATCTGCTTTTGTTTTTCAAGATGGGTTGCTGTGCTGGACAGATTCCCACATCCCCATAAACACTTGAGGAAGAATGCTGTCCTCCAGCACTAGTTCACCAGAGAATGACACCGTGAAGAAGAGGTAAAAGGTCAATTGAGGGAGACCTTCATAAAACAGCAGGATGCACTGAATGGGGTCAGGCAGCGTGTGAGCGTAAGGAATGGAGATAAGCACGGAGAGCATGAGCAATGGAATGGAGATAAGCACGGAAAGAAACACAAAAGCTGACAACAGCCTAGATCAGATGGTTTAACAAACACCCAAATGCTATCTGTCTCTCTTGGAGGATTAGAACTTCTGTTCTGACTGTTAATGACCCAGACATGAAGAGCAGAGTATGAAACAACATGAGTGGTCTGGCACTGAATTTTCAAGGTCATGTTTCCCCAAGTGGCCGATGTCTGGTTGCCCCAGATGATCTTATTTGGCCAAGAGAGTGGAAGAAAGAAGAGGCTTGGGGATATCATGAACTCATAACACCAAACCATGCACACACACACACACACACACACACACACACACACACACACTGTAAAATCAGAATGGCATTAATAGCAAGCCCAAGGCAATCTTCATCTCCAGTAGAGTTAGGGTTGGAGTGGTACCAGAGGCTATCACTGGGGTACTAGATGCAAGAATAAACCTTGGATTGGGTGCCCATCATGGCCACTATGCACACACACACACACACACATACATATATTCAAACAACTCAATTTAGGCAATTTAGAGTCACTAATCCATGTATTGGCATGTGTTTGGGAGGTGGGAGGGAAAGGCTCAAGATCGAACTACAATGCTGCCCTTTGGGATTACTGTATAGTTATATTGTAAAAGCTCATTTCTAACTGATTTTAGTACTTTTTCAGAGTTGAAAATGTGTTGTAAATGCATAAAATCAAACTCTAGCAACATGATGAGCTGAATGATGCTTTTTAAATGTTTATTTATTTTAAAATATTTTAAAATCCAATAAGATATTGGTCAGCATTGTGAAGGTATTGACGATATAACTGATGTCTACACTCACACAAAAAAACCCCAAGAAATATTGATATTGCATTGTCACATAGCCGAACCCTAACCAGCAAAATGACATGCACAGCCAGAGCACGCGAACACACTCAGCATTACTTT
>JANDJT010000032.1:5541915-5570369 GCA_024331685.1 Stegophilus panzeri
AGCAAAGTGTCATTTCTTCAGTGTTGTCACATGAAAAGATATAATCAAATATTTACAAAAATGTGAGGGGTGTACTCGCTTTTGTGAGATACTGTATATATATAAACATATAATATATATGTATATATATATATATATATAATCAGAAAAGGAAGTGAGCTCAGGCACCATTGTACTTTTGAATACTGTAGTGTGTGTGATAATTGTCTGCCAATGTCTGATTCATGAATATCTGGAATATGAATTACAAGGTGAATAAACTATTAAGTTATTTGATCTTGTCATGCTGGGATAAAAAGAAATCCACTGAAATGTAGTTTTATATAGATTTCATTAGGGGTTTTAATGTATTGCCTGCATAAAAAGGGATTATACCAAAGACTATAATCCTCTCACTGAATTTTCCAGAGCACACTGAATAATAAGACATACTTTCCCATTATTCCCCCAGTCGAGTCTGATTTCACATGTCTAAAAGTCTAAAAGAGAGTGTTCTCAGACACACCACTCTCCAGTTCTTTGACTCCCATCATGACCTCTTACTCCCATAATGACTCATTATCAGGTCTACACTTTAATACTCTCATTCAAGGTCTCTCTGACTCTGCAGGTTAGACACTCCAGCCCAAAATGAGCTTCATAAGCATCTGGCCGTCTTCACACACACACACACACACACACACACACACACACTCACACACACACACTGAATTTCATGCAGTTTCATGTGCAGCATTGTGTAAATAGGTTCTGTTGTGGAACTTTCAAAGCCCCAGGCAGGAATCTGTCAGTGCGAATGTTTAGATGTTTTCTCAGAGGTCACTCTTTTGAAAAGAGACACCAATTAAGCTGAAGCAAGTCGAATCTTCTTCAGTTGCAAGATGAAAACATGCATAATATTCATAAAGAATTACGGCACAGCCTTTCACACATCAGATCAGATTCTGTTTTTTATGTCACTGGACACCATGAGCTAAAAGGTTCTGGACGTATGTCATCTCTGCACTCGGTCTGGTTGGCATTTTTGTATAGTATCCTTTGGAAGCCAGCCATATTATGCTTGACCAAATTCTGTATAAAGATATCTAACTAAGCCAGTTGGGCCAGGGGTAAAGTCCCAGAAAGAAAAAAAAGAATGAAAATCACTTTTATACAGGTTTAGCTATATCTGAGAGAGGATAAAATTCCAAGTAGCTCAAAGGACCCAAAGTGTCTCTCTGGCAGGTCACAACATTCCACTTACTAGTCCAACAAGAAACTAAAATACCATGGCCATATTGTGTATTATATAGGCAATTAAACACAGCAGTTATAGAAAAATAATCAACAAAGGGGTCGTGTGATGAGGCCCAACACGAAGCGGAATTACTGTTGCCACTCTGAGGTTATAATAAAATTTTCTAGTATGTGTTTTATTCCTCTTATACCACAGCAATTTTCCATTGTGTACATTTTTTATTTACAATTTTTGGTTGAATTATGATGACACTTTTTATCTGTTTACACTTATTTAATTTAATGTTTAATGTTGTAGAATGTCCAGGAAACAAGTTATATCGTGTTATCTTACATTTACATTGTAGTAGCTATGAACAGTCATTCCTTCATAAGCCTATGTTTGTTTTTTATCTTGAAGTTAATACAACTAAGCTTGTATTAATGTTATTAATGCACAATATGTTGTGTTGAAAAGCTTGCACAGTTACAAAGCACTGACACTGGAGACTCCTTCCATAGATGTTAAATAAATGTCTCCTTATAGAACGCTTCACCATATTAATAATTATAAGTTTTTCATGTTTAATTAACGTGTTTTGTCAGACATGTCTATTATTAGACTTAAATGATGTGGCGCGTAAGTCTCTGTGAATTAGCTGTTACTATAGAAACAGTAATGTATGGGATTTATTTGTGATGTCACACTCCAAAGTAGTGGTTAATGGGACACTCAGGGTTTTAAGAATTTGCTGTTTCAAAGTTTCATAAGTATTTCTCTTTTTTTTTTTTTTACCTCTCCTACTATGTTTAAATGTTTTAATTTGATTGTGGCAGTTGTATACAGTGTTTTAATATCAAAAAAGCTTTAGTTGTGCTGTCCATTTTATGTCCAATGTTATTGTGGAGAGGAGTGAATTGTTTGCCCAGCACAGCTCACCCTGCTCACAAGCAGCTAAACACAGAGTCGTGATACTCTACACACAGAAACCCAACAGTGTCCTGATTAATCTTATAATAGATTTGCGGTGATAAAATAATTCATTTGTTTATACTGAATGAAAATGTCTGATAAGTCAATTAGGCAGTGTACTGCAGGAAAGGGTTAAACCTACTAACATTTTATCAACTGCTTCTTCATTTTTTAACAATGAAGTAAAAATATTCAGCGCCACCGACATGGGCGGACAACCGGAATGTTGTTTAGCATTTTGTGGGGAATTCAGTGACATGGAAAAGCCTGTAAATATAAAAAAGCATATTAACTGGTCTCAACTAGAATTCATCCAAGGTTAGCCATATGAGCATGGCTGGGGTATTTCATTACTGCATTTGATGAAAACCAAGTTCAGAGAAGAAGAAGACCAAGATCATCTCAGAGCATCAGTTTCCAGTGAAGTGTGTGTGTACTTCCATGAAGCAGACCTGGATAAAAGATGCAATCAAGGTCTCAAAAGTTCCATCTGAATTATGAGAATGAAATGTAATGTCAGGCCTTTATGCAAGGCTAGGACATTCTTTAATAAAAATTTGTTTTTTTAATATTTGAAGTATTTGAAGAGGCCACACATTATAGAATATACAACATAAGATACATAACAGTGATTTTCAGGATTGTGTTGTCAGGATGTTTAGTTTATGAATCTTTCATACTAGGTAGCAATCACAAAAATGAAGGAGAGATGAGTGAGTCAGTGGTATGATGACGAGGGTGTTTTTTTGTAGTCACAATTAGAGATTAGAGGGCAAGTCGGACCTCATATGCATCTGTCACCAATTTGTGTTCCAGAAAAAGCTCCTCTTGTAACAAGTGGGGAGAGCGAGAGTGAGAACGAGAGAGAGAGAGAGAGAGAGAAAGAGAGAGAGAGAGAGAGAGAGAGAGAGAGAGAGAAAGAGCAAGAGAGAGAGAGCGTGAGAGAGGCATGGAGGCTTACTCATTTTTTTGTAGAATGAGCAGCAGCTGTTTGCCTTCCGCCTCAATCTGGAGCTTCAGTGATGCAGGATGTCCCTGAAACCAATGAGAGAGGGAAAGAAAGAGAGAGAGAAAGAGAGAAAAGTGACATGGATGCTTAGCATTAGACAGATTAGGGGTAACCAAGCTCTAGCATTCTCAACAACTATTCAGTCTCTTCTTGTTTTTGTTTTGGTTTGGGTTTTTTTTTTTTTTTTCAACAAAAGGATGTAGACCACTTTAGAAAGACAATTTTACGCATTTAATGGTGTGAAGAATTTTTAAGAAAAGCGTAAATTGCTAAATGATAGGGAAGCATTCAATTAGCCACCTGTTAGCATCACTTTTCCGCAACACCAGCAAATTGAATTCATTTTTATGCAATTTGTTGCATAGCTACTTAACCACCACTTAAAAACACTACAGCATCTGTGGTGTTACATCATTCCTCGTCCCACTGGTCAGTCTCTGAATGTCTGTTTTAATAAAATGCAGTTGCTGATTGGTGTCAGTCATATGATAATTTGGACTGTATAACCATCCCAGTGGTCATTGTGTGATAAATAACAATCACCGCTCCTGTAACCATATTGAAATGTAACCATGACAACAAGCATACAAATCATTTTAGGCTAGACCCCTATTCATATTTCACTGTGGTTCTAAATAAAAAGTAAGAATGAGTGGCTGGGATTGGACACAGAAGGAATAGGCTCCAATGCAATTAAATACATATTTTAATCAAAAGCAACAAGTACAGAGCAAGCGAACACCCGTAGAGATACTTTCGGAACTAGAAAGTTTGATAAATAAAAACGAGCCGCTCTTGCAGTTATGAGGAAGTAGAACATGTGCAAAGCCTCTGTTGTATGCAGTCATGGGAATAATGAGATACGGTTTGCCGAAAATAATGGGATGCTTCATTGCTGTTTCTTACTACGTTCTGTCATTTTTTGTGACACTTTGGTGGTTGTTGTCTCACATGCTACAAATCAGCAATAATAGTTGGCATATGTGTTTTGACAATTATGACACACTGCTGTAGACTTCTTAATAATACAATCATGATGGAACCGCTTTTCAGAAATAGGGTATGACAAGTGGCATTCGTTATTAGGTCAGAGATGATGTATCCCTTATTTCCTGATGTGTATTATGTGCTACACTGTGGCATCTATTTTAACAATAACAAGTCATGCTAATTTGACATTTATCACTGAATGTAAAATGCCATGAGAACTAATTCCATCGTATAACATCTTCCAGGGCATGTATACGACAGCGTTATAGTAATCTTTTTTATGCAAAGTTCGCATATAGTGTTCCAGGTTATAATAACTCTCACACTTTTACCAAACTTTGGGCTGGAATTTTATGTAAACCATTCTGATCAAATCTTTATGAACTGACTGTAGTTAATCATGAAAAAATACAGACCTTAGTTACCTGGTTCATGTTTTACACAGCTTCATGCATATGTCGGTTTATGTATTCCACAGGCTACTTTTGCATGCACACACACACACACACACACACACACACACACACACAGTCTGGGTGGTCTCTCTTTCCCCTACACCTATTGCTTAAGGCAATGCACATGTAAAATAATAAAGCTGCCTTTTATTGACTCCAGTATGAAAACAACACACAGGAAGCTTACAATAATAAATGCCTTACTTCAGCATATTTGCGACAGCTAAATGTTTACCGTGGCCCAAAAAGATGACTATAATTAACTGCAACTGTGGCCTCCTCCTCCCCTCAGAGCTCGTTATTCCTAAGACCAACAGCAGAGACGTTCAGCCGAGACAAGATTTTCATGTCTGCATTGGTTTATAAATGCTTATCATTAAAGATAAATTATCTTGCAAAAAGCTTTGCAAGTTAGCTGTATGACTGTATTTGAGAACGTGAACCTCGCAACATGCACTTCTCTGAGTAATGCACACCTTTCTCCAAATTTGCACAAGGGGGGGAAAAAAAAACAATCTGATGAATAGAGTTTGAAAAGTGCTGGGAAATTGTAGACCCTGTTTTACAGATGGCTGGAGGACTGGAACTATGATTTATACCTGGCAAAGCGTTTCCAAATACAGTGCGGAAACCTGAATTGCAAATATTTCATTAGCAGGTTCTTTCCCTCTTTATCTGTTCTAGCTCTTTCTCTCTCTCTCTCTCTTTCTCTCTCTCTCATTTTCCATATATTCAGACTGAATTGGAGGATTTGAATAGCTGGATGAAGAAGTAGTTCTTTTTGCTTAAATGCCATTCAAAATAAATTAGGACCACTATTTCGTAGGCAGACTCTTTCTTTTTTTTGTATGCCAGAACAAAAACATGGGATTTTGAACAGAAATGATAAGCCACACTACTGAATTAAAAAATGTAATTAGGAAACAGTGCTCTTTTTAGTAAACTGTCCATTTCTTCAGAAATGGTATGATAAGTAAGGCTGCATAATGTAATAACTGTTCACCCAAATATGAGCAAAACTTTTATTCTAATTGCACTGTCTAGCCAATAAATAACGATTTCCAGTTGGTGAATTAAAATGCTGACCACTCACAGAGGTTCACAATGAGCGTCATGACAAATCACAGGCAGCCACATGATCTGTCAAATCATGTATATGCTGAAAAATTAAACCTATGACAGGTTTACTTGATTCCTACATCATAAACACATCAGGGCAAATGTCATATGCTATCATGAATTGTCATTTATATTTAATGTTATAACATTAAATATATAACTACTATAACGTGACATGATGCTATAATATATGGCAATGGCAATGTTTTAACATCACATGCGCTGCAACACTGATGATGGTTAAAATCTCATTAGACTAACGAACTTTATGTGATCATATACAGTGGTAATACAGGTCTATAATAATCCGATATGTGCAGGTTATATTTACTAAACAGTTGAGGTGTGATATGTGCTTTCAACTACTTTCTTGATGCACAAGCCCAGGGTGATGCACAATCGCAGGGAGTTCAGAGTGTCTACTGGTTCGGGCTCTTAGGCACAGCGATTCATTAAAAAACATTGTTAAATGTCTAAATACAACAATCAACCATGTGCTAGCTTTCACTATTTGGTGTAAAACAATTAAATGAGTGATACATGTGCACATTACACTCAAAAATTAGCTATGAAATGCATCTTTAAACCAGAATGTTACAGAACATCCTGTACAGTACATAACTTATATACAGTTCTTTGAAAGTAGGAATTTATTAGAGTATACAATGTTTAAGAATCATAATGTACACGTAATAAAGCATTTGTTAACTGCAATCACCTTAAAGGTGATTAGCATTTAACGCAATATAATTACATCAATCATTATTACATCTTTTAGTGACAACAACTTACATTATTATGCATAACTATTACAGCAACTCAATATGTTCATGGTATGATTTTGTCAGTTTTATAACACAGGGATTCAGTAACGCTTTACCCAAAATCTCATTTTCATACACACATAGTATTTACCATTGATGGCAAAAGGCTGATTGGTCTTTTCTGCCCACCGATGAGAAGCCATGGTTCTGTAGGGCCATAGCGTTCCACTTTACCAAAAGGCCCCAGCTGATTGGTTGGATTTGCTGAGAGAGGAAAAAAAAAGTGAGATCAATATAATACAAATAAAACACATTTTACAGATACCAGATACCAAATACCAAAAAATAAAAGTGATGTATTTTAGTTTAACATATAGCAACGTATATATAACAATCAGAATCAAAGATCTTTTGTATGACATCCATATGATGCAATGTGTCCCATAACAGTTGGTGTAAAATTGTTAATATTTTACAGGTTGATATGTGTACCTGCTAGCCAGGGATATAACAATTATATATACATTTAATTTGAGACAAACTGTTATGAAGGTTCAGGTTGTGCCTAATAGTGCCACGTATTCACAAAGAAGTGGAAGTGGGAAGCAGTTAGCATAAAGCAAATGTAATCAAACTAAATGGTTTCTAATTGGCCTTTTAGTGGTATTAGTTCTTTTGCTGAAATATATCCTATAAATCCTATAAAGTTCAGGGCTCGGTTCTTCATCGGGTTAAAATCTTCTGTCTTAATAGGACACAAGCTCTCCGTGTCTTGGGTTGCAATAGCGACATATGAAGCTCTCTACCAATCAATAACAGCAAAAACACAGACCTGGCAATCCAATACTGGATGTGATATGATCTAGCCTAGGCTGGTCTTGGGTGTCTCGCAAGCAGTCAATCACACACACACACACACACACACACCCGACCATTTGTCAAATGAAGCAATGCTATAACAGTCCATAGTGATCACAATTTAAACTCAAAAAATTTATTAATTAACAATATAGCTTATTATTATAGTTTATTAACTGCCCGTCCACTTTAACCTAGGTTCACACTAGTAAGCGATATGAGACAGGAGAACATTCACTATCTACATGAGTCTTACATTCGTCCTGCCCTTTTAAAATAACTACTGATTAATTTCTGATCATCTCAACATTAATCCCCAGTAGCTACGTCTTACCTTCTTCCTGGAGATCTACTACCTAATATATCTCAGCCTATTCCAACACTCTGTGTTAAAAATGTACATATGTATATGAGTTATTATAGGTCTCCTCAGAGGATCACAGGGTTGGTGTGTAGTTGAAGTCTAAAGAGACAAATGGGCAACAGTAACCTAGAAAAGTACAAGGCTGTAATGTAGTGATGAGTAAGAAATATTCTACATTAACATACTTAATTTTTTTGTAAGTGATTTTCTTTAAAATAACAAAATGAATAGTAATGAATTATCATGTGTAATAGTGTTCCATATAATCATTAACTACTGAAGAACAACACAGTAACACTTCAGTCATTATTAATGAGTTTCACTTTAGGATTTTCTGGTAGAGAGCAAAATTCGTGTTTCCCTCCATTACTGCATGTTGCCCAGGCCCTGAAGCAGCAAAGCATCCCCACAACATCACACTCCACCACCATGCTTGACCATAGGTATGATGTTCTTTTTGTGGAATTTGGTGATTGGTTTACGCCAGATGTAACGGGATGCCTGTCTTCCAAACAGTTCCACTTTTGACTCATCAATCCACAGAACATTTTCCCAAAAGGTTTGGTGGATCATCAAGGTGTGTTTTAGCAAAATTCAGACGAGCCTTAATGTTCTTCTGGGTTAGCAGTGGTTTTCACCTCGCCACTCTTCCATGGAGGCCATTTTTGCCCAGGGTCTTTCTGATAGTGGAGTCATGAACAGTGACCTTTATTGATGCAAAAGAGGTCCTTTGATATTGTCCTTGGCTCTTTTGTGACTTGCTCTTTTGTGCTCTTGGAGGATTTTTTGGAAGGTCGGCCACTTCTGGAAAGGTTCACTACTGTGCCGAGTTTTTCCATTTGGAGATAATTGCTCTCAGTATGGTTCTTTGGAGTCCCAGAGCCTTTGAAATAGCTTTGTAACCCTTCCTAGACTGATGCATTTCAATCACCTTCTTCCTCGTCATTTCTGGAATTTCTTTCATCTTTGGCATAGTGTGTTACTGGGTAAGACCTTTTAACCAACTTCATGCTGTTGAAAAAAGTGTTGATGTGATTGAACAGGGTTTGCAGTAATCAGGCCTGGTTGTGTCTAGTCCAGCTGAACCCCATTATGAATCCAGTTTCATAGATTTGGGGAATTAGTAACTACAGGGGCAAATACTTCTTCACACAGGCCCAGTTGGTATTGGATAACTTTTTTTGCGTCAATAAATAACATTATCATTTAAAAACTGTATTTTGTTTTTACTCAGGTTGCCTTTGTTGTATCTTAGATTTTGTTTTAATTTAATTTAGTATGAGACATACCCAAAAACAGAAGAAATCAGGATGGGGCAAATACTTTTTAAAACAACAGAGAGAGAGAGAGAGAGAGAGAGAGAGAGAGAGAGAGAGAGAGAGAGATTCTGCATGGATTAAATTTTCTTCTGCATAGGAGCATCATCAGAAGTGTGCCTCCTTGAGCAACTAAGAGGCAGCTTAGTGACTTTTAGTACAGAGAATTACATTTACAGTACAGATATGCTGTAAGTTCATTAGAGGAAAATCTTGAGATTCAAAGACGAGACATTGTGCTCATACAGTGCTATCTAGAAATCCACAAGAGTCACTAATTGACATTTGATAACTAACTCTTCTTTTGCTTCCAAAGCAGTTTCTCCAAAACCCTTGTCCGATTTGCATGATCAAACTCCCAGAGAAGTTTCCTAAACTCATTAAAACAAACAGCCAGAGAGTGAGTGTATCATTTAAACCAGACATTAGCTTGACTCTTGTACCACTCCACCATTAACTCAGAGTTTAGATTCCTCCAAAACCACAGCAAAGGCTGGTTAGAGGATTAGGAGGTTAACAATAGCCAGAGTCAGGGTCTAGGCTGAGGTCATCTCTTTACAAGCAGTCATAAACCACACATGAAATCCCCATCACGTGCTCAGCCGGGGCGTTCCGGTATTGCTTTGAAGCCTCAGTTCACAGCCATAACTTATTAGCTTCATTGCATTTAACAAGCTGTCTTTGAATGAGCATTTCGGTTATTATAGTACAGCTTTAGTTTTAATGCTGTCTTATAAACCGTGAAACAGGAGCAAAAACCCGGTGACAGACAACTTTTCCATATGCGAAACAAGAGACAGTTGTTAATTTATGAATCTTTGATTCACATGGTTTAGCTGCATCGGTAGTGTCAGTAAATGAAAGACTTATAGGTCTGTGGATGCAATAAGGTGGCGGTAAAACAAGCGCCGGTGCTTATTTATATGGCCAATAAAGCCAAGTGCAAACACAAACCCCAATAAAGACGTCTCTAGAAGCAATCTGCTCCCTTCATTTTTTACACATCAAGAGGCTTTGCTCTTTATATTTTTTAACAATGTCACCCAAGTACCGTGTGTATGTGTGAGTGTGTAGGCATATGACTGACGCTATATCACCTGTCATAAATGAGCGTGAATTGCTCCTTGACTCCTTGAGGAACGTGTAGACCCTGGCGAGCAAGAGGAAAGGAAATGTGCGTGTCTTAGTGCATATTGGATGTTGGTATCAATGCATATTTCATGAATATGAGTTACTGATCACAGTATCGGACCAATACCTGATATTCATATCAGCATTAAGGGAATTCCTAATAGCAACAATGGACAGTACATACAAATTTAAACTAGTGAGAGTGATATGGTCAAATTTTGTTTGATTTCATACACATAAGTATTATAAGTATTTTTTAAATGTTAACTAGTAGTTTTTCCACCATGCCTAAATGATTACGTATTTCACAGTGCAGTGGATGTTTACATCAGTTTTAGACATACACACAATGCAGTTTTCTCTGCTCTGACTCAGAACGACGCAGACATAATCAATCCCTACATCAAAAGATGAAAAGTTTGAAATTGACTCCATATTCACAGTCTTGGTCTATTCTTAGTCTGACATCATGCACCTGGAGGTACTTGAGAAGAAATTTCTCCCCAAATGAATCATACCTCAGATTTGGCTCAGTACAATCTCAGCATGGTTTGATTTTCGAGCTAGTCATAGTCGTGTGCTGTAAAACTTCCTCTGAACGACAGCAGAGCCTGTTTTCTGTTGCAAAACAACTCCTCAGCGTGACACAACATGCAGAAATAATGATTTCCTAAAAGCTTGGTTTTGCACTACAGATGGAATTTTGCATCTTTCATCCCTGATTTGATGAATTCACCCTCAACTGAGAGCTATGCTGAGGACTGGCGATGGTGGGGAAGGGCGCTTTCTCCCCTTTTTCTCCCCGCCCTTGGTTCCCCTCCCTTCAACTCTACTCCTTTTTTCCTTTTCTCCCATCTCTTTCGCTTCTCTCTTTCATTTGCTAATGAGCTGACCTTCTCTCAGGTTTCCAATAATAGCACTGTCCAAAACAAGCAGTGATGCAGTGACATCAATGTTTTACTCAGCCTCCATGCCTAATAATGCCTGAACCTGAATCACATTCAATTAGAAATGAAGAAAAAAAAAATGAAAAAACCTTTGGTGACAATACATGGAAAGCAGTTTACAAGTGAATGGATGACGTACACGATATCAAAGAGACAGAGGAGAGAGAGGAAGGAAAACAAGCAAAGATGGCGAATGTCTGACAAGTGCGAGAGAGTGCAAGAGAAAGGGGAAAAAATCAATGTGATGGACATCGGTCATGGTTATGGGTGTGATGGGTCTTTCATGTTTTCTAGTCTCAAGGCTCTTAGGTTCAAATAAAAGCCAGGTGTCATTCAAACCTATGACTTTGTTTAAATCATGTGCTTTCTACAGAAGTATAGCGAAAAAGTTACCCACATACACATGATAATGCCCAAGATACATCCTTCATCATTTTGCATATGGTGCATCATTATGTAAAACCATCATTATCTTCCATCCTGTCATGAACTCGCCCTCTCAGCATGTGTTTCCTATTATGGCGAACACTGCTTGTGCTTATTCTTATTCAGTATTATATGTGCTTTATTTATGTTTAGCCATGTGCCTTTGTTTTGGATTTGATCTTGCTTCTGCCCCTGTCATGCCATTGGTTTGTTCCCCAGATATGTGCACCTGTTCCGTTTATTGCCAATGTTACTGTGTATTTCTAAGCCTTGTTTTGCTAGTGCCTTTTTCATAGCTTTATCTTTTTCCTGGTTTTGACCCTCACCTATTTGCCTTTTTAAAAAAAAATAATAATAGATTATCCACGTACGTGTAACGTCACCTGCCTGTGCTTTGCCCCATGCTGCGGACATCAACTGTGATCTTTGGTTTTCTCCAAATAAATACCATGCTGAGTTTACACACTTGCATCCTGCTTTTAATAACTGCATGTTACTCACCTATTAAATGCATCCATCACTTGAAGGAACACAGGTAACTGAGCAACGGAATGAGTAACGGCAAAATGGCCTTGTTCACATAGGATCTAGAAGTAGTAAGGTCCTGTGTTACAGGCATTATGATTAAAGCAGTGGTCACACCAGATGTGGATATAATCCAACCAGGAGAAAAAGCCTATTCACTTGAGTGTATGAAGACATTCTCTTTGTCAAGGGGTGGGAAATATTAGGCAGTCAGTTCTCAAAGTTGAAAATGGGCAAGCATAAGGATCTCAGCAACTTTGACAAGGACCAAATTATGATGGCTTAGATGACTGGATCAGAGCATCTGACTGGGTCAGAGCACCAAAAGGCAGGTCTTCCCAGTATACAGTGGTTAGCACCTACAACAGGCATGTGAGCATCAGAACTGGACCATGGAGAAATGGAAGAAGGTGGCCTAGTCTGATGAATCACGTTTTCTTTTACATCATGTGGATGGCCAGGTGTGTGTATGTCGCTTAGCTGGGGAAGAGATGTCACCAGGATGTACTATGGGAAGAAGGCAAGTCTGTGGAGGCAGTGTGAAGCCTGGGTAACGTTCTGCTGGGAAACCTTGGGTCCTGGCATTTATGTGGATGTTACTTTGACACACAGCACCTACCTAAACACTGCTGCAGACCAAGTACATCCCTTCATGGCAACGGTCTTCCCTAATGGCAGTGGACTCTTTCAGCAGGATAATGCGCCCTGCCACACTGCAAAAATTGTTCAGGAATAGTTTGAGGAACATGACAAAGAGTTCAAGGTGTTGACTTGGCCTTGAAATTCCCCAGATCTCAATCTGATCGAGTATCTGTAGGAAGTGCTGGACAAACAAGTCCGATCCATAGAGGTCCCACCTTGCAACTTACAGGACTTTAAGGATGTGCTGCTAACGTGTTGGTGCCAGATACAACAGCACACCTTCAGAGGTCTTGTGGAGTCCATGTCTCGACGGGTCAGAGCTGTTTTGGCAGCACAAGGAGGACCTACACAATATTAGACTGGTGGTTTTAATGTTATGGCTGATCAGTGTATTTATTTTTAGTAATTAGCTAACAATTCAACACAAATGAGCTAAATAAACCTGCTAATACTTTTCCATTTAACAAGCTAACTACTGCTACTGACACTCAGCACTCTGCAAAGATTGTCAGTTTCACAAACAACAAAACAGCTAACTGATTTAAGTTAGCCGCTCACTGAATCGCTATTTTCCCATATAAGAAATTCGAATGGTGTATCTGCTGCTCAAGGCTTTGTCATCTGTCAAAAATACACCTCTTGCCACTGATCGCAATGAGAATACTACATTGACTGCCAGTATATACCAAAGCATGGCCATGTATAAAAATGTATGTATGTTGAGGAAGATGGCGGAAAAACTCATCAGTTTTTTGAGAGCAAACCAGCAAGGCACAACAATGCAGTTTCTGACAAATACTAGAAATGTCCTTGTAAAAGCAGATGAACAGATAATGTCAGGAACATGCATATTATTCAAGGAGCGATGAGGTTCACTGATTGAAAGCAATGTAAATTTAGAGTTGTGAAGGATGGAAAACAAGGGTTTACAGTCAAACAAGTCTCTTGTGAAACCCCTTATTGTCCAATAAGCGTTCTCTGTCTCTTTGCTTCACTCCCTCTGACCTTTATGTGCATACCGAAGCTCCTACTTTCTCCCAGCGCATGACATCATCCTGCATATGGTCTGATAAATGACACTGTGTACAGTACAGTAACAGGGTGAGAACGATGCCCCCTGCTGGTCACCACTGTAATTATGATCCTCTCAAAGGTTGGCATTTGCCCAGGTGGGTTGGTATTCAAAAGTTAGCCAGTACAATGTCGGACCAACAAACGGTGTGTGTGTGTGTGTGTGTGTGTGTGTGTGTGTGTGTGCATGACACTCCCTGCAGTCATGAGAAGCACCAGGTAAAAGAAACCATCTACATTGAATAGTAGGAAAAGAAGCACAATTTGTTCCCCTTAAATTACTTGGTGTCCATCATCCGTTAACATTTCACAGAAACACACCAACAACAACAACGCTTGGGTTGCAGGTTATATTCCATCCATACCCTACTATTACACTAAAGTGTTCCAAAGGGGTGTCAAATGTTTACATATGAAAGTAAAAGTCAAATGTCAATTAGAGATGTCAGAAATATAGGCTACCACACAAAATGGTATATATCAGTATCAATTCCAGTTGCCCAATTGCTGCAAACTGTTGGCGAGAAATATTTTCCAGAATTCGTAATGCTTAGCTATGGAGTGTGTGTAGTCTGGTACTAAGACCCAGAAAATGCCAGCCCGGGGGCTTTGGCATTCAGGGTGGGCAAGTAGCCGTACCATATGCCCCTCTATGGCAAAGAGAGTGTTGAGGAAAACCAGAGCACACTCAGATAACCTCTCACAACCTTTGGATAAAAGCTGGAGAACAGGGATGATAACAGAGTCAAAGTGAGTCATGTGGAGCCGCCAGCTTTGATCAAAGACACAAATGGACACTCATCAGCTGGCTACATGACCTAAGCATGACAAATACCAAGCCATGCCGACATATAAGATTCGTCTTTTCCGACAGGCCATCTCCCTTATGAACAGTATACTAACTCCAAGGATCCTCCTAGTGCATTATTATTTCACTGTGAATAGACTCGTATGTGCAATAGTAAATTCCCTCCTATTTATTCTATTACCTGTATATACGTTCTGTACTATATTACCTCCCCACCTTCTGTACATTGCATTACCCCGTGCATAGCTGTACATAGTGTCTGTACATCTGCCTTAAACTTATCATGTCTTCTTTATTTTATTAGATTTAAAAAATATATATATATATATATTATTATTATTATTATTATTATGTGTCTTGCTGTCATATTTGTGTACGCACCGGAAGCTTCACTTACCAAATCAAATTCCTTGGCAATAAAGCTCATTCTTTCTGATCCTGATCCTGCATCTACAGACAAATTATTTTCAATCCAGAATGAATTCATGAAGAATATCATGATAGACTTTCACTAACATGCAATACAAGCAATGTCATGGCTCCAGTTCAATCAATGAGTTCTTTGTAATTTATGACATTTAGCTGTACAAGGACTTGATGTTCGGCTGTTTCTTCTAGAAGACACATTCTGAGGCCACACAGACAGATGAGCAAAAATATTTTAAACTTATTTTTTTCATGAAAATTAAATGATAACTAAATACTAAATTCAGTCTTGTAAGTAAAAAAATAAATAAATAAATAAATTGAATGACATTTTCCTCAACAAATAAGAACAGCCCAGCTACACATGCTCCACAGCGAAACATCATGGATTCTGCGAAATAATCCTCGCTGAGATTTTTGCAGCTTTGCAGCAGTTGGGCTACTGGAATTAGTACTGGTACGTTTTGTGATTTCGGACAAAGACTAACAGTTAAATTAATTCCACATTGACTGACAGAATGAACTGTGTTAAGCGGCTGGGTGATTGAGCAACTCCACTGGGATTCTCTCTCTCTCTCTCTCTCTCTCTCTCTCTCTCTCTCTCTCTGCTACACCCAGTCCTACAATCAGTGTCAATGAAGCGTGATTCCTCCACGTGGCAGCATCTAGCCCAGAGGAGCTCTGAGAGAGTCACAGCTCACTGATCCATGCTTCCAGGCTGTTTACAAGACTAAATTTATAGGTCTTTATGGATAACTGAGTACGGCATGGGAAATATGTAGAGCTCATGGATATGGGTTCATGCATTGAGCTTGGACTCAGTTGGCCAGCCATTTCTTATGACTTTAAATTTCTGAGCAAGATGGTGTAAATATGGTCTTTTTGGTCTTTTGGGTATCTTTTTACATTACTCACAGTGGATTCGTAATTGAAGCAATCCCATCTAGGAATTATAAGTGTTATTGGTGCAAAATGGTACATCATGTTTTCTGGTATAGTTCATTTATGGTTGC
Source organism: Stegophilus panzeri (assembly GCA_024331685.1). Lineage (NCBI taxonomy): Eukaryota > Metazoa > Chordata > Actinopteri > Siluriformes > Trichomycteridae > Stegophilus > Stegophilus panzeri. The sequence goes on from JANDJT010000032.1 coordinate 5,557,968, forward strand.
ATCTAAGTGAATCAGAATCAGAATTTGGTGCTCCTATGTATGGTTTGAATGCTTGAAAGATGCAAAGGCTTTAAGGTTTTTTTTAATTATTATTATATCCTGCAAATTCCTCAAAACTAATTAAGGATTCATTCCTGAATTCTAATTGTTCATAGTCCTCATTATGCACACGCTGGGAAATAGTTTATTATTAATACACCATGGCAACATGGTCTTGCAAATTTTGCAACAGTTTGTTGCAAAATTGAAATGCTACATAATTTTGGGTTAGGCTTAAGGTTTGGAAGGATTTCATACCTCTTTCTATGAACAAAATCCCATCAAACTGTCCTTAAATAGTTTTCATTAGCGCTCACTGTTTACACAACGCAGGCTAATAGATACCATGTGTCATGGATCACATTCACATGACACGTCAAGTCATGTCACGTCACCAAGAGAAAGAGTGGCCCTTTTGAGGCATGTCAAATGGCCACATCACCAGTTATGCTAGTGAGAACTTACTGATCTTACACCTTGAGAGAGAGAAAGAGGTCATTTCAGCCCAATTTCAGAGTAACTGGCTCCAGACATTTCATTCCATTTCGTTTCAAGAGTTATCCCCTGTAAAACTTCATATATATGCGGGGACCGATAATACGCTCTCCAAAACCCGGCAGGCATCAAGACAGCTCTCTCTTTTTTCTGTTTCTCTCTCAATACCAAGCACGTGAGCATCAGTTCGACAGCTGCATAAGAGCCTGACACTATATCTGGCAGGAGTCTGATGTGATATGATCTCTCCACTTCAGAATTCAGAATCACACTCAGCTAAGCTGTCTCACGCTCCATCAGCGACAGGCGTTTTCTGGGCATGAACGCAGATTCTGTCAGATTATCTGTGGAAACAGAGCCTGGCATGAAAGTGTGTCATCTGTCCACCCACATTATAGTAGGACTCCTTTCACAATATAAAGGCACTTTATAAAGCCATATCTCTGAAGCACTGGAGCACAAAGGTCATTGTGAAATGGCAGAGTAAGTGGCAGTCCTAGATCTCTCTCTCTCTCTCTCTCTCTCTCTCTCTCTCTCTCTATCTATCTATCTATCAATCTATCTATCTCTCAGTTGACATTATCTTAACACCGGGGTTGGTTAAGGAAACTGGGCCAAGAGTGTGTGCAGTGAAAAATCATTAAAGATGCAGCAGGCTCATACTGAGTGCCAAGCTTATCTTATTCTAGAATTTAGCTTACGTTTTAATAAAGCTGAATTAATCACTTAACCTGTATTCATTTTGCACCAATCAATGGTTGTAAATGCAAACTATTTCAGCATGTATACCGTACAGTATTATGGGTATTGTGAGAACTTTTATAATGCTTAGTGACTCCATGGTGATGGACAAAAATCCAATTTGTCCTGTTAAATGTGGTAAATAATTATATTTTCTTCCAATTAAAAATCATTGCATAATAAGCATAATGAAGCATAAGTGTCCATATTGGACTGCTTGGGTGTATTTCTTTCAATCATGGTTTTATTACTATCTTTATTGCTCAGAACTATGAACATCGCCAGATATTGTCATGGGAAAAAACACAATCTGCTGCAAAAAAAAAAAAGTGTAATGATAAAATTAAATCTGGGAGCTGCTTTTCCAAGACTGAGAAACCTGCTCCCATTGCAAATGGAAGGAGGTTTGAGCATGGACAAATCAGCAACTTATTTGGCTTGTCAATATTTATTATATATATATAGCAAACCTTGTCGGAAGTGGTATAAAACAAACAGTGCTTATGAATTAGTCACCCAAAAGTCTAATAAAGTACAAACCAGCTGCCTATACTCTTTCAAAAACTCTTCCTAGGCATTCTGAACTATTCTTGCCTCAACAAATCAGCTATTTGGCCAATTACACTGAGATGAGCTAGTCTACCAGCCATTTCTTGGAGGCGGGGCTTCATGTACATGGGCCTGAATAGGGGAGGGGTCAAGGACAAATCAAATCACCAGTGTCAGGTAAATTGTACCTAATGCACTTTCAGTGAATGTTTTGTTGAAAATATTGATGAAACCATATTTAAGTTTTTAAATGACTTTTTAGTGCTACAGATTTGGGGTAGCAGATATTTTTTAATTCATTAATTAATCTTACCTGCTTTATCCGAGTCAGGGTCGCTGTGGATTTGGAGCCTACCCTTGGAACACCAGACCTAAGATGGGAATACACCCTGGATTGAACACCAGTCTACTGAACCAATCCATAGATTCATACGCTCTTTACACCTTGGTGCAATTTAGCATATCCAATCCACCAACTGCCATGTTTTTGGGCGGTCGGAGAAAACCTTAGAACCTGGAAGAATCCCCACGGACACAGGGAGAACACGCAAACCTCCACAAATGGCAACTTTAAAGTATTGTGTAACATGAAAATGATTATATATTTGATGTATTAGCACTACTTAGCCTAAGCATTCTTGGTTATTGGTTATGGCATCCTTGGTTATACATGGTTATTTCGTTGGTGACAAAATCCATCCATCCATTCCCTGTATCATGCCTCTACAAAATATATATAGTTCATTAATTGTTTTTCTGGCTCCCTTGATATAATTGAATGAGTACCTCATGCACCTTGTGACCTTACACTGGCCTATGGGTCAATGTTCCACATAAAACTCACAAATTCCAGACAGCGGGTTGAATCTGTTTGGTATTCATACATGTGGCTAATTTACCACCTCCCCCTGCGTTTATGTTAGACTCTACCCTGTCTTTACAACATGGTCTCATCCTGTTCCAATTTAACCTCCTGAAACACAGAGAGGCACCTGCTCTTATGAGGAACCTCCAGGCCAAAATAGATTAATTATCCCTTTATTAGCCCTAAACAACCTGGGTAAGGTCACCACTTCCTGCCTTTCCTGTGCCCTGCTTCTCACCAAGTGCCATTGTTGTCTTTCCCACATGAGTTTCGTTCCCACACAAGGTGGGTTTTCAGCATGACGCAAGACACATGGGTTCACTTGCAAATGCACCCCAGCTACACTAATGAGTGCTTATAGTGTGTATGTGAGAAAGAGAACAACAAGAGATCAGGCATAAAGACCAGGGGAAAAAATAAGAGAGAGCGAGACAACAAAGGAGTCCCAAAGTGAGTTCACACACGGGGGGGGGGCTTCTCCTCAGGCCAGTTGTTTCTGCTTTCACACATCATCACAACATGCCTACATTTACCACACTCAATCATTTTCCTGCATTCTCCCACATCTTTTCCACTTCTGCTTCCTAAACAGCTTGTCCACTTGCCATCATGTGCTACATTTTCATTCAGCCTAATAATCCCATAACACTCCAATTTATATGTTTTAATTGGATTAAAATTGAACGCTTTATGTACACTGCTAGAAACTGGCATGACAATTTTTTTTTTTTTTTTGTGCCTCTGTAGGAATCCTTAAAGATTCTGGGTAAAGCTCTAAAGCAAAATGAAGGCCAGACAGAGAAATAGGAGAGGGATAAGACAAAAAGACTGAAAGACAGCCAACATGTGATATTGATGAAGATGGAAAAGAAAGACAGGGAGGGTATTTTGAATGTAACACATTGAAGATTTACGCACATATTTACGTATGAAGAATAGCAGGAGATTTCTTCTCATGCCAGTCTTTAGTGCAGTAATTTAGCAATCTAGTATACTTGCAAGCATCCAAAGACCAATTAGGAAGCCATTTATTTTTCTAAGAATGCCTACAACTGAACTGAAATCGAGTAAATTGATTGAGGTTAATCCAAATGAATGAGGCGGATAATTCATTTAATAATCTGAAAGAATATTTGGGACATGCATCTGAGTACTTTCACAATCAGAATTTTTGCATTGAACATACAGAAAAACACCTAATCTTGTGAGGAAAGAAAAATCGGACAAACTTTAACTTACTCTTCAGATGAACCTTTCAAAGCATAATAATGCGGGATGAAAGAACTTTTTTTTTTACGATTTCCATTTGAAGGATGTTGTGAACAGACTGACTGTCAAGGCACAATGTGCGAACATGCTGAAGAAATATTAAACTCTAGCAGGACTCGCAAGCTTCTACATTAAGTAACACTGATACTCGTTTGTCTCGCATGTCCAGGGTTGGGGATTCGATTCCTGCCTCTGCCCTGTGTATGAGGAGTTTGCATGTTCTCCCCATGCTTCGAGGGTTTCCTCCGGGTACTCCGGTTTCCTCGCCCAGTCCAAAGACATGCGTTGTAGGCTGATTGGCATCTCTAAATTGTCTGTAGTATGTGAATGGGTGTGTGAATATCTGTGTGCAACTGTGCCCTGTGATGGGTTGGAACCCTGTCCAGGGTATCCCCCACCTTGAGACCTGAGTCCCTTGGGATAAGCAGTACAGAAAATGGATGGATGGATGGATGGATGGATGGATGGATGCATTTTCAGCAGGTGGCTGACTTTAGGCTAAAAAGTATCTGCAATAGGAGTTTCAGACTGATGAAAATCCCAAACATAAATCTTTAACTAAAGAGACATGTAACTGCATATGTCCAAGGCATTCAAACATTTTCTTATGACTTCATTTACATCTTATAGCTTTGTGGTATCATTTTTCTCTTACTGTACAAATCCACTTGCATGAAAAAGTTAACAACATTAGGATTAAAGATGGTCTATTCATAGGAAACTGAATGAAATCCCACCACACTGTCCTAGCATGTTCGAACTGTATAAATGTCTCCCATAAAAAGAGAGCCATAAAACTGTCAACAACATTTCACTTCACCTTCTTTACCTCACTGGCTAATAGAGTGCACTTCTAGCTGATCGAGCATCCACGTCAGCAGGCGAGTTGATGAATCTATCATGGCTGTCACTGCTGTCTGTAATCATACTCGTTAGTGTCGTCCTCCCCGTAGCCTCCCATAATTACCATGGCCAGATATGGTAGGTCGCATGGATTTTAATTTCACCGGAGAAATGTCAACACTGATAATGCATTCGGCGTACCTTCATAATGTGTTCGATTTGAGCAATTAATTTTCCTCCACACGCGGTCAACCTGCAACGTGAACTTTGAGACAACAACAAAGCGCAATTATTTCATCCAGATATAAACATCCATCACAAAGGAGGAGTGGGAGTGATCTAATCACCGTGTTTGCTTTCACTTCAAGTGCTTAACCAATCAGCTACAGCACTGAGAGCAATCAAAGCAGGCAAAAGAGCAATAAACACACACACACACACACACACACACACACACACACACACAAATCAACACACTGCTGTAGTTGCTAACACTCCATTGCTCCAGAGCAAGAGCAGAATATAATGGAGACACAGTTGGAGACGCATCCCAAATTCCAAACATGCACAAGCAACTGTTTGAGAAACTTCATCCTAATACATAACTGCTTGCAGTTAGTGCCATTTCAAATCCTTACATACTTGTAAGAAGTGAAGGCACCATGTATAAATCAAAACCCTGTTATAAAAAGCTTTGGTGTGAACATAAGTACAGCAGTAGTCTTAATAAAAGCATGGTAACGTTATGAACACCTACAGTGCTGAAGCTATTATTATACAGAATTAACTCATGAAGTGTTGGCACAAGTATGTTCGACTGTAAATAAATCAAAATCAATCTGATAACTGCAAAAATCCGATTTAGATAACAATTGTTCCAACATGTTTACATGTACTCAAGTTACAGGATAATGGTAAAACTATGTACAGCATATTTGAATGTAAAGAAATAGTCTGATAACTGCAAAACTCTGATCATGGCAATGTTTACATGTACTTAAGTAATCTGATAATGGCAAAACTACAAGTACTGTTTGTTTGAATGCAAAGAAATAATCTGATAAATGCAGATTTGGATAATAATTCACTCAGCATGTTGGTATGTACTTAAGTAATCTCATAAAATTGTCTTGTATTCATTGTAATAATCATAAACTGTAAATAAACTCAGTGTCAAATTAGGACAGGCAGTGAAATGTTGCATTCACTTAATTACTGAGTATGTGTAAGACAAGATATATTAAAATAGTTATAGTTAACCCAATACACTTGTGTTTATAATCTGATAATGGATCTACACTAGTTGTAATAAATGCAACTATTAAATGCTGAGTAACTGTCACAGTGTTGAATGAACACATGCATTGTTTATCTAACTTTTTTAATGTGTTGCACTAAAACTTAAAGTGTTGCATTTACAAAAAAAAAGGTGTCAAATAAACTCTTAAGTATAGGTATCTATACCTATATAGGTATTCAACACAGAAACACTAGGTGTTAGTTTAGCCCTGGATATTTAGTGGATGTAAAGCGCGCGCTGTGGGCGAGAAAAGATCTCAGAGACAGATGTCTGTTATGCAAACTAGTTCTCGTGCACTTATCTCGGTGTATAAGTGAGTCTTACCTTCATTAAACAGACTGTCACCGGAGCAGACCGCGAGCATCATCACGACGCGGAGAGCCGAGAGCGCGAGCTGAACTCCGGATGCCATGCTGCCGGTGAGAGGCTGATCTGACCCGGACCGAAGCGGGCTGACCAGGGCCAGATCGGACTGATATCACGGCACCATCACATACAGAGCAACAGCTGATGTGCTGAACTTCAGGAACATCCGACACTACTGGAGACCGCGCACTCCTCCAACACTCAACTGCTGAGCTTCAGAGCGCCTGCGCACTGCCAATCAACACTTCTGTACACACAGAGCAGCAAACGCGCCGCTGGATGTCACCAACGCGCGCGCGTGCACACACACACACACACACACACCCACACACACACACACAAATCACCCTAGCGTGTGTGTGTGTGTGAGTGTGAGAAGTGTGTCACTGAGACAGCACGGTTCTACCCGCCTGGTCCTAGCGCCGCACCGAAGCGCATTAACATTACAATGCACACACTTCATTTAGTTCCAGTCAGAAAGTAGCAATCTCACACTCTCGAGATAAAAGCTTCAGTCTGAAGATGCTTATTCTGGCCAGATTTGACTAGCATTGCATGTATTATTCATGCCTGCGTGTATGCAATCATATCATTTTGATCATACTATTAGAATTGTTATGAAAGTTTCAACATGCTCTCACACTTTTTACAATAAAAAAACACCTAAATTTGTTGAAAAAAGTTATAAAGGTTAAATTTAAAGCTAGGGGTTGGGGTTACTAGAAATTTAACCATATGAATAATATGAACATATTATATGAACAGATGGCAATCATTACACAGGACATCTGACTGAGACTAGATTTTTGCATTGTGACTGATTCTATGGGGTGTGAAAGGGAGATTTTTACTTTCATGCAAACACAAGTAGGCAGATATGAAGCAAGACCACATTCATTAACGTGAACATGTTACACAATGCATTCATAGCGTTCATTATTTATTCTTAACCTGCCAAGGTCCGGGTTCGATTCCCGGTCAGGGAACCAGCCAGTGCACTCTCAGTGCTGATCCTAAGCCTGGAAAATCAGGAGGGTTTTGTCAGGAAAGGCATTCGGCGTAAAACTTGTGCCAGAATCAAAATCTGCTGACGGGTGATCCGCTGTGGTGACTCTTAAATGGGAGCAGCCAAAGGGGAGGAGGGACGACTGGTCCTGGTAAAGGTGGGTTAAATTAGGGTTATGTTTTATTATTATTTTGGGAAATAAATTTGTTAGAATATATCACATAAACAAAAACAAAAACAAAAGCTATACCTGTGTGAGTGGGATTTTTTTTAAATGTCATGCACATCTAAAGTTGAGATTGATTATTAACTTGAGTGATGTAGCTGAGGCTGAGGAACTGTCAGAGCCAGAATTGACACATCATGCTGAAAGTGCTGCCATATATACCTCTGGGTTTTATCATATTTACCACTGTTTATTGCAGTAGTATGGATTATATACAATACCTCACCAATAACATGAAAATGTTGTTTTTGTTATGGAACTATGTTAATACCGTCTCATTTTTAGCATATATCCAGTCATGCAACTTCCGAACATTATATTTAAAGCCATAGCAAGTTATATAAGTTTAGGTCCTACCCACTTCAAGTTTTCCAATTTCGAATACAAGCTCACCCGCCTCAATCACTACTTAAAATTGTACTCATTTTTTATTTGATCAATTTTGAAATGTTCCACAAACATGGCACACAAAACTGTTTCTCTAAATGAGAAAGTTTACAATCAAGTGCAAGTTCATTTCATGCAAGTTAGTTTTGTCTTTTATCTAGCTAACAGTTATATTTGTGTTTGTACAGTGCCATACCTAGTTAAGGCATCTAACTTGTGATAGCTTTAAATATAATGTTCGGAAGTTGCATGACTGGATATATACTAAAAACGAGACGGTATTTACATAGTTCCATAACAAAAACAACATTTTCATGTTATTCGTGAGTTATTGTTATCATTTAAGAATAGTTGAATGTATTCATAGCTATTCTGTTCATACTTGCTTCAATTCTGGTGCCTGAGAGAGACAAGATGGGATTTAAGGCTTAACTGCATGTGTATTAGGAATGTGGAGATTTATAGAAACACATCAGTGACATGACATTCAAACAAACATTTCGGAGTAAAATAATCCCAGGTGAGTTAGATGATAACATTCAGTCTGTCTATTATTAGTTTCTGTACAAAAAAAAAATGTTAAAGGTTATTGGGTTGCTGCATATTATTGGTGTTATATTATTAAAGTGATATTGCTGTCTTGTCTGGGGCCCTGTAGAAGGATTTCAAAGGTAATTTTAGACACATTACATTCCTGCATTTTACAAATAAGCATAAGTGTTTAATAACATAGTTAAACACGTGTAATGTCTATCAGGAAAAGCTACTGATATTACTTTAATTGTGAGCATATTAGAGATGCAGTAGTTGTTGTTTGGGCTCGTTTTTTTATATTAGTTCATTCTCCTCATGCACATTTTGTAGTCTGAGAAAGGGCTTGAATTTAGAACTGCTTTGTGATGAATATTAGCAGGCAAATGCACTTTACAGTAAATGACCCTTCATTATGCCAACTATTGATTTGTCTTCTCCGTCTCAGTAATAGACTGTGGTTGATAATCAGGTTTAAAAGCTAAAGGAACGGTTCAGGAAAATTACATTTGGAAGAATTGTGCTCTCAGATGCAGTCAATCAGCCCGGGCTTGGTTTATGTCCAAAATGAGCTTCTTAGATTTTGCACTGGGGTCTAGTGTACACTGCGTCATGCAGAATACATGCAGGAAACAGCAAAGCATTAAATAATTATTCATGTAATCTTAGATCATTAGATCATTGTGAACATCAGTTTTGAGTGATTTATGGACTTCTTCATGTAATTTTTAAAATTGTTAATTGTACTGTATGTGTGTAAATGATACAATTATGTAATTGATATAGCGCAGGCAATTTGTCTAAATAAACGTTTTTGTACAGTAGGAAGAAACTGGAGAACAGGCAGGAAACTTAATCGAACACCGATAGAACGTGTGAAACAATAACCTGAGCTCGGGATCGATCAAAGGACCATCTGATTCAAAGGAGGAAAATTGTTTATTTGATTAATCTAAAAATATTTTTTATGAACCATTGTTAATAGATTTATATACAAATATATATTTACAGATGCTTTTTCTTATAATTGCCATGTACTATAGTTTTTTTGTAATTTTCTTTGAAGCAGAACTGTTTTTAAAAATAAAATAGAATACGCCATGTGTTTAAATCAGAGCTATTAATTAGGCATGATCCATGCCTCAAAAACATTTCTCATTAGGGCTTTGTGCATCTTCCCCTGTCTCCAGAACTGATTTGAGCACTCTGACACAGACAGGTCTGCATCGTGTGTGTGTGTGTGTGTGTGTGTGTGTGTGTGTCCCCGTAATTATAGACCAAATCTGAAAGTCTTTAATCCAGATCCGGTAAAGACTATAGTTACACTGTATATTCCACTATGCAGAGATTTCACATTTACAGCTTTAAACACCTCAGTGCTGAAGCTTCATGCACTTTGCTCTTTATTAGTACTATGTCTAGAGAAGCTATTTGATGATGTAGACCCTGTCACATGGCATGCAGCGATGAATGGTTGTCAGATGTGCATTTGCCGTGCTGCATTTGCTGTGCATCGACCCTGCTCACTGCGCCACATGGGTAGTAAAGCAGACAGATGTCTGTGATGGCACTGCATATTATTCAGAAGCCATATCATGCACACACTCTCACACACACATTCACACATTTGACACCTACACATTATCCGAAGTGGCAGCCCGGCACAAAGAAATGTGCAAACAAAGAAGTACAGTGTCTCTAAACATGAGAGAAAATAAAAACAAAAAAAACAACACAGGGCCCTTTTTATGTAGGAGTGAAGGTGAGAATTATAAAAGCTTTCCTAATGCCATTCCATGCAACAAGACAAAAAAAAAACCCAGCAGAAGTATTCAGAGATTATACTTAAACTAAAAAGCAGCCGGGTATTTTCCCAAATTAAGGCTACTAATAGCAAGCTTTTAAAGATGGGTTTCTGTGCAAAGTGCAGATGGATGATGAACACTCTAACTCATCAGTATTGCATTCAACTCCTAAAATAAATTAATAAATAAAACACCACCATCATGTTCATTCATACAGCATTGGAAAGTTGATTTTGACTTTCATCCTGTCCAAGTTTGGGGTTTAGAATTATGGAAAACCTTGGTATGTACTTGCCGTCTTGCTGAGATGCTACATACATCATATAATACATATTGTATATGTATGTCTTTAAGTTATCCATCCTGGGTTTGACATAGTTTTCAAATTGCACGCACATCCTCAGCAATCATATGCTGAACACATGTGCTTTGATCAAATCCAAAGGGAAATATGTCAAAAGATATACCATACATATACCGTACACATGATTGTATATCATAAGGTCAAATGAATAAGATGTTCATCCGGTGTATCTTATTTCTTATCTTTCATAACAGTCTCGTTAATAAAGTTTATACTGAGCAGATATGGAAAGACTGAACTAGAACACAGATGGCACATTTGGCACAGCACAGATATGAACCTGAATCCAGAACTATACGTACCCTGGTTGAGTATGGCCGAGTGTCCGTTTCCGATTACGTAACAGTACCCGTGAAAGCACAAGGAGTTGTCTAGAGGTTGTGAGGTTGTTATGTCATTTCCCAGTGAACACAATGCAACCAGCAAAAGTGAAGGTCTGAGTAATCAGATGGCCAAGTGGAACTTTCTGGCTTTTCCATAGTACTCGATATTAATGTTCTCAGACACTGCTGAATGTTGCTGTGCCACACAACCTGACCCAAAAGTTTCTCAAGTTCATTTTTCACGTTCACGTGGCAATTCTTGTGCTCTAATAACAGACTGCACTTTTTCTATCTGTCTCTATGGGTGGCTGTGGACACTAATGTATTAGGATTTATTTACATGTTACAGTCTTTAAAAAAATAAGATGTTAAACAAAAGTTCTTCATGGGTTCTCTGGAAAATTAAGGGTTCTATTTGGGAAAACTGTCACATGTCTAACCTTCACGTGCTCTGCCAAGAAGGACAACCAAATAACACTTTAGGGAATAGCAGTTAGAATATCCAAGGCAGCATAAAACAAATTAATGCAAATACAAAACATAACTAAAGGAAACTGACAAAGAAGCAGAAAAATAGGAACACTATAGAGTATTAAGTTAAACTACCTAGCCGAAATATCCAGCTTGGTCTGATCAGCAACCAGCCTCCAAAACAAAGGCCGAGCTGGTCAAGCTGGCAGATCATCATATCCAGCTGGGATATTGTCCAGCTTTCTTATTATTGGTCTAAACTGGTCAGTAAAAGTTTGAGAAAATCTAACTACTTTACTGTTGTGTGCTTTTTTTTTGTCTTATGTTCTTTTGTCTTGCACTGATAGTGGTAATTCAAAAAGTTCAATTTTTTGCCTTTGCCCTTCAGACAGCAGGCAGGCTGTCTGAAGGGCAAAGGCAAAACAAATGGAGGGCATTAACTCCATAGTTAATTTCTACTACTGAAGCACCCTAGAGGGCACATTTTCTCATGCCTAGAGGGCACAACATCTCATTTTCTAGCATACATTAGGTAAGCCTGTAGGGAGGCTTGTACAGCATGGCATCTCATTTTCTCAGCTGAAACCTGGGCACCCATTAGAACATTATCTTGGGAAATACATAGGAGAACCCTATAAGACCTTATGTATCCTTTAGTGGAATGGCATCCTAGATGGCACTTCATCACATTTTCTCCACTGTAAGGGCAACCTAGAGGACACTTTATCATGTTTTGTCTATCATAGGGGCACCATAGAGATCATTTATCATGTTATATCTATTGTAGAGGCACCCTAGAGCGCACTTTTAGAATATTTTTTT
>JANDJT010000032.1:5575841-5585843 GCA_024331685.1 Stegophilus panzeri
GGGGGGGGTGTACTCACTTGTGTGAGAGACTATATATATATATATATATATATATATATAGAGAGAGAGAGAGAGAGAGAGAGAGAGAGAGAGAGAGAGATGTGTGTGTGTGTGTGTGTGTGTGTGTGAGTGCATGACAGGACCACTGGCCATTTGTCCCCTGTGAACACTGGCTCATACACACACAGCACAATGAAGCTGTTCAACAGAGAAACATGTGGCCTGCCAAACACACACACACACACACACACACACACACACACACACACACATTAATCCTGAATGTTCAATAAATGACAGTGCATAGCATATAACCCTATATCTATGTTTATATTATTATACTGAAATTAATCATGGTGCTAACACACACAATGGCTAAACTTTGATTTCCGTCAGATTTTTGAAGCAGCAGTGTGTCAGCAGTTTGTTACAGCCTGGTCAATACTGTCATCTAGTGGACACTTTATGTCTTTACACTCCTGACTTGAACAGCTTGCTGATATTTGCCATTTACTGATACACGATTTGTATTTGTGTTTTTAATTACTTATAATGAGTTCTTTGTAAATCTATGCTTTTCTATACTAATCCATAATCCTGTTATACCCCACGGTTGTTGAAGTCTTGATCCTAAATTGTTAATTCTCTATAAGAGCAGATCTGGCAACAGTGCTGGCTATAATTCAAATGCTAGTTTATATGAACTCTTTTTACCAGAGGCCAAAAAAATGTAATTTCTGCCTGTGTGTTTTGGGAGTGCCCGTGTTCAGCATTGAATTTATTTGTGATGTCAAACTCCACAGTAGTGGTTAATGGCTCATATGAAAGTAGACACTAAGGGCTTTTTTCATAAGTATTTCTTTTACCTAGCGTACTATGTTTAATGTTATAATTTTATTGTGGCCATTGTATACAGTGTTACCGTTAATTAAATACATTTAATAACTACACTTAATTAAATCTCTATTGCTTAACCAAAACCTTAACTTAACCTTAAGTGCCCAAAAAGAAAGTGATTTATAGCTCTAAGCTCCACATTTTGTGATATACATATACATATACATATATTCTTTTAACACACAAATACTCAGTTGCTAAAATCAAAATGCCAGCGGTCTCAAGAAACCTGTAGTGTCTTGAGCCTGCACACAGCCATCATGCTCCTGAGTTAAAAGTCAGTTTTTCTCCTCTGTTGTGTTAGTGCTGGAGCACAGTAAGCTGCTCTTTACAGCAAGTAATCAAGCATGTAGGACAAAAAGGGCCTTTCTCTAATAATTGCACATTTATATGGGTTCTGACCCACTAGGATTAGTGTTGGAACCATGCTTTATGGGTTCATGGAACACCAGTGGGACCAACCACACCGTTTTGTCAAACAAAGAAGGCTGCGTATATCATAGCAAGGGTATTAAACTGTACCCTTCCTTGTGCTTCAATGATATAAGATATCTTCTCAACACTTGCATTCTAAGTGCTGACTGTATCTTCGCAGTGCTGGTTAATATTTAAAGAAAATGCTCTAAATGTCTCATCCACTTCCTCAAGCTGGGAAGAAAGTCAGTTCCTTCACATGGAGGTGAATGGTGAATAATATACACAGATGAATAGCAAAGGAAACTGTGTGTGTGTGTGTGTGTGTGTGTGTGTGTGTGTGTGTATTATAGGTACCTTTTTAACCCCTCCCCCCACTTCCTCCATTTTTTGCTCTCGACCTCTATCCTCTCCTTTACCTCAGTAAATGTGCTACAATTTCTGTCAATAAAGACAAAAGTGTGTTTTAAATTCACAGTTTTTTAGGGCAAAAAGTAGCTGCTTCTCTCATCTTTCACCTTACATTATCACCTTACACCTCACATTATCTGCTAGCCACACAATATTATGTTAGGAGCAGTGGCTGAGGGAAACACAAGACTACCCTGGAGGATGCAAAAATCCATCCATCCATTCATTTTCCGTACCGCTTAACATACACAGGGTCACAGAGGAGCCTGGAGCCTATCCCAGGGAACTCAGGCACAAGGCGGGGGACACCCTGGACAGGGTGCCAACCCATCGCAGGACACAACTGCACACTACGGACAATTTGGAAATGCCAATCAGCCTACAGTGCATGTCTTTGGACTGGGGGATGAAACTGGAGTACCTGGAGGAAACCCCCGACGCACAGGGAGAACACGTAAACTCAGCACACACAGGGCGGAGGTGTGAGGTAAATGTGCTAACCACTAAGCCATCTCACTAGGATGAGGTGCATGTGAAATTAACCACTACCAGAGGTGTTGCATAAAGTATCTACTACTGTATATGTTCATTCAAGTGAGTGGGCTTTTATAGCTGACTAGCTTGCTAATGCTGCTCAATAAAGACCACCATGTTGACTTCAATTAAGCGGATATGAATTAACTCCATTGATTGGAATTTTAATGTTTGTGAACTTGGATGACAAACTTGACTAGTAAACTGAACTACTATGAATTCACCTTCACAAAAAGAGCTCTGAAAGCAATTAGTTAGTGATGTTCTTCTTTATTTAAGGTACTATCTCCCTTTTCCAAGGCATCAGCTTCAGTAACTGCTTTATCATGGTCAGGGTCATGGTGGAATACACGTTGGGACACCAGTACATCACAGGGCACTATGCACACGCACACACACACACACTCACACACACACACACACACACACACACTGACACATCTAGGGCACCTACTGGCATGTTTTTAATAGGAGGGAGAAAACCAAAAAACCTGGAGGAAACCCACAAAAACATAGGGTTTGATCATGCAAAACAGACAGCAATACAAACTCAGGATCAACCCAGTGAGCTCCGAGGTGGAAATACTATCTACTGCAGCATCCAGTTTAGGTCTATTATACATTGAATTGAATTCATTTATTATTTTATTGGCACTGGGAAACATGTCATGTCATCCCACTATCCTCAGCAGGTTATATCTTATGTTATGGGACCATCATACAGTATCTAGAGGGACCAATAAAAAAAGGTCTTGAAGGTCACACATATCTCACACTCACCAAATCCAAATGTTAAAGAACGACAAAGAGATTAGTCATGACGGTTTGCAGAGGTTATTACCAGTATGAATGCACAACCGTCAGCTTTAGCTGAACGATAGTGCAGACGAGCTGGTCCATACAACACTCACAGTCAATTGAGATCCTTTCCTGCTTTCAGAATCAGCCTGAAACATAATAACACAAACTTCTCATATATATCAGATGGAGTTTCCTCAGGAGTATGGAGACAAACAGGCTGAGGGGAAAATGCAAGGAGAGCAGTAAAGCCCTGCAGTCAGGGACTCAAAACTCCTCACTCATGACAAATAGAGATAGAGATGATACAGGAATATCGGGAGGAGGGAGTAAGTGAGACCGAAAAGGGGGTATGAGCGATACAGAGAGGAAGAGGAAATGTGGTATGTGACTGCAGCTCAGATTAGAATTCACTGTCTGAACGTCTGGTGCATCTGCTTCCCCGAGATATTTTGGTCTGCCAATTCGAAAATGTTATCTAAAGAACACACACACACATCTCATTACCACACTTTCACATTGCTCTACGTTCATAACAGTGAATTTTGTGCAGGTTTTGTAAAGCAGGGATGATTCTGATCTAAACATTACGAACAAACTGGGCCCACTTTATCTACCATGAGGACTTAGCATTACATTACATTTACAGCATTTGGCAGACACCCTTATCAAGAGCGACTTAAATTTATCTCATTATACATCTGAGCAGTTGAGGGTTAAGTGCCTTGCTCAAGGGCCCAACAGTGGCAGCTTGGAACATCCTGGGATTTGAACTCATGACCAGAAGTCCACCGTCTTAACCACCGTTCTACCACTTCCCCAAATAGAGAAAGTCTATTGGCACTTGTAGCAGCGCATTTGCTAAGTTTTTCAAATTATTATTATTATTATTATTATTACTATTATTATTATTAAATGTGAGCAATGCTACCAGTGTATCAAACCACTGTGTCATCTGGAAATCAAAGCTAAGGCCTTTGAAAAGATTCTGAGATCTAAATTCAAAATTAATGTTTTTTCTGAGTGATATATTTATATATAAGTTTTTCAACAAAACCAGAGTGAATTTAACATGAAGTGAATAATTTCACACTCAGAAAAAAAGAGTTCCTCAAGTGTACACTTTTTGTACCTTTAGTATGTATCTTTTATCTAGAACTGTGCATGTAGTGTATCTTTAAAGCTAAAGGTAATGGTCCGACTATCTTAAATATTTTTAAAGGTACAACATATCCACATTTCCAGTTTAAAGATACATGTTAAAGGTACAAAAGATAAGGGTACCACCCCAACAACAAGGAAAGGAACAGTTTAGTACCTTTTTTTTTTCTGAGTGTGCACCACTGATTATAAATATATGATCAACGCCTCAGAGATTATTCATTTATGATAGTCCAGTCATTTTGCATCAGATACCTGTATGTTAGTACTTAAAACTATTGCAGGCATTTTTGTTTCTGTGTATTTGGCTCTTGCGTCCAGCAGGGGGCGAGATCTCCTCTGTAAAAATGTTGTGCAACAGGTGGTTGCAGTTCAACTTACACATCCAAACATATCTATAACACTAGATTTTTGAACTGGAATATTTTATGTTTCTATTGTATAATGAGAAATTCAAATAATTTCAGTAATTTCTAGAAATATTACCAATAATTTAGGTCTTACTTTAGACCATGCTAAAATCAGATTTCATTAAATAAAGACAACAATCTGGTATGGGTCAAATGTTATTGCCTTTGAAAGTCTGCTTCACACATCCGGGGTTGGACGTTTGAATCATTTGCATGTTCTCCCTGTGCTTTGAGGGTTTCCTCTGGGTACTCTGGTTTCCTCCCCCAGTCCAAAGATATGCGTTTTAGGCTGATTGGCATTTACAAATTGTCCATAGTGTGTGAATGGGTGTGTGAATGTGTGTGCGATTGTGCCTTGCAATGGGTTGGCACCCCGTCTAGGGTTTTCCACGGCTGGTGCCCCGAGTTTCCTGGGATAGGCTCCAGGCTCCCCCCGCAACCCTGTGTAGGACAAGTGGTATGGAAAATGGATGGATGGGACTGTCCTGACGATTGTTATGCAGCTGCCCACTAAAGTGCTTTTCTGTCCTGATTTGAATGCAGCATCGCACATATCCTTCTCAGACAGTACATTATTTTGTGAATTTTGCTATTTTATAGTTCATGGAATCCCACAGTAATCTTCTTATTAATGGTGTACAATTGTGTTGCCATTTGTTATGCATGTGTACGTGTGTCTGTCCATGAGCAGACATTGGTGTTGGTGCTGATGTATATATCATTAAGTGTGTGTGTAATTATTGCTCACCTCTCTGTCCCTGAGCAGATGTTGGTGATAGTGCTGCTGTGTGTGTGTGTTGAGCAGGTGTTGTCTCCTTTGTGCCTGAGTTTGCCTCATGAAATCTGACCTCTCATGCGCCAGAGTTTTCTGTAACGACACACACAGCTGACCCTGCACTCACTGTAATAGCCATGATGTAACTTATTAATAAGCATTAATTATGTCAAAGTAGAAGCCTAAAAAAAAAGCCAGGGGTTACTATTATCCATTATCTTTCATCCATAA
Source organism: Stegophilus panzeri (assembly GCA_024331685.1). NCBI lineage: Eukaryota > Metazoa > Chordata > Actinopteri > Siluriformes > Trichomycteridae > Stegophilus > Stegophilus panzeri. The sequence goes on from JANDJT010000032.1 coordinate 5,581,473, forward strand.
TTAGAGCTTGGCTTACACTGAGTGTGTGAGATTGTGATAATAAGTCATCAGTGGTCTCAAGTGGAACAAAGTCTGCATGCCATGGCTTCATATGTACTGCTGTCTCACTCTCTACAGGACAGGAAGCAGTTACACTCTGCTCAGCAATATTTGCTTCATCAGCTCTGGCCCCTGACATAAGATAACACACATTAACACAATTCTTTAGACAAATACAGTGACAGTCGCATGTCTTGTAGTTGGAAATCAAATTCTAAAATATCTGTCATTCCGAGAATATTGGTAATATGAAAAGATGAATATGACCTAGGACCCCACCGATATATTGGTTGGATCATGAAATTGGCTGATATTAAGGCTACGCTGAATTATTGGCATCTTTTAAACCACTAAGAATGGTGCAGTTTGTAAACATCACTAGACCTTTAATGATTACACAATTAATTCAATTAATTAAAAATAATCAGAATTAATTGAAAAAAAAAAGAGTATTCATTATAAAGTGTCATGAAATCACACTCTTGGTGCACATTGCACTTTCCAGTTCAATGAGCGTTACTTTCACATCATGTTTACATTATCATGTGCTTTTATTTTTAGTCATGTCTCTTTCACTGTCCTGCCACTGGTTGTTTCCCTACTGTGTTCACCTGCTCTGACTAGTTTGTCAGCGTATACACTGCTGTTCTCATGCATTTATATCATGCATTTATATATTTATATTTTAAGTCCAAGCCTTGTTTTCTAATACCAGTTCTATGTTTATCTAGTTTTGATCCACTGTTTTACTTTTCTGTTGTCGGCCCATGCTCTGGATCCCAGTTTGGATCAGTTCATAGATTGCCCTTAAGCACACTCTCATGCTGCATAATATTACTACAACTTATATAAAGACATCTTAGAAAATAACGTTTCAGTGTTTCTTCATGTCAGTAGATTCTTCATGTCAGGCTCAATTTACATTTTTTCTGGCCTGGAAATGAGCCCCAGGAATTAGATGAGTTACAAAGGCGCACATGCTTTTTTCTGATGGTGGAAACATTAGGGTTTGCTTTAAAGTTGTTAAAGCTACTTATTACTTATACTTATATAGCTACTTACTTTTCCTATATGTACAGTATATTGCAGTTAATTTAGGTTATTTTAATTTGATAAATTAACAATCATATTACTAAAGCCCAGTTTAAACCAAAGTCTTGGTGTCAGCATAAATTGAAACTTATACAGTCCTCTTCAAAATGATTGGAACAGCAAGGCCCATTGTATTGTTTTCATTATACATTGGAAATATTTAGGTTTGAGAGCAAACGATGAATATGAGACAACAGATCAGAAGTTCAGCTTTCATTTCCTTATATTTACATCGAGATTTGTTAAACAACTTAAAACATGGCACCTTTTGTTTGAACCCACCTATTTTTTCAAGTGATCAAAAACATTGGAACATTTGACTGTTTCTTGCTGCCCAGGTGTGCTCTGATAAATTGATTGTTTAAAGAATTAATAGCTCTGAATGTCTACTATTGGTTTGAGCCCTAGGTTTTGGCTGTGAAAACTGCATTTGTTGTTAAAAAGGTTAAACCAACATGAAGACCAGAGAGCTGTCTTTGGGAGAAAAGCAAGCCAGTTTGAAGCTGAGAAAAGAGGGAAAATCAATCAAGAATTGGGTATAGCCAGTACAGCAATTTGGAATGTCCTGAGAAAGAAAGAAACCACTGGTGGACTAACAACCAGACGTGGTTGGCCTAGTGTTGGATTTACACCCTACAGTGGTTATATGGAGACAAATTAGCACTCTGGGTGTTAATTCAACACTAGGGATTTTACTGGTTAGTAAGAATCAGAGAACCAGATTGTAATTTGCAAAGACATAAAGAGATGAGCCACAAAAGTTCTACAACCAAGATTAATCTCTACCAAAGTGATGGAAATGCCAAAGTGTGGAGAAAGAAAGGATCCAAAACATAGAAGTCATCATCAGTCAAGCATGGTGGATGTAGTGCCATGGCCTGGGCTTGCATGGCTGCTTCTGGAACAGGATGACTAATCTTTATTGATGATGCAACTCATGATGGTAGCAGCAGAATGAATTCAGAAGTCTGCAGAAACAATCTGTCTTCCAACTGATAGAGAAATGCATCCAATCTAATTGAGAGGAAATTCATCATGCAGCAAGACAATGACCCAGAACACACTGCCAACTCAACAAAGGACTTCATCAGGAGGGGAATGTGGAAGGTTTTCAGACTGGCAAAGACAGTCCCCAGACCTTAACCCAGACCTCCTGAAGAGGAGACTGAAGGGATAAACACCCTCCCACCCCCCGAAACAAACAACAACTGAAAAAAGCTGCAGTACAAGCCTGGAAAAACTACACTAAAGGTAAATGCAACAGTTTGGTGATGTCAGATGTCAGTGTCAGGTCAGCAGCTTGATGCGGTTATTGCAAGCAAGGGATATGCAACCAAATATTAAGTGTTATTTACTTTAAGACTATCTATTCCTATACATATGGTCACCTAAAAATTGGGTGGTCTGCCACCAAAGGTGCCATGTTTTAAGTAGTTTTACACATCTAGATGTAAATATCAGGAATTGGAACCTGAAATTCTGATCGATCGTCTTATATTCATCTTTGGATCTCAAACCCAAATGTCTTCAATGTATAGTGAAAACAATAGAATTGGCCTTGCTGTTCCAATACTTTCAGAGGGGACTGTATCACCTGATATTATCAGCCATCTAAATTTTAGATCCTTTAAATTGTTTTAGGAAAACAATTATTATAAGCAAGTCATGCCTGGAGAGTTAAGGTTTATAGCAAGAACCATTTCATATCTTGTGGCTGATCCATGACTTTGAGCTAACACAATATTACCATTACACACATGAGAGAGTCAGAGCCCAAAGACGCTTACCATCCTGTGCATATTAAAGCCAGTGCATTTCAGGCTTCACTATCATACCCCTGAGCCAGATAATTATGTTAAAGACCCTCTTAAACACCCCCCACTTGTAAATATGTGATATTTTCAGGCTGCAAGTACTTTTTCCACGCTTAGAATTTAATCAAAATTGTTCATTAAAGCCATCCATTAGTGTAAAGTATGCACATGCTAATAAATAAGAATTTTCCTTTGCATATTTATATGTTCAGTGCTGCGTTCTGAACAGATAAGTGTGTATATTGTAAACTTTAGAGCAGGGTTACTACAGTCCTGAAGATCAAGTTTTCAAGATTTTCCACCCTCCTTTACCTAGGACTCATGTGTGGTGACAACATAACCTAATAGTTACATTAACAGTTTACCAGTGACTTCAAAATCCAAGATAAGAAATGAATTCTAGAGGCACGTTTGAAGACCCTTGCTGTAGGATTCAGATGTAACCAAATATGAATAGGTTATTCGTATTAACAGATAATGTGCTCTAAATGGATAGAAATACAGATACGACTTTGGATAGGGTGTGCTAGGATCCCACTGGATGCAAAAATAAAAATAAAATAAAAAAGAATTCATAGGAGGAGGATTTTAGTTTAATGTGGTCAGTTGGTCAGATATGAAGCTTGTAGAACAAAGAAATACCATGTTCATTAATGTGAATGTAGAAAATGCATTTACAGCATTCAGTCATTCATTCTTAGTAACTGTCTGGTCAGGGTACAAACAAAAATAATAACCGAATTGTTCATGCAGTTATTCAGGATTATAAATATTGATACATGCCTTGAGTTTCTTTCAAGGTTTCTTCTTCATCCTGTCTAAAGGCATTGATTAATTTTCTATAACAGCAGCTCAGACAGTAGTTTAGATGCAAGGCATGTACAAGTTTATAGTAATGTGCTCATTCAAATTTGTTGTCACTTCAGTAGTAACCACTAATTCACATATATAGACATATATATATTCACATATATAGACTTATAGATTAAGTGTAAGTATAGTAAAATGTGTGTCATTGCTAATATGGTGAAGTTTTCTGTGAGGAAACGTTTAGTTTAGTCAGGGGTAAAGCTGCTCCTGAGTTTTTCTACGGTACATGGGAAAGTCTTCAAATAGGAGTAGGAGTGCTTTGCACTTCACAGTTTCTCTATAACAAGATTGCAATTTTTTTGTCTTCTTAATTTCAAGAGAGAGAAAAAAAGAGAGGCTGGTGAGAGACAATTTATAATGTAAGTGACAACAAGAACTTAACAGTAAGTGGTAACAGGCCTCTCTTGCATCAATAAAGGTCACTGTTCATGACCCCACTATCAAAAAGATACTGGGCAAAAATGGCATCCATGGAAGTATGGCGAGGTGAAAACCACTGCTAACCCAGAAGAACATTAAGGCTCGTCTGAATTTTGCCAAAACACACCTTGATGAT
>JANDJT010000032.1:5587723-5609694 GCA_024331685.1 Stegophilus panzeri
CAGCAGAGCACGCAGGGTCAATATTTGTCTTGTGGGGAAGCATAGTAAAAGTGCTATGAACTGCATCATCTTGTGAACCATCAGCACTTGGCTCAACAGGGCTAAACAGACTAGCAAAACAACTTGCAGGCCTCCGGGGTTGGGAACCTCTTAAAGTGTGTGGGTCATCCAGACGAGGTCCACTGGAGGATGTCAGCTGGAGGGACATTGTGGATTTGTATAGTTTGGTCTTGCTACTCAAATCCTGCATCTCAGTTTCAGAAAGCATGCGTTCATTGTCTGATTGTGGTTTCATGTCAGTGATTTTGAGGTCACTGAAGCTGTGCCTGCAGGCCACTTTCCTTCTATGGTCCTCAACCTTTCTGCTGAATGTATCTCTTTGCTCCTGCACCTTGATAATGGTGGGTTTCCGCCGAAGCACCACTGGCATCTGAATCTCTTGGGTGGCTAGGCAGGAAGGGACTTGAGAATGGCTTTCTCTGTGGGTCATTTTAGACATTTCTGGTATATGGTTATCTCTACCAGTCACACTTAAGGAAGCCAGTAAGGGGTGATTCTTCACGCTGGATAGATTAGAAGCTGCAAAATCAGAGCTCCTTCTAGTAGAGAAGCATGAGAAATAGTTTTCTCCAGTAGTCCTACTTGAAGGGAAACTACAGACTGGGTCATTTTTAGCACCTGGCTGCAGAAATCTACTGGTCTCTACTCTTTGCTCAGTCATTTTGACAACAAGGGTTTTCCTCCGTGGATTGACCTCTGGCGGGCATAGAGTGTTCGTGTAATCTTGGTCAGTGATGTGGTTGTTTAGGGCCATAGGGCTGGGTTCCCTGTTTCTATCCTGGCCAGATATTCTGGTATCAGGCAGGCTTGAGGAACGGATGACCTTCCTGGAGGTGATTGTGATGGAGGATATAGAGCTCCTGTGTTTGGGAGATGTTCTGCCACCTACGGGCGGTGCTATGAGGAGAGATTCCTGAGGAACACTCCCTCTCCGGTGCACTGGGGTTTGCCACAGAAATCTGTCATGAGATTTGTTCTGCATGCTGGTGGCCCGATCAAGTGCTGTGTCCTGTTCTCTTTCTGCTAGAGTGGCCTTTCTTTTACCATCAGCCTGGCAAAGGAAAATAAGATTAACACCTGAAAACCTTGAGTTTATGCTTTATGATGACAAAGGGCTTATTTCCACTCCTCGCATACCCAGCCATGAGCTTCGAATCAGCTCACTCAATATCTTCTATTCCAACGCTTCCCAAACTAAAGGAGGCTTTCGGTGTTGCTATAGTAACTGCCTTAGTGTCAGGGGAGCTCAAGGGTAATTTAATTAAGTTTGAAGCCAAAACTCATCTTTATTATTTGCTCGAGTATTACAAGTGATTCCATTCCGAATCCCAGCACGACCCTGCTTTGCCTAATCAACGTCAAGCAGAAAAGCTGGTGGGATGTACTGTATTTAAATTTCAGTCTCTAAGCTGGTGTATTGAGCTGAATTTAAAGTCCGAATCATCCTCACCGAACAACCGCGCTGAGACGGACACTGTAACAGCTGAAGAGAGGGAATCTCTCACACTCTGCTCTGTTAGCTCAGAGGTCCCTAGAGAATTAGGACTTCTAGTAGCAGAAGACTCCTTTTCTTCTATTCTTTACCTATCTCACCTTCTATTTTCCCCAACACCCTGCTATCACATCTTTCTTTCCATGTGTCTATGAGTACAATATGTTCTAATATTCCTGAGGTTCTGATATAGGGCTTTCATGCTTTAGATTTGTTTTCACAGTACTAACTGCATAGGAAAAATGACCATGGTATCTCAATATTAGTTTATTTTATGGGGAAAGGTTAGGCAAAATAACTGGTAGTCACTAAGTTAATGGTCCAGTCAAGATGAACTGTTGAGGTATGCACAGATGTTTCCTCCCACTCATATTGCAACAAATTATGCCTCTGTTGGTGCACTGCTGAATTTCACCTGATTAGTGTCATTTTTAAATACTCATCATTGTATTGTAGCCTTTTGAACCCCAGTGTTTTAAACCTGATCTTTATCCACTACATCCATCATTTTTTCCCTGTACTGAGAAAAAAACCTATTTAGTAAATACCCATTTGGGGTAACTTGGGGGGTCCCCAAGCGAGATTTTATTTTTAAATATTCAATAACCACTTTAACTGCTTTTGCTGAACATGTCACAATGAACATAGACTTTAGGATTTTGAAAAACAGAAATGTTAATTTACTACATACACTTTGTTTATCTAGTACAGGTTTATCTAGTCTCAGACACTTTTTTAGGTCGGGGTACGTGTGTGTGTGTGGGGGGTGTCTGGGGACACACACTCTTACACACCTAGCGGCAATTCTTAGTGTAGCCAGGGAGGTTGAAGCAAATAAGAGAACCTGTAGGAAGCCCATGTGAACACGTGAAACTACACATATTGTACAGTATCTCGAGCTCAGGATTGAACCAAAGACATGGAGCAACATGTCTGCTGCACTGCAGTTTGTTTACAAATAACCACAAATTTTTTCCCCTGAAAATGTGGCCCCATCTCCGAATTATACAGATTGAGAGATTAATTTACAAAATATAATGTTCTAGTTGACTTTTTAAGCTCCAAAAATGTTAGTTCTCGAAATAACTCTGGCTGAAGTACTCTCGAAAGAACAATGCATGCTTTGCATACATGTATACACAGACTCCTACTATAAGTGTCTTTTATGAAAACAGGGTTTCTATTCCATTCAACCTACAATAACAATGAGGTAAATATATATATATAGATAGATAGATGACAGTTTACCATTGGTTGAATAGTCACAAATTGTGCTAAGAGGAAAATAAATCTTTAAAACAAACAACACTGTGATGGGTATAGAAATTTAACAAATAACCTCTCATCACTTGTGATTTTCTGGTATTATTGTTCCAATGATGCCTGTATTCTGAGATATTTTTGTCACATAGCTATTTATGAGAAGCAGAAATGTCCAGAATTTCAGTTTCAGCATCCTGCTCTACTGTCACTACTCGTAAGATTCCTTGAAAATGTACAGAAGTCAAAGAACAGAAATATGTCAGAGAAAACTGTACAGTTTCCGATTCAAATATTTTCAGAAGTACATCCTGCTGTCAAGGTTTGACAGAGAAACAGTGTATAGTACCTCATTTCCCCTTCCCTTACTCTCTTCTGGTCTGTGTAGTATAGCTGTCTTAGTACTCCATCTCTTTATTCGGATGCTTAAGTCGACGCTGGGTCAAAAGAAATAGGAAATAGGAAATCTGCCAAAACTGTCCATCATCTATAGACTTCTACTCAGAAGTCTACCTCCAGTCCCCATCCCCCTGCTCTCATCCTCTCATCCAGTCATGTCATGATCTCATCTCTTCTTCCCTGACTTTTCCACTCGTCTTCTCACTTTAATCCTCTCTCTCTATTCTCCAAGGCTTGATTGGTCAAGCCACTTCTCTGCGCTCCTGTTCTGCCCACCTTGTCCCTCCATTCTTAAACTCTAGTGCTTCTCTCCTCTCTTCTCATGCATGACAGTGACAGACACACACACACACATACATATATATATATATATAAATATATATACACACACAGATAAAGTGACACCAGGTGATCTTCCACTAACACGGCTGGGGACAAAATGGCTGACAGAGACAGAATCACCTTAACTCCTTAGCTCACTGAAAGATCTCAAGTTTCACAAAACAATCCAATTATGATACTAAGTATTAAAAAAAAACAGATCCTAATTGTTAGCTATTTTTGCCCTAACCAACAGCACAGCTATTTCTCATCTTTAGTGGTTATTTTTCAGAATTCAGCAGCAGACACATCCGGCAGATTTCCCCAGACAACCACACATATTTTATACATAAACCTATAGAAAGCAGCTAGTTTTTTTTTTTTTTTTTAAAGTACTGCTGCCAGTGGATTTTGTCAGACTGGAACATTTTCAAACTTTTACAAAGCACTGAGTGCTTTTTTTTTATTATTTTTTTATTTTTTTATTTTTTTATTTATTTATTTTTTTATAGCTGGGCATTCAAGGGGCAAGTAAAATACCTTATCTTAAGTAACAGGTTTGAGGCTAACAGACTTGATAGTTCCATTCTACTTCTCATGTGGTGAAGCACATAAGATCACATGGTTTAGATGTAAACTAAATAATATAATAATAATATAATATAAATAAAACTGCTAGATATCTTCCATATAAGTAACAGGGTCGATGTTTTATGATCATTACACATGAGAAAATATCATAAATGAGATGAATTGCTCCTATGGAAAAAGACGTTTTTTCCTCAAAATCACAAGATTTAATGAGAGAATACACCTCATAAAGAATGCACCCAGGTGGTGGATTGAACTTCCCCTGGCTGTCAGAGCAGATGAGTCACTGGCTGTCAGAATTTTAATATTAAATATTATGGAATGCATTATGAAAGAATCAGGACGAGTACGGTTATGCAATACCTGTTAAACAAGAAATAAAAATATATACTGTGATTAAATATATTTTATGGGTTTTTTTTTTTTTTTTACAAAAATTATATAAAAGTGTGCTGCAAGGGTTTAAAAGAGACTTTGGGATTATTATTATGACACTAGAGCAGGGGAATCACAAGGCTCTGCAGTGAAGTGTGAGATGTCAGTAGCTATACAGTATGATGATGAGTGTGATGCAAGATATGAAGGGTATTTACCTGTAGATAGATGGCTCCAGACATCCCCCTGACCGCATGTCCGGCAGTCCCATCTGTGTGTGAGAGACAAGAGAGTACTTTTAGTTTTTATAAGTGTAGATGAAAAGAGTTAGATTATCTTTCTCAGTGTGTGAAGTAACAGAAGCTTGCTTCATACTGTGTGTGCGTGTTTATATAATCAACAGAGTGACCAAACCAGCATTGTGTCATTATAATCAGCTGGTGGAGCAAGGTGAGTTTGTGTGTGTGTGTGTGTGTGTGTGGTTGGTTGCATTTTGTTATGTCTTGGTGGGGACCAAATGGCTGGGTTTTTTGTCTCTCTCTTTTTTTTTTTTTTACATCAAACGTCCATCCATCCATCCATTCATTTTCCATACTGCTTATCCTACACAAGGTCACAGGAGGAGCCTGGAGCCTATCGTAGGGAACTCAGGGAAGGGACAGGGTGCCAATCCAAGGCAGACCACAATCACACACACATTCACACACCATGGAATATTTAGAGATGCCAATCAGCCTACAACACATGTCTTTTGGACTGGGGAGGAAACCGGAGTACCTGGAGGAAACCCCCGAAGCACGGGGAGAACATGCAAACTCCCCGCATACAAGGCAGAGGCAGGATTTGAACCTCCAATCCTGGAGGTGTAAAGCAAAAATGCTAACCACTAAGCCACTGTGCCAAAAACCTAAAGAGCCAAAAGGTTTCATTACAGGTGTAGCATAGCATTAATTAACTGCATTAATAATTATGTCACTGAAAGGTCCTCACAAAGATAGTAAGTGTACCTGTGTGTGTCTGGGTGTGTGGGTGTGTGTGCTGTCAGATGGAGGCAGAGACAGAAAAAGAAGGAGAGACAGAGAGGGTAAGATAGACTGCGAGACAAGGAGAGAGAGGGAGCACCAGACAGGTGCCATGTCATGTCGTAATGATGGATTGCACCACATCGCAGTCACCATGGTGACCCTGCTATTGACTGACAGTTAAGGTGCCTAGTGAACTATGCCTTGTAGTTGTTTCCTTAACAGAAACACTGGCTCACATTAATGAACACCTGACAGTCAAACGCCTCACAGACACAAGTCCTTCCTCCAGGAGGAGCGCTCATCTTTAACAATTCATGTCTACTTTGTGTCTCGTCTGGCTTTAAAAAAAAATCAGGGAATAAGTGGGAGTGTGTGACAGATCATGCTATATGAGCTGTTAGCTGCTCATCCTGAGTTAATGATGCTGCTCATGCTGGGTGAGCTGGGTAAATATGCAAACACACACACACACACACACACACACACACACACACACAGCCTTCATGTCATGGTGTAAGCTACCATATGGACTGAGAGAGACATAGAGAAAGCAAAGGCCTTGATGCATGAACAATCCTCATTATAACTTTGAACACTTGACAGTTTTATCCCACAGCTGCACTCTTCATTGTTTAATTCAGAACATTGTAATATGTTCTCACATTTAGGCAAATATCGATATTTTAATCAAATATCAAGTCAGATTGGGGCAAGGTGGCTAGCATGTTTGGACCTCCGGGGTTGGGGGTCCAAATCCCGTTTCCGCCCTGTGTGCATGGCGTTTGCATGCTCTACCCGTGCTTCAGGGATTCCCTCCGGGTATCCCTGGTATCCCGGGAACTCTGGTTTCCTCCCCTAGTCCAAAGATCAGCGTTGTAGGCTGACTGGCATTTCCAAATTGTCTATAGTGTGTGAATGAGTGTACAGTATGACTGAGTGTGCGATTCTGCGACGGGTTGGTACCCCATTCAGGTTGTCCCCCTGCCTTGTGCCCTGAGGTCCCTGGGACAGGCTCCAGGCACCACTGTAACCCTGTGTAGGATAAGCAGTATGGAACATGGATGAATGGATGGATCCAATCAGATGAAAAACTGGTCTATTCAAGAGAAAAAAAACATCAAAACTAATCAGGACACACAGAGAGAGAGAGAGAGAGAGAGAGAGAGAGAGAGAGAGAGAGAGACATCCCTGCTTACCTATCCATCATGTTGCCACAGTGATAGATGCTTGGTATGCTACTTCTAGCATGATAGATATAAGAGAAAGTTATGTTTATGTTTATATAAACTGGCACAGAAAATGCAGGTTTGTTAACTACGGCCCCTTCAAACTCACCTGCCTGTTTATTTCCACTAGTCTAGTAGGCCATATACTCCAATATGATTGACACATATGTATACCGCTGGTAAACAGTGCCTCAAATCATCACATGCAAGCTGCAATGAGTTACTCATTATGATAATAGAATACACAGAATGCACTTGAGAAAAAAACAACAACCAGACAAACAAACAAGGCTGGTGTTGTCACACACGCTACACCGAGCTGCTTGAGTTTTATTCCTCATAACAGCTTATTCACAGTCAAATACAAGCCTGCGCTCTGAGCATATTTAATCTCTCTATTTATCCCTGTCTCTGCCAGCAGGCTGACTGCTTAGAATGTGAAAACTATACATGAACGTAATAAACAAAACACTGTCTATCACCGAGGAGTTGCGTTTTTGACCTATGTAGCTAGGTTTTATGATGGGATGCACATACAGAACAACATGGGAGGTTTCAGGGCATATAATGGTCACGCCATGAAAACTGCAGCCAAACTGTGACATGAGGGTAAAATTCCAGAAAAAAGGAATGTTGTAGAACACGCTCAACTTTTCACCAATATTACCATCAGACATAATGGCATATGGGTCAAAAGATAACATCACTAATCAAACATGAGTTATGAGGCATCACATTTACTGTGTTGCACATGTAACAAGGACACGGAAATAACAAGGGATTTTTGTGGGTATAAATAAAACAACAAATTTTCAAATGTTGATTTTATCTATAATCTGGTAATATATTATAGTTCTGGCAATTTTCCTCTGTTTTTTTTTGAAATACCATAAATTGTGCTTGACTGACTGACAGAGAAATATTGTTGTTACTAATGCAAACCCTGTTGTTATTAAACCTTTAAAAGACCTCGCACCCAAAATGTGACCCGTTTCGCATAAATAACTACTGAGTCATCTTTGTACTAAAATAGGAAGGCTTTTATTGGGAAAGTGTAATTAGTTTATTAGGTAAGTTAAGGGGTGTCACGATTTCCGACACTAATTAATGGGGAGAATTTGGAAAGACCTTATGTTTTTACAGGAGGAACAGGATGACATTGAAATTATCTTATGTATATCTCAAGGTGTAACACCTTAAAATAATCATGATATTTAACAAGATTCACTGCAATGTTCAATTTTATTGTCCTAGATTTATATACATTTGAATGGCTGCAGTTTTTATGGACTGACAGTATGGAATAATGTAATATTTAGAAAATCCAAAGTAAATACTTGTATTTTATACCTGCATTTATGTTACAGGGATGTATACTTTTCCTTCTCTTTCATGTAGCAGTACCTACCTCCTGGCTCTGATCCATTTGCTTTGACATAACTGCAGCTTAATACAGGGGTAATCGGTGGCTTCAGCTTCACCTGAAAGAAAACACACTCCTATCACTTCATCATTCATAGCATTAGGTGCACGCTGTGGAGCATGGCTTATGGATTCCAGCTGGGGAATAGAACCTCTTATTGACAAGTGTTTGGACTGTTGTTTTTCCTCCTTATTCTTCAAACACAAGTCTCTGTTGAACTATTGCTTTTTTTTCTTGCACAATTCTCTTGTCAAATGTCAACATCACACGTCTTTCTGGATGGTTTTTTTCCCCTCTGTGCTCACGGATGTTGTACAAAGCAGCAGCTATTGTCAAGAAATATTCAGGAAAGTGTACTTTTTACGCCTAGGATGTGCTAAATTGCACGCGCACAACGTGTGTGATTTACAAAGAATAATTTCATGAATTACATCACGTGCAAAGTAGGACTAGAACACAATATGTAAATGAGTTGTTGCATGTGCTATTTGCTTAATATAGCTGCAGTGTGTTAAAGAGTCAAACTGAGGCTACTTGCCCCTTTCAAATAATTCACTATAAGGCAGATTAAAGGCTGTAAAATGTGTCAAAATAGTATTTTTAAAATCTATAAAAGACATTTAAGTGTATGTTTTGTTCATAAAGTATGTATGAATAAACATTTTAAATGCTGCTGGCATTGGAGGTGTGAACAACAGCGAATATTTAATATGAAACAAACTGCTGCGGTAATATGAAGTAATATTATTTTAAAACATGTCGATAATTTTGAGATACTGAGTGATAATCTTCAAAAACCTTTTCATGAGTAAAATCTAGTGAATGGTATAATTTTGCCTTCACCTGGTAGAAATGGATTTCTGCAAATATAATACTTGCTCTTCGGACGTATTGATTTGCACACACGATGCCATTCCAAAAGGGACTTTCAAGCTCAGTTAATAACACTGTAGGTGATAAAAAACAGTATATACTGTATTTTATACTTTTTCTTTATACTTTTAGGTAGAAACACCCTAAAATGTGTATCCATCAAAGCAAACACACAAAACTGGACAACATCATTTGAAAGACATGGTGCTCCATAGATCCTGTTAGCAACCTTTTAGTAAAACAGGGTCATAGTGCGTAGACTATAAACTTAACAGCATCCAGCATGGGTGTGTTAACAGAATCAAATGGTTTACATTTGTGTTTGTAAACTTACTGTATGTTTGTTTGTTTTTAAATGTAAGATACATCTGTATAATATTTTTTTTATTCATATATGGTCCTAAATCACATACGTATGTCCGATACACAAAGTTCATATTTCAGGTGTCTATTTTACATCCCACTTTAATAAGCGTCCACATATCTCTGCTGGGTTCTCTCCTGTAGCCTCACCCCTCTCAGCACAGACATGTCAGTAATAGCTGCAAAAACATTAACACCTCTTCATCTGGCCTTTTTCTTCTCAGTAATCATAAACTGCTGACAAGTTGCCAGGCGACCACTGGATTAAATTATCTTTGCAAAAGAGGCTTGTGCTGTAGTGATGGACTGTCTTGAATATAATGACAGTTTTCTTATTGTTCACGATGTTTGAGGATTACGCACTTATTGATTGCTAAAGGCGCTTTCACATCCATTAGTCTGTTTGTCGAGTCTAAATCAGAGCAGAATTGACACTTTGGGTTCGGTTGTTTTGGCTCCCTTCAGAGGGCAATTGCTGTGATGGCATGTGTTTTCTCTGCCTAAAAGAACCACACCAAGGGAGACAACGCAACAGGGTTTGATCAAACCGGCTAAACATTGCAAAAGTATCCTAAAATGTTTCAGATCCATTTTCACCCAACGGAGAATTTACATTTACAGCATTTGGCAGACACCCTTATCCAGAACTATGTTATTTTTATACAACTGAGTGGTTGAGGGTTAAGGGCCTTGCTCAAGGGTCCAGCAGTGGCAGATTTGCAGTATTGGCATTTGAAGTCATGACTTTCCAATCAGTAGTCCAACACCTTAATCACTGAGCTACCATTGCTACCACAGCTCCTCATTCATACACACAGCCAAGATATATATTATGTCAGCTGATATGATGCCGCTGGTTGCTGTGGCTCTATGTAACTGTAACTCTGCACAATACATTATTCACATTAGCATGAAATCTGAATCCAAGTGCTTGTTTTATGTTATTTAACACTATTTATAGACATCAAGCAAAAGCGACAAGCTTGAAATCTGGCTGCATCTGTTAGACCCGGGGATACACCGAGACTAAAAGGGATAAGTCAACAAAAAATGAAACTTCTGTCATCATTTACTCACCCTCATATTGTTCCAAAACTGTATGACATGAACTTCGTCTGTGGAACATAAAAGACGATATTTTGAGAAATGTCTCAGTGTTTTTTTGTCCATACAGTGGAAGTCAATTGGCACCAAAACTGCTTGGTTTCCAGCATTCTTCAAAATATCTTCTTTTGTGTTCCGCAGAAGAAAGAAATGCATACCGTTTTGGACCGACATGAGGGTGAGTAAATGATGACAAAATTGTCATTTTTGGGTGAACTATCCCATTAAGGCGAGTTCACACTGGACATGTCGCGTCAAGACCTCATTCTCTTTCCCTTTTCCAAGCAACTCTGCCCACACCATTATTCCACCAACTAGGGGCAACAAAATAAACACACAAATACCAGTTACTCAGGAAGTTATTTAAGTGTTATCCCACTGGCTCATGTCACATTTTTAGGTGAACAGATTTTAAAAGGCGAGTAAACACTGACTCCTTCTTCTTCTGCTTTTAGACTATCCAGTCTGCTGTATTAATACCCTCTTCATGACAGCTTGAAAAGTAGCTACACACCCACAATGGTGAAATATGACGCAGATTTCCTGCATAGCAATGTGAGTTACAAACATTGGGACATTTAAGGAGCAAATGAGCTACAAGTGTAATCAGTAAATCAGAAAGTTCGATGGTTGAGAGTTGGGCCTGGTTGTTGGTGGGGGATTCAAGTAACGCTTGACCTAGGCTTATTTCATTAATTATTAAAGATTAAACAGTTAATACCTCGCTCAAAACAAACATTTAATTCACTCATATACTCAATAACAAGAGTCAAAACAGATTAAAACAAAGCTGAGATGTGTCTAATATGCCTTGACATGATGCTTGATATAATGCTTACACAATGAATCCAGTGTGAATTCAAGGTCAGGGAAAGCGCCTACATTCACGCCATGGTGCAGACTTTTTACAACGGTCTGGCCTTGAGCAGCGGAGAGAGCTAACTGGCTAACAGTTGCTTTAGACTGTTAGTAACTGTGACAGTCACACTGATGCATACAATAAATAACAGGTGTACACCAATGACTGTATTGCACTACACTACTGGTGTCATTAATATTTGTGCATACTACTTAGTATGCATTATGCAGTTTGGGACATAATCTTGATTTCTTTCTGAATGTGTGCACTCCCAATTTAAACTCAAATTTGAAAGATTAGAGCAAGGACAGGCCAATTTCCTTACAGTCTTCTTAACAAATGTTAAGAAAAATTCATTTATTATCAGTATATTTTTATTGTGGGATATTTTTCCTGGGGACAAGCACGATGGCAACATGGGATGTTTGCAAAACAAGCCGTATTTCAAGGTATGAGTCACTTAATTTGCAAATCTTGTGTGTGTGTGTGTGTGTGTGTGTGTGCATGATACGCTGCCATGGACTGGGGTATTCCCATCTCACACCCAGTTTTCCTGGTACATACTCCTGATCTGTAGTGACCCTGACCAGAATAAAGTAGTTTCCTAAGATAAACGAATGAAGAACCTCAGCACACCTGAAATGCAACTACTTTGTTGTTGGATTGTCGGTGTGCGCTAACACTCTTCTACCCGTACAGACTGGACGTCCATTAGAGCTGAGTTAGCGCTTCTATCCTAGAAAATAGCTGTGCTTGCAAGTTTTCCAGATATTAATGATTTTGTTACCATTATCTCTCTACCTCTATATACTGTATCCTTATATGCTTTCTCAGCTTGCTCAAGCTTTCGCTCGTTCTTATTTAAAATTTATTTATTTATGTTTAATCTCTAACCATTTACAGTTTCCTCCCCATTCTGTCTGAATGAGAGAAGTCTCCAGGCTGTGCTGAATCAAACCTGAGTATAGTGTTAGAGTGATTTTTTTTGTATATATTACAGAGGATGCTATGTTATATTGTGGAGACATGGCAGAGATAAAAGAAAAAAAATAAGCGGAGGGAGACAGGAGAAGAAGAAGGTACTGACAGACATTAGAACTGTAGGAGGGACAAGTTGCATTTGAGTTACAGCTTCAAAGCTTTCAAAGCATGTTTACAGTAAATTGAAGTGAAAACTTTATCTCCAACAGACACTTGATTACTAGGAATAAACATAACAATGTTTGCATTGCAAAAATCAGCCTACTATGCATGTCTTTGGGGGAGGAATCCGGAGTACCCGGAGGAAACCTCCGCAGCACGGGAAGAACATGCAAACTCCACACACACAGAGGCCAGCGGCGGGAATCGAACCCCCAACCCTGGATGTGTGAGGCAAACGTGCTAACCACTAAGCCACCGTGTGGGATTGAATTAATTAAATTAATGAATTAATGAATGGATGGACGGATGGCTGAATGAATATTATAACAGTCTATAATATAATATTAATATAATATAAAAAGTCTATAATATAATATTATATCAGCATTACAAACAAGCACATTTTTTTCTCTGTTTACTAATAGCATGATTTCTTCTTTAATTGGCCAAAAGTTTGTGGACACCTTACCATCACACCCATATGTGCTTGTTGAACATCCCATTCCAGAATTAGTCCTCATATGCTATTATAATTACCTCCACTCTTCTGGGAAGGCTTTCCACTAGGTTTTGGAACGTGGCTGTGGGGATTCGTGTTCATTCAGCCACAAGAGACACATTAGTGAGATCAGGCACTGATCTGGCGAGGATCTGCAGTTAGTGTTCCAGTTCATCCCAAAGCTGTTCAGTCGGGTTGAGGTCAGGGCTCTGTGTAAGACACTCGAGTTCTTCCACATCAAACTTGGCAAACCATGTCTTCAAGGAGCTTGCTTTGTGCACAGGAGCATTGTCATGCTGGAACAAGTTTGGGCCTCTTAGTTCCAGTGAAGGGAAATTATAATATACAATTCCGCACTTCCAACTTTATGGCACCAGTTTGAGGAAGAACCACATATGGGTCAGGTGTCCACAAACGTTTGGCCATATAATCTGTATAGCTAAACATATTTTGTTTTTATCTATATAATCTAAATTCTTATCTATATAACCTAAATTCCCCTTCCAGGAAAATGTAACCATTTAAAAAGCACACATATTCATTAAACTGTTTGTAACAGCATTTATGAATCATCATTAAACCTGTGGTTTTAGCTCTTACTTTGCAGGTTGTGCCATCGTATTGAGATGCATTAGTTGGCGTCTCATTCCTCATCACGTGTCTCTGTAAGGGCAGCCATCCAATCCGAACTGGAGGAAGGCAGCACACCTTGGCTCTCTGAGTGCTCTGTCCTGTCTTAATTTGAACCCTTTCTTTGCGCTCCAGTCCAGAATATATAGACTCCAGACTGCTCCGAGAGCTTGTCACCAGACTGGGGCTTACACTCCGAGGTGTGTCGTTCTTCTGATAGTAAGGAGACAGCTGCTGTTGAATGGGACAAGTCTGTAGATTGTTAAGTGTTTGGAGCCACTCGTCCTTCAGTCTGCCTTCAATACAGCTGTGTGGACGAGCTGCACGAGGAGGCCTATCCCAGAAACTTTCATCTCCAGATCTCCTCCATGCTATGTGAGACGTGTCGTCCTGTCCAGCTCGACTCTGAGGCATAGGTTGTCGTCTCCAGCTTTCAGATTTTACATCCATGGGGGATTCCTTTACACAAAATACACAAGACGATTCTGTTCAGATGCCACGGTAACCGCCTGGGAGGAAAAAAGTATTTGGGCTGTAAGCCTGAAAAACCTCCTTCGACATTAACTCTGAGAAAGAGGAATCCTGGGGGGAAAAATGAGGCAGAGAAGAAAAACAAGAAATTACGCGACACATTCTGAGCTGTCCTTTTGAAAACACCTTATAATAAATGTATCAAAGAAAGTGGCATGGAATAGGGTGTACTTATTATCACACCCGAGACCTGAGCAATCAGAGAGTGAGTGTGAGAGCAGCTGGTATTGTGAATAGAGTTTTGTTTACCTAATTGTGTGGTAGTCCCGGAGAGAACAGATCAATCTGCGGTGTTATTAGATGCAAAGGAAGCATCTAACTGCTCCAACGCTGCTTTAGTGGAAATATTAGGAAGGACATTGCTATTAGACACTCTCTCTCTCTCTCTCTCTCTCTCTCTCTCTCTCTCTCTTTCTCTCTGAGGAAGAGCTGCTGGTGGTGCTGTCTCCAGTCAAGCATGAATATGACTGTGCATGTTGCTCTGAGTGAACAAAAGACTTACAGAAAAGCTCAATATCTTCCACGGTGAGAATACAATGTATGTGTGTGTAAAGCAGCTTCTCCTTCTTCTTCTTCTTCTTCTTCTTTTTTTGCTTAGATATTTTGATCTTGAAAGCTATTTTGTGTTTCTTTCACGGATGGCCTTCACTTTTGGAGACTCTGTTGCATTTCTAGACGTGTACACATCGGGGACCCATGCATTGAGTTACACCATTGTCATCGCTACATTGCACACTTATTATTAATAAAACAGCAAACATCTCTAAATTTTAGAACTGGAAAAACCTCTTTCGTTCTTCTGCGAAGGTTGAGAGCATACCAAAGTACTACATGTAAAGAGCTGAAGAGAGAGAAAATGAGCCTGTACAATATTTGATAAGTACCTGGATCTTTCAGGCTACAAGGTCAAAACAAACCATTTTTGTCACTCATCCTGAGAAGTAGTGTATATTTATGAACACCAGTGGATTAAAGGCAATCTGAAATCAGAGCTGACCTTTTCTTGCCCTGGTAGTTCATGAACCTGATTTTTTTTTTTTTACATTATTCATCAGTATCAGTCAATTAAAAGAGAAAATTCTTGTTTTTTCTGTAATCCATCTGATCAATCTTGTCCTGTCAATGGCCATAATGTTGAAAAAAAAAGATCTGATCCCCAGTAGTCAGGTGTGTGTTTTTCATGTGTGTGTCAGAAGACATGGCTAAAAGCTCTATCCTTGTCATGTGATTGCTGAGGATTTGAGCTGAAAGGAACTATTGGGTAGCATATGAGAGGAACAGCTTGTTTCTGTTACTATCAACAATACCCACATGCTTCTGAAGTCTCACTAAAATACTCATAGCCCTTGGGTTAAGGTCACTGGTGTGGTACTGGATTGTTTCTCCATACACAATATGCTCTCAGTAGAAAAGATGTTTTTTTTGGGTGCAAATGCATGTCACTTAAGGGTGAATATATTTCATCTAATTTAGAGGACACACAGGTACCTTTATATACCATTAAGGGGAGATTATTGGATCATAAGGACCATAATTGTACCTTTGAGAGTATATTTATATTGGGTTTTACATTGTGGACTCACTTAATGAGTAAGGCTTTGCTGAAGTAACATAACTGAAGTCTTAACGGTGCAGTTTGTAATGTTTAAAAGTGTGTCTACAACATTACCACAATAATCCATTGCTGGGAACAAAGGAAGCAAAATTGGTCTTGCTCTGTACATGGAAGGGATGGGATACTCTCTCTCTCTCAGACTGTCAATCACAGCGACACTAGCCAATCGTAAGCATTTGTAAGCTCATGTATAGTATGAGGAAGAGGACTGACAGCATTTACCTCTGAGTGTGTTATGCAGCCCCATGATGCACATGAGCAGCAGTTTGAAGAGATGTGATTGGCTTCACATGGCTCAGAGGAATCACATGGTAGCCTTCACCCTTGGTAGCAGTCGTTTGACGGGGGAGTGCAGGCTGGTGGGAGAGAATTGACAGGTGACCAAAGTGAAGAGAAAATGAGGGAACAAATGTGTCTAGACCCATTATAATCATACAGTTTCAAAGACATCTTTATAAAAACTGTTATATGCAATATTGCAATTTAACAGATCTGGACCCAGACTCCCAAAAGCTCTGCAAAGTTAAGATCATCTTAATAGAGAGATGTGTGATTTCATTTAACAATGACCTTTGTGCTGCAATGCTTTTGAGAAACCAAGCCCTTTAATAGGGTTCTTATAGTTCTTATCTCAGGCTTCTTTTTTTTAAACATTTTTTTTTTGCAGTCCAGAAATATATATCTCCATTCCCAGCTGGAACAGAGTTACTTAGCTCTGCACCTTTTCATTTAAAAATCAACTCATGGAGAATAAAAAGTTTTGAAGCCCCAACTATGCAGTTGTATAGGGGAGGTAAGGGGAATGCTTGTTAATATTTTCAATGCCATTCATCTCACAGACATCGTATCGATCCATTTCACTATGGATATTTTCACAACTGATATTACAGTCTTTCATTGTAGCAGAGTAAAGTACAGCCACATGTAGAAGTGAAGCGTTTTAACGGTTTCCAACAACGGACTGGTAACATCTAGGATCCCGCTATTAACAACTCTCCGATTCAAAGCCCAATCCCCGGCCAGGAATACGTAATACGTCATGTCATAGGATTAAAATCGGCAACCAGACAGTTAATGGTATGCTTCTCTTCGGCCTGTACGTAAAGTGATTGCTGTTGTTCATCTGTTTAGTCACTTTAACAAAGGCGTCTGTGTGTATCGCTATCTCTTTGTTCTTGGTTTAGAAATAGAAACTCACAAAACTATCCAAAGCATGACAACATAACAGCATATCTGGCGAGCACACTTCCTGTTCAGCCTAGAGGGAAGTAAGGCAGATGGGTGGTTAGCAGTGGAACAAGACTAACATTGCCCTCTGCTGATAGATTGACTGATACAGAAAAAAATTTCCCACACTCTCATTACAATGGACTGATGATCTATAGGAAAACTGAGTGCTGGATGGGATGAGATGCCAATCAATCAAAGGGAATCTTACACAAACACACCAATCCACCTAATGTCATGTTTTGGGGAGATAGAAGGAAACTGGACAACCAAGAAGAAACATGGAGGAAACTCACAGCCCTGGTGCAATAGATATTGACATATTAATGTTTTGATTATACATGAGTGCGTAATGGTGCAGACTGATGACCTCTGTGATATAGGAAAGGAAGTGCTGGGTTTTCAGGCTAAAGTGCCAAGTGTTTGCCATGGTTAATGATGGCTACATCTCTTGGGAAAAAAAGCTGTTTGTCAGTCTGGTTGTTTTGGCTTGGAGTCTTCTGCTGGAGATAAGGGGTTGAAGGATGTGTGCCGTTTAAAAGCTATAATATCGCCTGCATGTTTCCTGACCCTGCTGTTGTAGCTGTCCTGCAGAGTTGGCACAATACTGATGATCACTTCCTCTGTTTTGATTATGCTTGATCCTGGTAGATGGACGACCCGAACCATAGAGTTATTGAAGAGGTGAGGATGAGTGTAGAAGTGCATCATCAGAGCCTACAGAAGGTTACAAAAATACACAGAACATTACAATTACAAGGGCATTATACACTACATATTGCATATTCAGGACAACATGCAAGCACAAAGCCTGACAAAATTGAATAATTAGTCATGAAGCATATGAATGTATTAAACATAAGCCTGTGCAAAAAATATCATATGGTAAAGCATCACATGTGCAGCATATAAACAAACACAGTGTGTGTGGGTACAGTGAGGTTAGCATGGGTTTTGTTTGCAAACACTGTAGAGGTCATATTACATATGGTGGAAGTACTCCACTGAATATATTTGACCTATTAATATGACCCATTCCTCTTCTTTCTAAAAGGATTGTATGTGGAACCTTTTTTTTTTTTTTTTTTTTTAAGTGTATTGTGCACTTTTTCTGCATGTTATTGTATATAACATACACGAGAAAAGTTTATTCTTTTGTCAAGGCCATTACTTATGGCAGCACCATATCCATCCATTTTCTGTACTGCTTATCCTAGACAGGGTTGCGGGGAGCCTGGACCATATCCCAGGGGACTCGGGTCACAAGGCGGGGGACACCCTGGACAGGGTGCCAACCCAGTCCAGGGCACAACAAACACACAAACACATTCACACACTATGGACAATTTAGAGATGCCAATCAGCCTACAAGGCATGTCTTTGGACTGCGGGAGGAAACTGGAGTACCTGGAGTAAACCCCCATAAGCTCCACTTACGGTCTGTTTGCAGTTTCTCCTCTTCTGCCATGTCCGTGAGGGTTTCCTCTTGGGAAACCTACTGTTGTTAAGTTATTAAAGGGTTTTCCCAAAGGGACATACTGAACGGCCCTTTAGGGTATTCGACTGAATGTTCTTTTTCTGCAAAGGCTTATGAAAGGGTATATAAAACAGTTCACAGAGGTTGATAATCAAGATTATTTTTCTACTATGCTTCTTATTTATGAATAAAATATCACCATATCGTTGAAGGCCGCATTGGTGCACAGGTGTAGTTTTGGTGCTTTACAGCTGAATGTACAAGGGTTCGATTCTGAGCTTGGTTTACTGTCTGTTGAGAGTTTCACATGTTCTCCCTGTGCCCACATTGGTTTCCTTTAGGTTCTCTGATTTTCCTAATTGGCCAGGATTACTGACGTTGAATGAATAAAAGCCTTTTCTTCCGCATTGTGCATTAAAAGCTTATATCCTTTGGCTCAAAAAATAAGTGCTCCACATGAATTGAATGTGGCTTTGAAATGCAAAAATAGAAACACAATTAGACCCAAAGTAAATAGATCAATAGTGTGCAATCGTGGCTAGCATAGATCTGGCCTAATTTGTCGATCGATTTTAACTTTGTCTTGTAAAAGCAGTCGTTTCCTTTGTATTTATTTATTTTTAGATAATTCAAGTAAAATATTCACATGCAAGGCTTAGGAATACGTAGAGAATTTTTGTTAAAAGATGAGGCCGTCAATGTTTCTAGGTATTAAATGAATCACTATATTAAATGGAAGACAATAAAACATCTATCCATCCATCCATTTTCTGTACTGCAACAGGGTTGCAGGGA
Organism: Stegophilus panzeri; assembly: GCA_024331685.1. Lineage (NCBI taxonomy): Eukaryota > Metazoa > Chordata > Actinopteri > Siluriformes > Trichomycteridae > Stegophilus > Stegophilus panzeri. The sequence continues at coordinate 5,607,012 of JANDJT010000032.1, forward strand.
GCTTGGAGCCTATCCAAGGGGACTTGGGGCATGAGGCAGGGGGACACCCTGGATGGGGTGCAAACCCATCGTCGGGAACACAATAAAACAACCTATAGAAATGTAATCAAATCATCCATCCATCCATCTATCCATTTTCCGTACCGTTTATCCTACTCAGGGATGTGGGGAGCCTGGAGCCTATCCAAGGGGACTTGGGGCACAAGGTGGGGGACGCTCTGGATAGGGTGCCAACCCATTACTGGGCACAATCACACACTACAGACAGTTTAGAGATGCCAGTCAGTCTACAAGCATGTCTTTGGACTGGAGAAGAAACCCCCAAAGCACGGGAAGAACATGCAAACTCCACCCATTGAACCCCCAACCCTGGAGGTGCGAGGCAAACATGCTAACCACATCTGCAGGTCAAATTCCAGACAGGCTCAATGATGTTTTAATCAGAAACATGGTTTATTACATAATATAATCCCTTATTTATGAAAAGTTAACAAAAATTTGTCTGTACTTTTATTTATGTAATTTTTAATTCATTCTCTTTTCTACTGACACACTAATGCAATAATAGAGGTGTGTAAGATAAAGAAAAAAGTAAGCATTAAAAATGTTAATCTGTTACTCACAATGAAATCCCAAACCCAGTAAGGAGCCTGCTATTTTATTCACACTATATTCTCAGAGAGCAACAATGTGCTTTGACTCTGTTAGCTCGTGTATGTGTGTGTGCGTGTGTGTGTGTGTGTGTGTGTGTGTGTGTGTGTGTGTGTGTGCGCTTTCTCTCCTCCTAATTTGATATGTTATGGTGTAATGGTTATTAATTGTTTACCAGAATCCCCTCAAGGCTGCACAGATAATGCTGAATATTAATGTTTGCTAACAGAACAGGAGGAAGAGGCCTGTCAAACCCGAGCCCTCTGCTCCTGGAATTTAATACGACAGGTAAACAGAAATATAACAGCCTAGACAGTGACGGATGGCTATATAACCTGTTCCATTTGACAGTATCATGGGAATCTTATCTCAAATATGACATGCTGATAAGCGGAAAAAGAAAATGCACCTCAATGTGCAATATGGCATATTTTATTTTGGGTAGGCTTTATCTTATCATGAGTAGTATTATGAAATCGACCTGTTCTCAATACATTTTCAAATTCTAAAGCTAAACTAAGCGACTTACACATGACTTTTTCTAGTTCTAATCAAGCCAGAGTCACACCCAGGTTTATCTAGATCCTGCTTAACACGACATTCTTGATGCGTGACGTCCATTATGACTCCTTCTGGTGATTCAATTCTTTCAGCTATCACTTTAAGAGCTTTGATTGTGTGAGGTTTTTTTTTTGTTACTTGATTCATCTCAAATAGCAGGAAGGAATACTGCGTAGGCTATAGTTACAAGCCTTGCATTAATGCATACGCCCAATTTCATCATGAAACTGAAAAACAGATCTTCAGTTAATGTGCTGCTGGTAACCTACAGTTCACAGTTTAATTGGCAGTAATATAGTAGGTGCCCTGAAAGCAAATAAGTAATGTCCCAATGCTGGCTCGCATTTATTACTTCCTCTGTCTGACAGCAATGAACTCATCCATCTTTACCAAAACACAGCCACAGCTCAGCTTTGATAAGACTCAGGTATGATAGTGAGCAGATAGTACAATCTGGTCAAGGCTTTACATTTTGGACCAAACAAAACTGAAATGCCATACAAGCATTGCTTGCATTTGGGACAGTTCTGGTGAGACACAGTTTACACTTGCTATTGCAATAAGTATGTTGCAACTTTTTGACAAGTATCCTCTACCATCTGTGGCTGAGCACTTAAGGCACAGGCCTTCTGATTGGAAGGGTGATAGTTCAAATCCTGGAATTGACAATTTGTCAGTTAGCAAGAGGCCTAACCCTCAAATTCTAAGCACAACTCTAGACTTTAAGAAACTAATCTGATGAGTGATTAAATGTAATCATAAGGAAATAATATCTGGTAGAGGTACAGTGTTGTGGTGAATGGGAAGTCTCAAAACCCTGGTTTGATCCTGAGCTCTGGTTACTCTCTGCATAGAGTTTTACATGTTTGTGTGGATTTCCTTCAGATTCGCTGGTTTCCTCAAACCTCCCAGAAAACATGCAGGTAGGTGGATTGGTTAGGCTAAATGGCTCCTAGGTGTGAAAGAGTGCATGAATGTGTGTGTGCAAGGTGCGATAGACTGGCATCCCATCCAGGGTGTATTCCCGCCTCATGCCAAGCATTTCAAGGATTGGCTCCAGATCCACCATGACCCTGACCAGGATAAAGCCATTAGTGAAGATGAATGAATGAATAAGCTATCTTGGTATAACCAGGGGTTAAATTGTGGAGGGAGCTGAGCTTACTAATTAAATTCAATGAAAATGTAAATCATAGCATGGTACAGAATAATGATGATATAGATTTAAACTGAATTTTGGAAAAATGCTTTTATTTCAGAATTGAAAAATGCATTTCTTCTGTGTGTAGGATAACTATACATATGGATTAGAGATGCACCGATGTATCGGCCAATAATCGGTATTGTCCGATAAAAGCAATTTTTCACGCTATGGCCGATAGTTTAAAAAAATGCGATGATCAGGGCCGATTATATCCTGTCAATCAAAAGAGGGCGGGAAAACACATGGATTTCGTGCTGTGTGTAAAGA
>JANDJT010000032.1:5610790-5621208 GCA_024331685.1 Stegophilus panzeri
CTGTACAGATTCAACAAATAAAACAACAATTCCACTAAACAACAGTCAATGATAAAATTCAGGACCCTAGCCACTATATGCTAAAGAATTGATGTGCATTTTTAGAGCTGATTTAAAATTAGACAAGGAAGGAGCAGATCTAATATGTAACGGAAGACTGTTCCACAGGCTAGGGGCCACAACCGAAAAGCTCGATCTCCCTTAAATTTACATTTAGAGTGGGGAACAACCAACTGAAGAATATTAGAAGATCTCAACTGTCTCGGTGGTGAGTAGGCAGACAAGAGGTTGGAGATATATTTGGGAGCAAGCCCAGCCAAGGCCTTATAGACAAACAACAGAATCTTAAAATCTATATGAAACTTCACCAGCAGCCAGTGAAGAGAGGTAAGAACTGGTGAGATGTGCTCTGTGTTTTTGGTCCCTGTTAAAAATCTGGCTGCAGCATTTTGCACCAGCTGTAACCAGCCAAGAGATGATTGCAGAAGACCGACATAAAGTGCGTTGCAGTAGTCAAGCCTTGATGTGATAAGGGCGTGAATTACAATTTCCAAGTCCTTCCTTGACAAGTAGGACTTCAATTTAGTGATAGCCCTGAGATGGTAAAAGCTGTCCCTAAGCACAGCACTGATTTGCTTTTCAAATAATAAAGAGGTGTCAAACATGACTCGGAGGTTCCTTACGAGACCTCACATTAAATGATAGGGATCCTACTGTAACTGAGCTTGAACAGCTGAAGCGGATATATGAGAGCCTAGTATCAACACTTCAGTTTTAGATTCATTGCTTAAAGCAAAAAGTTACTCGCCATCCAGGTTTAAACTTCCTCAAAGCAGTCCAACAAACCAGTAACATCACCATTACTATCTGAGTTTATAGGAATATAAAATTGGGTATCATTGGCATAGCAATGATACGAAATATTATATTTCTGAAAAATTAAGCTCAAAGGAAGCATATAGAGAGCAAACAGCAGAGGAGAGAGAACAGACCCCTGAGGAACCCCATACTGTAAAGAAGCTGAAGAAGAGGAAAAGTTCCCTAAAAGCTCCTGTCACTCAAATAGGAGGCAAACCATTGTAAAGCCACACCCTGAATGCCAACCCAGGTGTGTAACCGATCTAAGAGAAGTCTATGATCGATGGTATCGAATGTTGCGCCTAGGTCTAATAGCACCAAAACGGCACAAGATCCAACATCAAAAGAGAGGAGAATGTCATTTGTCATCTTCAGAAGGGCAGATTCAGTACTATGCCTTTGTCTAAAGCCATACTGATAACTGTCTAGAAGGTTAAATGAATTAAGATTAAGAGTGCAGTTGATGATAGACAGTTTTCTCTAACAGTTTAGATAAAAAAGGCAACTGCGAGATTGGTTCTTTAACAATTGCATGTTTAAAATATACTGAAACTACCCCATTTACCAGTGACCTATTCACAGTTGTTGTCACGTCCGAAGCACCCATGTCAAACACCTCTTTACAGAAGCAAGCAGGCAACACAACCGATTTACAACTTGAACATTTCATCTTAATGACGATTTACCTCAGCTGGGACTCAGACACAGGATGGAAACAATCAAAGCACCCAGATGCCTTGCCAGAAAATATAGTGGACCAATTTGAAGACCGAATAGACTTCTTAATGTTATGTATTTTCTGCATGAAAAATTGAATGAACTTTTGACAGACTTCAGTCGAAAGCTCGAAATGCGCCGTCGACGTAGGATGTAAGAAGGTCTTAAACAAAACTCTTGGGTTCAATGTATAACAATGTCTCTGTGCACAAAGCGAAGTCCGTGAAAACATGGTTTGCCTGGGTTGGAGTGGATGAACTCGAGTGTCCTGCACAGAGCGCTGAGCTGAACTGCATTGAACACCTTTGGGCTGAACTGGAACACTGACTGCACCCTAGACCTCCTCACACAACATCAGTGCCTGACCTCACTAATGTGGCTCTTGTGTCTGAATGAACACAAATCCCCACAGCCATGCTCCAAAAGCCTTCCCAGAAGAGTGGAGCTTATTATGATAGCAAAAGGGGGGCTAAATCTGGAATGGGATGTTCAACAAGCACATATTGGTTTGATTAGTCAGGTGTGCACACACTTTTGGCCAGACTTTATAATGTATATATCGTTTTGAGAAAAAAATCAAAAAAGCTACCAAAAAGTAAAAATGTCTTGACAACCAATTCATGTTTGTTAAATTGAGGACAGAAAAATGAATATAACATCTATTTACACATTATTATTATATCAATATTGGAAAAATCTATATGACAACACTATACAGTATATAAAATGTTCCCATATTGACATGACCCTATATGTACTTTATTAGTGTGGTGACTAAAGTCATGAGTAGCAGCAGCTGAAATGATTGAATGAATGATAGAAAAAAAACAACTTTACATTGCCCTTTTATTTAACTATCAAAGATATAACACTAAATAATGAAGATGATAATTAAATAAGTAAGGAATAAAACATGATTGAGTGTGTCCAGCCATTGCTACCTTGATTAATTTTTCAAAGAAAGGAAGAAAGAAAGAAACAAACACATACATCATACAATACTGTGCAAAAGTCTTAGGCACATGCAAAGAAATGCTGTAGAGAAAAGAAGCCTTCAAAGAATTTAAATTAAATATTTAAATAAAAAAATACTATAAAGGGAAGAAAACAGAACTAAATGAAACATGGTCAATATTTGGTGTGACAGCCCTTAGCTTTAAAAAAAAAAAGAAAAAAAGAGTAGTTTCAGGTACAATGTGTGCAGTTTTGTAAGGTAATTAGCTGGTACGTTTTATTGAGCATCTTTGACTGATGCACTTGCGTCTTATTCTTGCAGCAAAACCCAGCAGACTTCATTATGTTTTCAGTCCGTACAGAATTTCACAGAGTTTTTTGTGACTGTTGCGAGCAAAGATGCTTGATTTTGCTGTGGCATTTTTTTTGCCTTCAAAATTTGCGATGTAGCTTGCGGAGATTTTTACGCTTTATATTTTCCAGAAAACGACTTGAATTGGCGAAATTGTTTTGCATGGCCTTTTGCACTGATGTCTGTTGGTAAATGAGACCTGTTAGCTGTACTCATGTTCGACGCACGTGTATCGAAGAGGGCTTTGACTGAACGAGCGTTGTGATGACGCCACATGACGCGTCTTGGCCCAAACCTGCAGAAAATCTGTGGTAATTTTGTAAAACTGCAAGCGCCTCCAAATATTGCAGAGTTTGCTTGATTTCGTGTTCATTTCTGCGACTGTGTTTTATTATTTTATTTATTTCTTTTATTTTGTCTGAAAAGTGTTCTTTTACCTAATATGCTGCTTTCTTTACTGAAATGCAAACATTTGTTTCTGTAGCATTTCATTTTGTGCCGGAAAACAAAGGTTTGCATATCTAAAATGCTTTTGTACTGATTTGATAATGTAGAAATCATAAAATAAAAATCTGTAACAAAGTTTGTACTGAAAAACAAACAAACAAACCCAACAAAAGGGTGCCTAAAACTTTTGCACAGTACTGTACATAGCCTACTGCTAGTACTAGTCATACCACTACTAGTATTGACTAAAGAGTTAATCGATTTGTCTGGAATCGATTCTTTAAAATGATTCACTTTTAAAGAAACCGACTCACTTGCTACAGGTCTTAAATAGAACCTAGTGATTCCTTTATATCTTTTAATCCTTTAAAAAAAGAAAAAAAGCACAACAGTATTGATAAATCAAACGAAATTAAATTAAAATTATATATATGGTCTCTCCACGGGTGGGTAGAGCTGAGACCACGTGACCAAAAGTTTTTTCTCTCTCTCTCTCTCTCTCTCTCTCTCTCTCTCAGTGTGCACCCCCTCGCGGACCAGGCAGTTAACGATGGAAAATGGCGCCTAGATGCGGCTTCCCAGCACACTAACAGTGAAGACAACACCACAGAAAAGTCCTGGGGGAAAGGCTGTGCATGTTCCTGGACCGGTGAAGACCATTCCGAGCTGATAGTTTGTGAATTTGAGTGAGAATGTCGCGCTGGATTCCTACCAAGAAGGAAAAGTACGGCGTCGGTGAGTAGTGTAGAAATAAGTTGAGCCGGAATGGTGAATTTACTCTCCCTTTGGTTTTTTTTCCCTTCTTCACACGCCCGGGTTTTCCACTTTTCCTGCGCAGTTTTGGGATAAGGAAGGCCTTATGGAAGGCGGTCATAAGTCATGGATATAATTGGGAACTCGTGTGTGTTTGTGTTGGGATTTGAATAAATGGAAACTCGGAGTTGAACAGTTTTCTCAGTTGTCAGAGACTCGCCTAGTTCCTAGCGTTTCCTGTGTGCGGGGCCTGACCGGGAATGATGGAGCACTGATTACAGCTGATACTTTTGTAGCAAAACTGACCAAACAAGCGCGGATTTTTTAACCGCTTTGCCCCTATGGCGTGTTTTCTCCCCTGTTTTGTAACTTTTTGTAACTTTTTTTTTTTTTTTTGTAGCTGTGTAACCCACACTCAGAGCCGCTACAGTGGCGGTTTGTTTACACCTCGTGTTTGTGTTATGAAAAACAAACAAAACAAGTCAGTTATCAGGCTGTTGGAGAGGAAATGTGTGTGGATATGTGAAGCAGTGTCGGGAAGTTGTTCCTGCACACGGTCCTGCCCGGGAATGTGTTCTTGTTCCTACATGTTTGTGTGCGAGAGAAAGGCCGGCTGCTATCGGTGCTTGAAAGCCATTGCAAGCCCCCCCCCCCACGTTCTGGTGCTTTGTAAACATCCGGGAATTCAGGACTCAGTTTGAACATCTTATTGCCCTTTGATCCTGATAAGCATGACAACCCCTTTACATCCATATAGGAGTTAAAGCATATTAGTTACTACTACTAAACATATCCATTTACTTCCCTATAGAGGAGTTAAAGGATATTAGTTACTACTACTACTACTACTACTAAAAATATTCATTCATTCGTTTGTATATAAAATTCACCCGGGTGTATATTATGCATCATATCCTTTAACTGAAGGAGAGGCAGTGTGTGCTCTATTCCATTGTGGCTATCTGCGGGCGAAAGCACCAGACTGTCTGGGTCCATGAAACAATTCGGACTCACAGGCAGCATGGCGGATCACTGATGACCGATCACGTGCGCTCTTCTGTCTTCACTCTCATTGGTAGTCGCTGCACCTGGTCGCTCCAAATTTGCATGAAGTTAAACTTTTCTCATCTTTGCTGTATTGCTGGACACACCCACATCTAATCACCAGTGGTCGCTGGAAGTCGCCAGCTCTGATTGAAAATGAATGGTCTCCGGTCGTTTGGTCACTGCGAGTCGCTGTATGTGTGAATGTACCTTGAGACACCAGTCTATCGCAGGGCACCAGACACACACACACACACACACACACACACGTACCAATTTATCATTGCCAGTCCTCCCACCTTAGGATTGTATGCAGGACCTGTGAGGCAGCAGTGCAACCCTCTGTACCACCAGTAATAGCAGCCATAATAATAATAATAATAATAATAATAATAATAATAATAGTTCAAATCCCAGCACCACCAAATTGCCACTGCTGGGCCCATGAGCAAGGCCCTTAACCCTCAGCTGCTCAGTTGTGTATAAAAAAAAAAAAAAAGAGATGAATGCATACGGTATATCCTGCTGGATAAGGCCGTCTGCCAAATGCCATAAATTGTTAATGTACAAAGAAGATGAAGAATTAAAATACTTAAGTATTTTTACGCAGGAGCTCAGTTTTATTTTTTTTTTTGCATGCTCTCTGTGTAGCTGTCGGTCTACTTCTCTAACCTCTCCTGTGGTCGTGAGCTGTGGATAGTCTCAAATAAGGTCATGAGTACCAGCAGCTGAAATGAGTGAATGAATAAAAAAAAAAACCACAACAAACGTTACATTGTACTTTTATTTATCCCTCGAAGAAATAACTCTAAATAATAAAGCGAATAAAATAAGTAAGGAATAAAATGTATGTACTGGGGCGTGTCCAGCCATTACCCCCATGATGGTTTTCCTATAACAGCACATCCAGAAGTGTCTTAATCCAACGATGGGCCGCGTTTATCGAGCTGGATACATACTTACTTATTCATAAATCATTTGTACGAGTGTTTACACAAGAACTATGATCGGAATGAAGATGAGAAAAGAGGAAAGGAAGACAATTTTACAGGAAGAATCTTTAACAGGAGTGTACAAATGAATGTGAGCTGTCTAGCCAGTTTGCCAACGGACTATAAAGTAAGCGTGGCTTCCTCAGGGTCTGTTGGCATTTAAATTTTTATTTATTTATTTATTTATCCCTCCCCCCCCGATCTGCAAATCTCTGTACTGTCTTACATTCCATGTAGCACCCTAGAGAGTCCTGCAGTTTGTTTCAGTGAAAGAAATACTAGAGGTGTCTAGACAGAACCCTCAAACCGGTTCATTCTTCAATGCTTGTGTTTTATTGTGACAAAGAGGTGTTTTGACCCATCAGTACAAAGATGAAACAGACTTTCTCGCCATGTCATAATAAAGCACAAGTGTTCAACTATGAATCTTACTCTCTGTCTTGCTGGATATATATATAATTTCACACATACACTCTCACAATGTTTCTCACCTTCTATATATTTTTCTCTTTCTATTTCTCTAGCTCTGTCTTTCCTCCTGTCTGTCTGTCTCTCTCTGTCTGTCTCTCTGTTACGTTGTATCTCAGCACCCTACTTGTTCGCGCACAATTTTTGCTAGTTTTTTTTTTTTTTTTTTTTCTTCATGTGTATAACCCCGTAACAGGTTCTCTTTCATAAAAGGTTTGATGTAAAAATTTGATGTAAAAAGTAAAATCCCTTTCAAAAGCATTAAAATTTATTTATTTATTTTTTTAAAGCTAGAACATCTTTGTTTTAATAGCTTAAAAGTCTGATGATGACGAGAGAATTGCGATAGGTCTAAAATCAAATACTCCTCTTACAGAAACACCAGTACCACGAAAATCTAAAACAAGTCTTATCGAGTGAAATGAAGTGAAATATTATTGAATATATGCCACAAATATGTATCAAAAGCCAGTTTAGACAAGCACAGGATATGTTTAAATGCGTTTTAAATCTAGTATATTTAAAGCAAATTTTAGCTCTGGACAACGCCTTCCTCTTGATGTGTAGTGACGCATTCTGCGCAAAGAAAAAGGAAAGCAATGACTAGTGGACACCTTGAGTATGTAATTTACTGCAATATAAATACATGTTTACATATCGGCTCTGGTCATGCTGGTTTGATATCCGCTTTAGCCTTCTAGAAACAGCCTGGGGGGTGGACGATACGACAAAATATCGTATCAGGATATAAAGTCAGTCCCTCCGGGATGTTACGGTCGCAGAAACGAACGGAAAAATCAAACGATCTCCACAACATTCAGAGGAGCCTGCAATTTTTCAAAAATCACAGCAGATTTGTACGGAGACGCGTCACGTGACGCCATCACGACAACGCACATTCATCCAGAGGCCTCTTCGATTCACGTGTGTTGAACACGAGTACAGCTAAAAGTTCTCATTTACCAACAAACATCACCGGGCAAATCCAAATTTCGCCAATTCAAGTAGTTTTCTGCAAAAAAAAAAAAAAAAAAAAGCACAAAAAACTCGGTTAATTAAACATTTTTGGCTGCAACACTCACAAAAAAAAGCAAAACCTCCCTAAAATCCTGTACAGACTGGATAGATTTTCTCACAAGCTGCCAGCAAAACGTGTGTGTGTGTGTGTGTGGTGGTTTGTGTGTACGTGTATACTTGATATTGTTTGTGTGCATAAACAAAACCAAAAAAAAACCCCACTATCTTGGAGAGGCATGCTCTGATATAATTAATCCAGAGATTAACATTGCATTGTCGTATCACTCGGCCCTAATCCGAAGAACTGGCTCCGCTGTTTGGTGATCTCTCCTCTCGAACACACGACACTACACTGCCGGTGTTGTGACTTTAACTGCAGCCCAGTGGTAGATTATCTCAGTGTTTATCAGTGACGGTGAGGCATTTCAGTGCTGTGAGCTGCAGTGGTTTAATGTGCCGAGTCACACGAAAGTAGAAAAAGTACCATAATATTGCAGAGGAGGAAAGACACACAGGGGTGTTAACCACAAAGCTATCTACACTGAAGTTTCTGACATGTGTGGGGTTGTGTGTGAGCGTGTGTGTGTGTGTGTGTGTGTGTGTGTGTATAAAGGTAAAAGGGCATTCCTATGTTTAAATGATGGAAAATTGTTCATGTACACTAAAAGTACACTGCTGAGCTAAAAGAAATGAATTTCCGTAAAAGCAGCGATGGGTTGCTTCAGTTCCGCGTTTACCTGCGAAGATTTACTGTCTTGAAACTATTTTCTCACACTTCATCGTTCCGAGTCCAGAATTCTACACACTTCCTTTTCATTTGCTGATTCTTTCTATACAAAGTGTAAGCTGAACAGAAACACATGAACTCTGTGTGTGTATTTTTGTGTGTGTGTGTGTGTGTGTGTGTGTGTGTGTGATTTATCAAGTGAACACTTGTATTGTATTCAAGCCAGAAACTGTGATTATGATCACAAAATGAATTTTGCGGCTTTATTCTGTACAGCGTGAATATAATTGTTAATATGTGGATCTGTTTGTGCGTATGGGAATGACTGTGAGATTGGTGTGTGTGTGCGTGCATGTACGTATGTACGTGGTTATTTGTTCGTGTGTGTCTGTGTGTGCGTGTATAGTTTGTTTGAATGGTTATTTGTGTGTGTGTGGCTGTTTGTGCCTTTCTATGTGGTTGTGTGTACGTGTATAGTTGATATTGTTTGTGAGCATGTGGTTGTGTTTGCACGTGTGTTTGGCTGTGCTTGTGTGCATTTGTGTGCACATGTGTGCTTGCATGTGTTTTATTTCTTGTGGGTTGTGTGTGTGTGTGTGTGTATGTGTAGTTGTTTGTGTACGTGTGTATAGTTATTGTTTGTGTGTATAGTTATTGTTTGTGTGTACGTGTATAGTTTGTGTGTGCATGTTTTTTTTTTCCTTTTCTTGTGTGTGGTGGTTTGTGTGTGCGTGTATTTATGTGGTTGTTTGCATGTGTGGTTGTGCTTGTGTGTCTGTGTATGTGTAGTTGTTTCTGTTTAGGTAGTTATTTGTGTGTGAGTGTGTCTGTTTGTGCATATCTATGTGGTTGTGCGTGTAGTTTGTGTGTATGTTTATAGTTGATATTGTTTGTGTGTGCATGTGGTTGTTTGGCTGCGCTTGTTTGTGTTTTTTCTTGTGAGTGGGTGTTTGTGGCTATTTGTTCATTTGATTGTGTGCATGTATATTTTGGTGTGTGTGTGTGTGTGTGATTTGAAATAATAAAGGCAGATTTTGGGATTTACAGTTAAGTCTGATGTCGAAGGCTGTTAGGGTTTGATAGTAATGTAATGAGTAGAGTGATGTAAATATTCACCCACTTTTCCAACTAGCCTTTCACTCATGTGCATGCACGCACACACACACACACACACACACACACACACACACACACACAGAGCCATGCGTTCCTGGCCCAGTTCTAATGCTAAATTGACGAGGAGTTCAAAGACTTCATGCGAGTTCTGCTTTGCAATCAAAGTTGTAGCTTTTAAATTAGTACCCATTTCTTCTGAACCTCTAGTCACTTCCCCCGAGTGTAACACCAGCGTATCCAAATTTTTCCTGCCAGCTCGGATGTGTATTGACGTTGAGAAAATCACATGCCACCCCTTTTCCATCAGCCACTGCTTGCCTTAACACACACAGCTGACCTGAGATCAGTGATTTTCGCAGTCAGTCATGCCTGGCCCACACCGGGAATAATAAAGAAAAAGTGCTTTGCTTTTTCAGACGGACGACTGAACTTTCATGTGTTCTAGAGCCGAGGGTACGACAGTGGATCAGTTTTTAGCAGCAAGCTTTTAGCCGTACGGTCTGTGGCTTTATCACGTCTAGGTTTGGAAGTTGGCTCCAGGCAAACGTCATAATGGGTGCGTTATCTATCTATCTATCTATCTATTTATCTATTTATTTATTTATTTATTTATTTGCAGAAAGTTGTTTTTTGGAGGTGGAGCAGAATGAAAAATTTGTGGACTGTTACCGAAGAATGCAATATTTCAGTTTTTATTACATTTAATCGAAGAGGATTGCAAAACCGGCTGTATTTCAGCAACTGGAAATATGAGCAATCCATGGCTTCTGTCGCAGAGCCTCTGCTGTTGTTCCTCCAATCACATGCATTTATGGAACTTATTTAGCTGAAGGCAGCGCGTCGGAACCAGAGGGTACGTGTCAACCGGCTCGCCGGTTCAGCAGGTAGGGAATCGGCCGGCTCGCCGGTTCAGCAGGTAGGGAATCGGCCGGCTCGCCGGTTCAGCAGGTAGGGAATCGGCCGGCTCGCCGGT
>JANDJT010000032.1:5622296-5635718 GCA_024331685.1 Stegophilus panzeri
GGTTCAGTAGGTAGGGAATCGGCCGGCTCGCCGGTTCAGCAGGTAGGGAAACATCCGGCTCGCCGGTTCAGTAGGTAGGGAATCAGCCGGCTCGCCGGTTCAGCAGGTAGGGAATCAGCCGGCTCGCCGGTTCAGTAGGTAGGGAATCGGCCGGCTCGCCGGTTCAGCAGGTAGGGAAACATCCGGCTCGCCGGTTCAGTAGGTACGGAATCAGTATATCGTATACGCAAGTTCGGGCACCGGTAAGGACCCGGGCTCGCTATGCATTGGTAAACCCATAACTCAATTTCCAGCGTCATGCTTTAAAGCCACCACTGCTTTAAAAATGCAGTATGAAGTTTGAAAATCTGAAGTTTGTACAACGTGACATTAATCTTTAACAAAGCTATCAAACTGGATAGCAGGCACAACAACTGCAGTACAACATCATCCACCATCTTGTTTGTTTCGAGTTGAATGGTTCATATGTAAAAATACAGAATATATTTGGATCTCCGTTTTCTACAACACGTAAACGGCGGATTAATGTGGACATAGCCCGACTGTGTAACTTTTTCAGATGTCCTTACCAGGATATGACATCATCCCGACATCTTTCAGGTGTCCTGCAAGTGTGGTGTTAATTCTCCATCCTAGTTTCATATAGTCCTGTTTGATCTATCCCGGACCTTCAAACCATTACATCATTCCTCTATAAAACATGAGTGGAGCCGCAGTGGGCAACAGAACTGAAGGTTTATGGACTGGAGGTTAATCATTATTGTAGGAGTCTTTGCAGTGTCTTGTTTTGTAAGCTCTTGCGACTTTAGTTTTCAGTAATATATCTGGAATTACTGTGAAGTGTACATTTAATATTACTTTCCTTGTAAAAAGCCGTTATAATTTGCTTCCACTAGTAGTTCTTAACAAGCTTGCACTTTGTTTAGAGCCTAGTGTTTGAGCTATTTATAGCTAAGTTGCTTTTTTTTTTTTTAAGAATCTGATTTAATATTAATATGTAACTTGGGGCTGTGAAAATATGACAAGCTGGGGAATGTGTGGTGTTATATAATAACGTGTAAAGAGTTTGGTTTTTATTGCAGTAATCATATACAATATCCAGCTCTTGTAAGTGTTGACACATTACACATTTTTCCTCTCTCAGATAACACACTGATTAACTCGGCTTAAATCTAAACGCGTCTTGCTTACTGCAAGGTTGATATTTGTATTTTTCTTGTAGAGATTAGAGAATTAAGAAGCGCAGTGTGAAGGAGGCGAAGCTGGTTTCGGGGTCTTGAGGCCGCAGAGCCGTAACGTTGTGCCGGTGTCCGTATCAGGTGTGTTAGGGCAGCGAAACAGCTCAGCGCTCCCCCAGGACTTCTGAAAAGAGACGCTGGTTTAAGAGGAACAAGGCAGTAGAAGGAGCGTGTGCCTTCCCAGCAGGCCTGTTACAGCATGTGAGACAGAGCTCAGGTATTTCAGGAAGTGCTCATTAAGAAAGGCGTGAGTAGCAAAACTTGCATTCCCTTAAGGTCTTGCCTGTAGAAGTGTAATATTCTGTCTGTGTGCTGTTCATCCGGAACTAATTTTATATCACAGCAGTGTGAAATAAGGACAGCGGTTGCTTTGTGGCTAAGGTTCTGTTCTGGTGATTAGAAAACGACGAGTCTTCAGCTGCTCAGCTGCACATACGCTTGGATTGTATTTGTTTCAGTTCATTTGTTAGGTACTTTGGATCTGCTAAATGAAGCAGGTTTAGTCGTTTTTCTTTTTTTCTTTTTTGGCGAATGTTATAATTTAAACTAGGACTGATTTCTGTGTGTTTTCCAAATACATCAGGTTGTAATGCACTGATACGAAAGAGTTTTTCATGTTCACCCAGAGCATTAAAAGACATTCTGTGCTATGCATAATTAAAAAAAAACAAACAAACAAAAAAAACAAACAAAACTCTCTCCATAACTGAATAAAATCCAAAATAACATAGTGTTGCAAAAACTTAATTTTACTGGACATTGAGTTAGAAAAATACTCATAATCATTATCATCGGTGATTGATAACTACAATATTTTGAGATATCGCATTTAAAAAAAAAAACCGCTGGCTGGAAACATAAAATCTAAAATGCGCATACAAACCGTATGTGCTCAATTGAGGCGGATAATTTTTTTTAAAAATCCGATAAGAAGGCACGCGCATGAACCATGATGGAAACACATTTATCGAATAAATTCCTTGATGCGCATCGAAAAAGTCGTGTGACTTTTCCTCCACAAATCATATGATTTAGAAAAAATAAACATGGCGGAGAGCGAGAGGTATTTTTGGTTGGATGGTGAGATCCGAACTCAACTTTATTTATATAGCACATTAAAAAAAATAAAAAAATAAATAAATAAGAGTTGACCAAAGTGCTTCAGAATTAGAAAATTGAGCCTCTTTATCCGAACGTTTTTGAACATCATGACAAAAAAAAGATTCAATTCTTGATTGAAAACATAAAGGAAACGCTCAGATTTTCCACGATGTGCGATCTGAAGTGATCCTTCCCCGCTTGCAACAACTTTCTGTTTGTATTGATATTTTATGCTGGTTTCCCCCAGAAGTGACCTTTTTGTTCTCTTGAAGACATGGGATGGAAACGGTGCTTTATTCCCAAATGTTTTATGCGATATTCCAATTTCTCATGGAACTTAAATTCGCAACTTGAATGGAAAAACACAGCTCCTCACAGTTCTTTGACCTGTTTTATTTTAGGTATATTTCTGTAGGAAAAGCATGGTAGCTCCGTGTTCCTCGTAGGTATTTTGTGAACAAGGCTGGTCTGCATTTTAAATGACTCATTTGTAACACAATAACTGAAACCCTGAGCAAAAAGAACCTGAAATCTATTGAGCAGCCAACAGCGCAGCGTGTCCTCTTAAAGTTAAACAGAAACCAGCGATATTACCAGCTAGTTAAATAATTAGTCGTTTCGTGTCTGTTCTTCTGCTGAGAGCGACTCGTAAGCCACATGTCGGTGAAAATCACTGTCTGTAAACACGCTCTAGGCGTAACGTGTCATACTTACTCGCTCAGTTCATTCATTTAGTCATTGTTTGTTTAGCAATTGGGAATTGAATGTGGGTACAAAATATTAAGCTTTTGCAACACATTTGTTTCTTCTCACTACAAGCAGGCCTTTGGGTCATTTTTTAAAAATTTGGTTGTTTCTCCCTTCTGTTCTTCTGAGGTTCAGGTGTGTACACGAGGCCACGTGGTACAAAGCGTGTAGTCGTTTGTCATGTCGAATAAAGAGGAATAGTAGCTCTGTGCAATGGTTCGAGTGTAAATGCTGCAGAACGGACACGGTTCTTCCATCGGATCACACTGCGAAACAAATCCGCCGGCGTTTTTATCATGCTTATTCTCCATTACGACCCAATAATAAACGGGTTTGGAATCTCAGTGAAATCATAATCCTAAAATCGGATTCCTGCCCAAATTGTTTGCAACCAAAAAAGCATCAGTCATAAGATTTCAATGCGAACTTTGTTGACACTCTAGCAGTCAATGGCGTTAATGAGTGTGTGTGGAAACACACCGTCTGCGTCAGCACTCGTGTATACGTGCGTTTCAACGATGAGGACGTTTTAAATAGGGTTGATTTACAGCCTAATCCTGTACAGACTCATAGTAGTTACACTTATTCAGGCATTTGTGTTACACATGTAGTAGCCTGAACTGTACAGTTGTGTGTGTGTGTGTGTGTGAGAGAGAGAGAGAGAGTGTGTGTGTGTGTGTGTGTGTGTGTGTGTGTGTAAAGCTGAGTCATTTCTGCAACTCTATTTCCTTCTCTGTGTGTGACTCTGGCAAGGCGGTGTGTGCTGCCTGTTTTGGTTAGGTTGAACAAGAACATCACATTATTTTTGGTCCCGTCCTCATCCCTCCCAGTGGCCGCTTTTATTCTGGTAAATACATGCTCGCGTCTCTGCTGTTCTTTCCCACATCTAGAGGCTTTTTGGCTCTAATGCTGAAATGCACTCTTTGTCTTTGCATGTTCCTTGGTGTGCATTTTTTTTTTTTTCTTTTCTTCTTCTCTTCCTGTTTGATATGCAGCTGCTTGCCTGGAGCTGTTAAGAGCTGAACTTCCATGATTCCTGGTCAGGGCACAGCATTCCACACACACGCTGCGAGGATGTCCCCGCTGCGTCTTTCCAGTCAAGGTCCACACCCTGCTTCAGCGAAAAGAGCCGTTTGATTCGGTTCTTCTTTCATTCGGCTTGTGTTTAGCGTATTCTTCTCATTACTTTTGCTTCTCGACTTTACGGAATATCTGAAATATGCTCACCGGTCAATAATTATTGACACACATTCTGCGTTTCAGGTGTGGGAACGCCATGCATGGCATGTATTTCATATGGTTTTGTATTTTCCCTGCTCAGCTCAATATCAGCTTGATAATGAATTGATGAGCTGGATCACATGTGGCAGAAGCAGAAATACTGAAAGATCGAGTTTATCCAGATTAAAGAACTAATTTGGAGCTTCTGATTTTTTCATCACATGCAACATCATACATTTTTTTTTTCCCTTTTTTTTTTTTTTTTTTTAATATAAAAACAGTCAAACATGACTGCTCTAAGATGTAAAAAGACCGCCTAAGGCTGCTTGGTGCTTTAAAATAAATAAACCTTTCTCGCTTTGTGTTGATTGTGCTTGATGCTTGATCTCTTGATTAATGTGTGTGCTGATGCTATTTCCACTTGCAGAAGCATGCATTTTGATTTTAAGAGAGCGTTTATTTTTCAACTGGACCTTCTAAATATAGTAATCAGATGATTCTGGCTTGGGTCTTTGGTTAAGCTATAGTCTCGGTTGTTATAATTATTGTCTATTATCCTGTCCCAAATGGCAGGACTGTAGGAAGTCGTATTTTTCTGTTTGGGAGGAAGTATGTGTCTTGTGTTATGTGAAATTCAGAGCAGGACTAAATAAAAAAAACACAATGCAATTTTAATGATTCCTCTTTTAAGATTAAAACAAATAATAATTATTAACATTTTGCAGATTCTGCAAGGCGTATGTAAACGTATATGACGTATGAGGCTTTAGACCTTGGTGAAAGCAATAGTTATGTATAGATTCAGTTATTATCATTTGATAACGCCATTATGTCAGAATAAATACTCGTCATGGATTGATGGATTTAAATAGTTTTTTAAAAATTTTTATGTTGTACATTTAGTTCCTAGGGGTTCTTGTGTTGGTTTTAATATGTAAAGCGTGTTGCTTTCCCCTGCTGTCCATGTCAATACTCTGCATCGATGTGATGTGATGATGTAACAGCCCGGCACATCAAAAGAGTGCTAGCGCTTTATGCTGCTGCTTGTTGTCGGCGGTGCACAAAGTGTGTGTGAAATGTGATCCAACGCCCTGGGGAGTTCACATTGTTTTCTTGCCATTCTCCTCACTGTGTGACGAATGAATTCAAATCCACTTTGATGGAGAACTTGAGTGTTGCCTCGTGAACATTGTTCAGATGTGGAGTATGCAGCTCCTGTGAGACAGGGATTGTTAAATGAGTGGAAAGAATCGGGCACGGCTGTTTTTTTTTTTTTTTTTTTTTTTTCCCCCTCCTTTTTTTTTTTTTTTTCCCCTCTTCTTTGTAGTTTTACAGACTTGAACATGACTCACGTGGAAAGATGATTTCTGATTGTTGTAATTGGAGAAGCTTGATCCTTTCTGTTTTTGTTTTGTTTTGTTTTCAGCCCAAGTTCATGAATTTCTTTGGTGCTCAGTGATACGGTTACTAATACAGAAATGTGTAACCTACTTGATCTCAATCAATCAGAGACGTATTGGAACTTGGAATTTAGCTCTGTGTTTTTACCTGCAAAGTGCAATAGTTAGCCTCCCCTGTGATTTTGGGAGGCAAATTCAACAGGAATATAGTTTGGAAGTCTCCATACCTCATCAGAGATTTCGTAACATTTATTAGTCCATTTTGTAGTTTCCGAATCAGAATGAAACGTATACTTGTAGATTGTTTGCTGTTTTGGTTTATGCATGGTTTGGCACCGCACATAATTAAACAGACCGGAAAGTCTGAGGGGTGTGTAGGGCTGTAAACTTTATTCTAAGCTGTATTGATGGAGACTTCAAAGCACTTGTGTACGTCGCTTTTAATAAGGACGTCTGCCAAATGCCATAAATGTAAATGTGTGCAAATGTCCCAAAAAATGAGCCAAACATGGAGTAAATGGACCTGGCACTAAGTAAATGATTGATTAGATAATTATATCATTTACTTTAAAATATTTTGTCAGTGTATTTTATTTTATATTTATTTATTTATTTATTTGGGTAAAAAAATTCCAGAGCACATCTCATTTCTGTGCAGTGTTGCAGGTCAGTTTAGCAACTCACATCTACCGAGGAAAAAAAAAAAAAAAAGCCCACAACCCAAAACACGCAGCTTGTTGGGTTCACTTCCTTCAACCGGGTCGATTTAAGGGTTGAATTGCTTTCTTATTGCAATCGAACTGCGCCAGAGTGTCCTGGAAACCATACCGAGATCACCTCGCTCAGATGCTCGCTCAGATGCTCTCAGACTGCATCTAGTTCAAATGATCTTACTTTTCTAATGTTTTTGGGAAAGAGAAGACGAGAGTACATGTTATCTGAGAGAGAAATGTCAATTAGGATCGTAACATACGCTCTATATGATGAGTAACTTCTGACGATGAAGGAACATCTTTGAAACCTCACACACTAAATGTCCTGTAGTAAAAAAAGTATTCCGTCCTAAGGGTATACATACTTTTGCACTTAACTAGATTTTCGTGGCACTGCTCGCTGCAGGCGTTTATTCCCGACGTCTGAGACGGTGCCTCGGCTGTGTAATTATCTTTCCACGAATGTTTTAAGAGTGCTGCGTCCTTCCCGTTTTGGACTGTCAGGAAGGATATTGCAACAAACACATTCATTTTCGAGGTCATATTTTTTCTAACACAAACACGATGCCTTTGTGGAGTTGTTGACGGACTGAAAACCCTCCTCCACTTTTACTTATCTTCTGTGATATACACACTGTTCAGCTTTTATTAGTTGCTTTTGTAGCGGCGAAGATGGACCAAATTGTGCAATTTACCAGGATTCCACTTCAGCTCGGTAGGCTGTCTTGAGTCTTGTGTGAAGATTAATATGTGTGCAGATGACCAATCTTGGGCATACTGAAACATGAGAGAGGTGGAAGTTTGCGCAGGGTTTTGCAGCAAAGGCTGTGGCGTACAACCTGAGCCGCTTCCGCTTTTCGCTGGCCCACATCTCTCTGCCTCTGAAGGTGAGCTTTGTTCACTCATCTCAAAGCGGTCCCTGTGTCTCTGCTGCTCACCCCCTCCCGTTCACCCCCACGCTTCATCCAGATTTTCTTTCTCGGTGTCCTGATTTAGGGTTGGATTTCAGATTTAAGATCTGAAAGAATACCAGTGCATGGAAGATTATGATCTGGCTCTGAGTTTGCACTTTGAACTGTGCAGTTTCATGGTCTCTTCCCTTTTGGCTCAGCTGTTTCATTGTTGCAGAAGGAAACGATTCTCGTGTCAACAATATCGGCTTAATAGTGTATTAATTTGGGTGTTGCTTTTCATGGGATGATGGGGCTGAACTGTTCTATGTGGTTTGAATTTAAGAGTTGTATCTGTGACTCAGTTTCTCTGTAACTGTAACTTGGTTCCTGTTCTTTGTGGAGAAAGTATTATTGACCTGTCTTTATCAAACCATGCTTTGCTAACACGACCTGTCCTCATACACTGAGAAAGTACAACTGTTTCCATTAATAGGACACTTTCAGATGAACAAATGGCATGTAATGCATAGACATACACCGATCAGCCATAATATTAAAACCAATGACCAGTGAAAGGAATAACACTGATTATCTAGTCAAGGGGTGGGATATATTAGGCAGCAAGTGAAAAGTCAGTTCTCGAAGTTGATGTGTTGGAAGCAGGAAAAAATGGGTGAGCCTAAGGATCTGAGTGACCTTTTGACAAGGTCCTAATTGCGATGGATGGTTGACCGGGTCAGAGCATATACAAAACGGCAGGTCTTGTGTGGTGTTCCTGGTATGCAGTGGTTAGTACCTATCAAAAGTGGTCCAAAGAAGGAGAACCGTTGAACCAGCATCAGAGTCATGGGCACCCAAGGCTCGTTGATGCGCTTGAGATCCGAAGGCTAGTCCGTCTGATCAGATCCCACAGAAGAGCTACTGTAGCACAGATTACTGAAAAGGTTAATGCTGGCTATGACTGAAAGGTGTAGTGCTTTGTAGCTTGCTGCATTTGGGGGGAGCATAGCAGCAGACCGGTCAGAGCGCTCATGCTACCTCTGTGCGCCAGCAAAAGCATCTACGATGGGCACGTGAACATCGGAACTGGACCATGGAGCAATGGAAGGTGGCCTGGTCTGACGAATCACGTTTTCTTTTACATCATGTGGATGGCCGGGTGCGTGTACATTGCTTACTTGAGGAAGAGATGGCACCCGGTTGCACTATGGGAAGAAGGCAAGCCGGCGGAGGCAGTGCGATGCTCTGGGAAATGTTCTGCTAGGATACCTTGGGCCTCATGTGGATGTTACTTTGACACGTACCACCTACATTGTTGTATACACCGATGGCGAATTGATTTTTGTCCTAACCTTGTTCTTCCCCTCACTGAATGGTTTATCAGGAAAACTCACCACTTGGTATGTATGCGAATACACTTGCAAATGCACTTAGTCAGCTCTCACTGCCTCACTCATTAATGAAAAAGGACGAACGGTATTGACTCGTTTGTTTCAGACATTGGCCATCATTAATCAGGGTACAGAGAAATGTAATCATTACTCAATCGCTGAAGCACGTACACAAGAAATTATTATTATTAGGATAAAAGAGTTGACGAGGAGATAAAAACAATAAAAGATTAAAGGAGTTTGGGTTGCTGTGGTTCAGGTGGTAGAGCGAGTTGTCCAGTAATGGTAGGGTTGATGGTTCAGTTCCTGGCCCACATGACTCCACATGCCGAAGTGTTCTTGGGCAAGACACTGAACCCCCACGTTGCTCCCGATAGCAAGCTAGCGCCTTGCATGGCAGCTCTGCTACTATTAGTGTGTGAGTGTGGGTGAATAAGAAACAGTGTAAAGTGCTTTGTGGCACCTAAGGTTAAAAAGCGCTACATAAGTGCACACTATTTACTTCTGGTAGCTGACGCTACCATAGTTGACCGGTTTGGCGTTAAAGAAGGATTTAGCACACATCACCCCTATACTATGTTGTTCTCGTCTCTCTGTGAGCGTGTTCTGTTATATTCTGTTGGCATCACTAAATCAGTCAGCTGTGTCGCAGCGACGCATTGCTAATTTATGGGTGATTGGCATTTATCAATATACGCAAGTGTGTAAGAATTTAAAAAAAAAAAATGTAAATCTAGCAGGTTTTTTTTTTTTTTTTTTTTTTTTTTTTTTGGGGAAGTGTGGTTTGGTTTCAGAAAAACATTAATATAGAGCTTAAAAAAACCCCCAAAACCCTCATTTATTCAAGCAGCTTTTCACATCACTGATTTAGTTCTTAATTTTTCACCTCAAAAAGCTGACTCCTTCATGAATGACACAAAACTGCTTTTACCTCATCATAGAACATTTTCCAGTGTGATATGGAAAGTTATAATATTATCCTATTTTTATCCTGTTATCTGTCTGAAAATTCTGTGAAATATCTGCGAAGTTAATCATTTGCATGTAGTTGATGGAGATGGCTGGGCTGGATTTTAACCTTTAATCTTGTTCAGTCAGCTCTTTCCGTTGAAGGACGGGATGACAGGGTTTGATACATCATGTCCGGCAACAGAAGTGCTACTGTCAGTTATTGTATACTGCCAGAGTAACCTATATAGTCTGTCTACTATCAGATTTAAAAAAAAAAAAAAAAAAAAAAAAGCGTAGATACAGGGGAAGGTGTACCTAATAAACCGGCAAGTGTATATCCTTAGCTTTTTATGAAGAGCCTTTTCTGTAACTGTAAAGAGCACTGTACTTTTTTCTGTCTGTGGTGATGAATCATATAAGCAGTGTCTTTTAATGTGCTATTGCTCTCATTCACTACAGTCCTTAGAGGAACTTATTGTTGTCTCTCTCTCTCACTCTCACACACACACACACACACACACACACACACAGCATGACTAAGTACTACTTTTTTACAAGCATCATTGAATCAGTTATGGATCGCCTTCTTTTTCAGGCTGTTTGAGTTTTAAATGTGAGCGAGTGCAGGTAGGACTTCGGGATTGAATGAAAATCAGTCAGAGGTTTATTTTGCTACTGTACACCTTTTGGAGGATTGGGAGGTTTGGCATGGCTTAATAGATTTCCAGCTCTGAATTCTGTAATCTGGGAATTAGTGGGAAGTCTTTGGGTTGTATGACAGTATTATTATGGCTGTGTGTCTGTGTGGAGAGGATTAGAGAGTTCTG
The DNA here is from genome assembly GCA_024331685.1 of Stegophilus panzeri. NCBI lineage: Eukaryota > Metazoa > Chordata > Actinopteri > Siluriformes > Trichomycteridae > Stegophilus > Stegophilus panzeri. Next base: position 5,632,779 of record JANDJT010000032.1, read on the forward strand.
TGGGGAAAGGATTTAGATTTTTCTACCAGTCGTCATCATGTGCTAAGGAAGCGGTTCTAACACTCCAGCTCCCAGGTGAGAAGGCGGTTATTATTTCATCAGTGAGCAAGGTACTGGGGTTGTGTTCTAAGCACCCAGGAACAGGCACTTGTTAGGGGGAAATTATATATTGATTGGCATTGTACTTTAGATAGAAAACAACACCTCAGGGAAAAATGTGCCAATTTTGTGACCGTTTTGTGTGTTAGATATAATAAACAAAAAGAATAAAAAATCGCACAGTAACCTCCTGTTACAGACACTGGTCAGTAGAGATGGGGAAATTATTTCTTCTGATGATGTTGGTTACAGTTATATAGTGCTTTTCTAGACACTCGAAGTGATTTACATAGTATTGGGGGAAATCTCCTCAACCACCACTAGTAGTGTGTAGCATCCACCTGGATGATGTGACGGCAGCCATAGTGCACCAGAACGCCCACCACACACCAGCTATTAGTGGAGAGGAGAGTGATGTAGCCAATTCAGAGATGGGGATTATTAGGGGGCCATGATGGAGAAGCGCCAACTTTACGAGAAGTGTCCTGGGATTTTGGATGACCACAGAGTGTCAGGACCTCGGTTTAACGTCTCATCCGAAAGACAGTGCTGTTTTTGCAGTATAGTGTCCCATCATTAGGCCCCACACAGACCACAGGGAGAGCGCCCCCTCTCTAATACCACTTCTAGCTGCAACCTTAGTTTTCCCCAGGAGCTCTCCCATCCAGGTAGATGGAGGCTCAGGCTCAACCCTGCTTAGCGTCAGTGGGCAAACCTGGCGAGAACTGCAGGGAGATATTGCTCTGGTATGTGAATGCTGAACTCCTTGTGGTATTCGCCAAGTCAAAAGCTTCCGAGTTGTGACTGTTGATGTTCCTCAATATGTCAAATCCCAACGAAGTTCAGTCTACACTCTATGCCAAGTGTAATTACATTGTAAATTTAGTCACATGGAGTCTTTTTCTTAAGGTTTTACCAACGCACTTGAGGGGACAGTTGACATTCCCAATCGGTTTCATTCCCAACATTCTTTACACTAACTGTAGAAAAAATGCCGTCTAGCTACATCATTGGCAATTGTTGGCTAGCTTTATGAATCCTTAGAATCCCTATTTCCCAGTTGCCTAGCAACAGCATATAAACACTTGAGTGGTCAGCGTTTGGTGAGATGGTACACCAGAATATCATGCATGCGAATGTTCACGGCTTCCATTTCCATTCGAACGCACCATTTAGATACGTCACGATTCCCTGTTAAAAAAATTCTGCATTGATGTGAGAAACATTGTTCATCTTTTATGGCTCAAGCACCATCTTATTCTCTTTTTGAAAAATGTTAGCATTACAAATATTTCTGATAAGACAAAGCAACGGAATAAAGTATGGCTGTCAAATGATTTAAAAAGTGCACTAGAAATTTATATAAAAGACAATGTTTAAAAATATTTTGTTCACGTTAATCCTTCTCTCTCTTTCTTTTTATTTTGTATTTCCTCCTTTTTCTCCTTAATCTGATCACTGGTCATTGGACCTACTAATTCCCACCCAGCAGCCAGCCTTCCCCAGCTCCCAGCCGGGGAGGATGAAGGCTAACTTGTGTTTCTTCTGAGGCATGTGAACCCGCCACAGGGCAACTTAACACATTTAGAGGAAAGTGCTAGCTTCCCTATTCCACGTACATGAGCTCACAGACGCCAATGATATATGGCTAATATTGGTCTGATTAAAAGCGGAAAAAAAGAGCACATTGTCGCGCTATGCGAGAACCAGATTGACCTTTTCCAGTGAAATTATCGACTTGCATGTTAGAGTACTGTAAATGTATCCAAAAATAAAGTTTAACATGCCTTTATTCAGAGCCCCTTTACTATATCTAGCAACGTAAAAGCTCGTTTTACCAAAAAGTTTAAGAATTTCATGTTTGTTAATCCCAGTAATAGAAATCAATGTGCATGAAGACTTTTTTATAATTGGATCTCGTGCCAGTTTTTCTCAGTAATGTTGCTGCGGGCGGTACAGTCTCATCCAGGAGAACTGATCGCTTACAGTGATGGCTGATGGGCCATTAAGTAATAGATATGACCATGCATAAATGGGGGAAATTAGTAGATAAGCATAAATCATAATGAGCTGGAACAATTTGCACTGTGGAATGTCCCTGTGTCATAACTGAACTGATACTGAACTCTAGTGTCTCCCTGTAGTGTGGCCAGTGAATGTTAGTTAGATTGCACTCTGTCTGGTGATTTGCATCAGGGCACAGAGAGTGAAGTGGCCAAGTAATAAGTGTGTAAGAGTGGATTGTAGGTGGGGGGTGTGTAAATAACCTTTATTTCTGTGAGGTGATTACATTTCTTGTTTCTAGGATTGTATTCAACATTATTGGATTGAGTATGCACTTTTCACTTCATTTTCTTCTGATCAATCTTCTCCGCCGAGCTGGAATTTGTCCTGTACGTTGAAAATGCTGTATATACAATAATATATCCTTATTGTATATACAGTGCCCTCCGCTAATATTGGCAATCACGGTAAATATGAGCAAAGAAGGCTGTAAAATACTGTCTTTATTGTTTAACCTTTTGATCTTTTGTTCAAAACAGTCACATAAATACTCTGATGGATATCAAACAATTGCAAACACAATACAGGTTTATCAAAAAAAAAAAATATTTGTTAAATGCTTTGTGCTACCTCCCTTTGGCAAGATAACAGCTCTGAGTCTTCTCCTATAATGCCTGATGAGATTGGAGAATACATGGTAAGGGATCTGAGCGCATTCCTCCATACAGAATCTCTCCAGATCCTTCAAATTTCCATGCCGGTGGACTCTCCTCTTCAGTTCACCCCACAGGGTTTCTATGGGTTTCAGGTCAGGGGACTGGGATGGTCATGGCAGGA
>JANDJT010000032.1:5658471-5685594 GCA_024331685.1 Stegophilus panzeri
ACACGGTGCATTATATAATATAATATATAATATTTCTAAAAAAAAAAAAAATTGCCTTTGTATATAAGATTAGCTAATCTGGTGTCGAGGTTTTCCAGGTCTGTGTGACAAAAGCCAGCCAATAGTCCATAAAATATCAAGTTTGTCCAAAAACAGGCCAAATTGAGTAGATCCACTTTTCTTTAACCTGCTTTTAAATTTCACCAGCAATTACTTTATTAATTATTTAAAGTAATGTTGTGCATTTGAACAAATCGGTAAAATAATAATAATAAACTTTATTTTATAGAATGCCTTTAAAAGCAGCTTCTCAAAGCACTGTACACAAAATAAGCAGTACACAGAAAAAAATATATAAAAGTTAATAAGAATAACAATATAATAATAATAATAATAATAATAATAATAATAATAAGAATAAAAAGTAGACATCAGTAGTCAAATGCAAGCTTAAAAAAGTAAGTCTTGAGTTGAGCTTTAAAAATGCCAAAGGTCTGAGCTTCCCTAAGTTCAAGAGGAAGAGCGTTCCAAAGTGAAGCAGCAGAGACAGAAGAAGCCCTGTCACCCATAGATTTTAAGCGGGTTTGTGGAACAGTTCACAGATTACACTGTGAGGAGCGCAGACTGCGATTTGGGGTTTAAGGAATTAATGAAGGAGATTAGTAATGAGGAGCCAAGCCATGTAATGCTTTGTATGTATAAATTGTTCTTTCTTCAAGGTTTTAATATTATTTCCTTATTTGGAAAGGTCAGGCTGCTATAGGATTTTGGCATAAATAACTTCTATTGCTTGAATGAGAAGATATTTTATATCGAGTCGATACATCTAATGAACACATTTGATATGAAAAACTTCAGTGCAAGGCAGAAATCTTAAAAGGAAGGAAAAAAAAAAAAAAAAGAGGGAGAGGAAAGGTCACACCGAGTCGTCAACCCTATGTGCTGCTGTTCTCCCGTCCAGTACGCTTCTGTTGTCCTGTCTAGTTACCGTGCACTGTCCTGAGGGTCCTGAGTATTTATTGGACATTTTGTACTCGTCTCACACTGTTGTGTGTTTGCACTTTGTGCAACCCGGTGTATCTTGCTATTTCATTAAGTGTACCATGGTCTGAATGAAACATTTTCTTACAGTGTATTGAAGTTCTGTAGAGGAATTAGGATAAAACCCACTTGACTTGCTTAGGTCTGTGCATCCTGCCTGCCTTCATGGTGATGTGCTAGTGTTGTGGTGCAGTGTACCTCGTGTGTACCTAATTTAATTCTTCTCTTTCTGTCTTTTAGCGATTTATAACTATGATGCTCGCGGTGAGGAGGAGCTTTCGCTGCAGATTGGAGATACAGTACATATACTGGAGACGTATGAAGGTGAGTTTTACACACACACTCACTCTCTCTCTCTCTCTCTCTCTCTCTCTCTCTCTCTCCGTATGCCTCTGATGGATTCACTCAGGTTTGACACCACTGGCATTCTGGGAAAATGGAGCCATATTTCTTTGTCAACGAGACTAATGCCTTCACTCCATCGTAGCATGTGAGATGGGAGTCGGTCATATTCCAGGAGCAGCCACCATATTTTCCAAAACTCGACATTCTTAATAATTTCCCCTCAAAAGTATTAATTTTTTTTAAATACGGTCTCCCTCTATCCAGGCATTATTTAATTGTCGTGCATAAGCATGCTGGGCCCCGAGCACATACTATTTGCAAAAAAAAAATAAAAAAAATTATTAGCATTAAATGTTTTGTACAGAGCCTCAGAGATCATGTCACGGAGTGATTTATTAAACACATCCCCCGGATACGGGGAAATACGAGCGCTCTGTTGTGCGTAGGAATGAGAGTTTGTGTCGCCGGTAATGAGATGCACATTGTCAGCATAATGCAATCACAGCTGTTTACAATATCAGTAATGTATTACATCTTGTATTGCAGGCTGGTACAGGGGACACCGGCTGAGGAGGCGCTCAAAAAAGGTGAGCTGATTTATGAGGAGGTCTTGGCCTGAGAGGAGTCGAGTTATTAGTTTAGGCAAGGAACTCGAGTTTCAGTCGGGATGTCGGGAGTCATTTTAGATCTCATGTTTAATTTGGGTTTTTGGTTTTGTTCGGTGCTATTGAAATGGTGTAGACATGATGAGAGATATATATATATATATATATATATATATATATTATTTTTTTCTTCGCAGGGCATATTTCCTGCCTGTTACATACACCTGAAAGAGGCCTCAGTTGAAGGCAGTGGGTAAGTTGTGCCTTTTTTTTTTTTCCCCCTTCAATTTTAAAGGTGCCTCAATTTATTATTATGTGAGGCGTTAATTAGTGGCCCTTCAGTGCCCAATTTTTTTTGCTTATAGTTTTAAAATGGAAGGTTCTGGGTGGTGTAATGTATGTATGTAATGTATGTATGTATGTATGTATGTATGTAATGTAGAATACAGAACATTGTGTTGTATCCCCAGAGGTACTGTATGTGTATAGCTTTGTCCTTGTTGCCTAGACCAGCCTTCTCTTGTTGCATAGGCTGTATTTTGATGGCTGTATTTTTAATCTTATAGCCATAGGGTTAAGTGTGGGTGTTTTTGATTTTTCCCTGCTTACAATTTACCACTTTAAAAAAAAAAAAAAAAAAAAAATCACTATACAATTGGGTCCATTAATATTTGGACAATGACACGATTTTCATAAAAAAAATAATTGTACAGTTGACTGATAAGCAGTCTCATGGCCAGGTGTGGCCTGTTTCCTCATTATTTTCATGACCGATTAAGGAGATAAAAGGTCTAGAGGTGATTCCAAGTGTTGAATTTGCATTTGGTAGCTGGCCATGTCATGGGAGCTGTTCAGCTCTCAATATGCAGTCCAAAAAGGTGTCCATGAAAGAGAAGGAAACCATCGTTAGGCAAAAAACCCCCCCAAAAGATCTATTATAGAGAGAGCAGAAACTTTAGGAGTGGCCAAACCAACAATTTGGTGCATTCCTAAAAATAAGGAATGTACTGGCGAGCTCGGCAACACCAAAAGGCCTGGAAGACCACAGAAGACAAATAAAGTGGATGATCAGGGTTCTTTCCTTGGTAAAGAAAATCCCCTTCACAACATCTAGCCAAGTCAAGAACACTCTGGAGGACGTAGGCATATCGTTGTCAAAGTCTACAATCAAGAGACGCCTTCATGAATGTAAATACCGAGGGTTTACCTCAAGATGCAAACCACTGGTAACACTCAAGAACAGAAAGGCCAGATTAGACTTTGCTAGAAGACATCTAAAATATCCTGACCAGGTCTGGAACAAGATTCTTTGGACCAATGAAACCAAGATGAACCAGAATGATGGGAAGAGAAGAGTATGTAGAAGGAAACGGAGGGCTCATAATACAAAGCATACCACATCATCTGTCAAACATGTGGAGGAGGTGTTATGGCATGGGCGTGTAAACACCACTGACCAATGGAACTGGGTCACTGGTGTTTATTGATGCGAGATCATCAGTGATGAGATCAACATGTCAGTTGGCTCATCTCCTGTTATGTTAGGGAGAAAATGACTCCCCTTTTGGTGGATTTTAAGTGATTTTTGCGAGAACACTTACCAGCATATGCCGATGTTAAATTGTGCAGTTGCATAAAATGCATAAAGATCCGCAGAGCTGGTAATAAAACATAATCGGCACTAGATATCGTGTCCGTGTAATATAGTGTGTATTGTATCGTTTAAGATAAATATTACGGTTTAAAGTTAATATATGGGAAAATTTCTGTGCTTAAACATGTATTATATGAGAAGCACATCATGTATGTGGATTTTAACACATTCAGCTCTCATTACTTTAAATGCTATTCACTGTCTGAGAGTGAAAGTGTGATAGTTCCTAGAAAGTTTTATCGTTCTGCCCTGGAAGACGTTCACTTTAATCCACTTGCGCATCATCTCCCTGTTATATGAATGATTTGAGAGAAAGAAAAAAAAAAGCATTTGAAGCACGGAGCTTTGATTGTAATAGTGCTACTACGTGGTGAGGGAGTGAGTGAGTAACGGGCGTGCTGATTGAGAGCAGGTTTCAGAGCAGCTGTCCTCGAACATGACTGAAATGATCTGAATGTGCTGTGCAGAGAAGGTCAGGATTAATAACGGAGAGAGCACTTTTCTTTATTAACACAAGATTGAGGATATGAGCCGAGCGTACTCTGTAGAGAGGCTTCTCACACAGCCTGAGCATGTGCAAATTTATATGTAAAGCACATGCTTATTGCAGAAATTTTTGGGGGTGGATTTTGTGCTTGCATATGTAAACGGTATGCTTTAACATATCTGTTGTCCTGTAGTTTTAATGAAGTACCATTTCTCTTGTTCTGTCTTATTTCTCTTCATTCCTCAATAATACTCTCCATTATGTTAGACCAAAGGAGACGGTCATTCCCACAGAGCTGCCTCTGGTGCATGAGGTCACCACCACTCTGAGAGAATGGGCATCCATCTGGAGGGACTTGTACGTGGTGAGTAAAAGTCTTTAGGTCATTAGTAAGTGCTGGCCGAAGTACAGTGTGTATCTCTGAAGTAGTGGCTGATGCTCACAAAATGTCAGTGCAGGCAGTGAAGCTGTGTGTCATCTGAATGAATTTGATCATTGTTTCATTAAACCTATCAGCATTTAACTCAGAATTACATACTCTTCTGATTGCACTGTAGTTTCTGAATAATTAGTAGTGCTTAAAATAAGATTTCGTTTAATACCTCCTATTATTTAGCGTTTTAATTATTTTTTTAATATTGTGTGCCAACAGTTACTTGCGCACACAAATGAAAGACGCCACCAGATATTAAATAAAGGTCATGAAATCCTGATGTATGAGTGGAATATAAGCTATTTATCTGTGCTGTGTGTGCAATTTCACTATTAAATTCTCACTAAACACGCATAACTCTGCTCAGCATAAAAAGCCATTTAAGATTCGGCTTATGTGTGCGCTGAATGATTTTTATGTTTCTAAGAAATTGAGCTAAATATGAGTGACATTAATATTTCTATGGATAAATGAACACAAAAATGCTTATGTCATTGATGCTTATGAATATTCTCTGCTTGTGTTTAATGCTGCTCTTAATGTCTCTTCAGTCTGTAGCAGTAGAACGTTTTAGGCCCGTTCATATACCAGATCCGACAACCCCAATTCCAAAAAAAGTTGGTGTGGAAAATGCTAATAAAATTCTATAAAAAAATTGATCATTTAAATCAAAAACGTCTATAGACAAGGTATTTGATGTTTTATCTTGTCAACTGCATAGCTTTGTTTTTTTTTTTGGTTTATTTTGAAATTTATGCATGCGACACGTTGCAAAAAAAAAGTTGGGACAGGGGCAATTCAGGACTAATAGCGATGTGACGAGTTGAAATAAGAAGGTGATGGGAAACAGGTGAGGCAATCGTCTAATTGTATTTTATGTAATTCTATAAGGACCCTCGGAATGTTATTATTAAAACATTTTGACAGCCCTAATACACAGTGGCCTGTGCATCATCTTGGCCAAAAGTGCATGCTAGTCAGTTTAATTAATACAATTTTTTTTTCTCTGAAAGTTCATGTGTAGTTCACCATGCTGCTTCTTATTAAAATTCACACTCCTGCTGTGTCACAGTGAACATGGCAGCTTAATTAGCCCTCATTGCACTGGATGCACAGACTAAGTTGTGTGTGTGTGTGTGTTCCACAGGGTGACAAGCGTGAGATGTTTAATACCGTTCGTGACATGATCTATGATCTCATTGAGTGGCGATCACAGATTCTGTCAGGAACTCTTCCACAGGACGAGCTCTCCGAACTCAAGCAGAAAGTCACCTCCAAGATCGACTATGGCAACAAGTACATGCTCTCAGCTTCCATCTCCTGCTATATATCCTAAGTAGATTTAGTGTGCTTAATGATTCTGACTTCACACTATGAGAGAGAATTCTGAAACATTTTCCCAGTTTATTATCGGTGTTACAGGATTTGCCGTTAGAATTGGCTTGTAGTCATCATGCGGTATATCCTGTTAAGGCCTTAGTATGCTTCAGACGATGAGCAGCTAACTCCCACGAGCAATGACTTAATTTCAGAGCGAACAGACTGCAACGTCAGATGCCGAACCCCGCAAATGTCGCGCGACCAAGGCTGTGATTGATCCTTACAAAAAAAAAAAAAAGGCGTGCCCGAGCTGAGTGATTCCAGGCATCATATAGGATTCACTAGCATGCTAAACTCTTCATCGATAGAAGATGATCAATTTATTCAATGGGCTCACATACAGTGGTGCTTGTAAGTTTGCGAACCCTTTAGAATTTTCTACATTTCTGCATAAATATGAGCTACAACAGATTTTCACACAAGTCCTAAAAAGTAGATAAAGATAACCCGATTAAATAAATGAGACAAAATATTATACTTGGTCATTTATTTATTGAGGAAAATTATCCAATATTCTATATCTGTGAGTGGCAAAAGTATGTGAACCTTTGCTTTCAGTATCTGGTGTGACCCCCTTGTGCAGCAATAACTGCAACTAAACATTTCCAGTAACCGTTGATCAGTCATGCACAGTCTTGGAGGAATTTTAGCCCGTTCCTCAGTACAGAACAGCTTCAGCTCTGGGGCGTTGGTGGGTTTCCTCAATCAACTGCTTGCTTCAGGTCCTTCCACAACATTTCTCAGGACTATAACTTCTGATGATGTTTTAGGTCATATTTCTGAAGAAATATAGAAACATTCTAAAAGGTTCACAAACTTTCAAGCAACAATGTACCACCTGTGTCTTATTTCTCTCTTCCTTTACTTTTTGTAAATATGGAATAAAATAAGCAGTTTAGACATTTTAATAGTGCCAGCTGCAGTACTGGAGCACTCGTGTACAGGGTTATGCAAGCTTGTAAGTCTGCCTAGTGGTCACGTCTTCGCAGAACCCTAGCCGACATCATCTTTGTATTAACATGTTGAAGACTTTAGGGAATTTCACCAAGAGCAATCTTGCACTTTACTCGAGCGTTATGCAAAACAAAACATTCAAAGCACATTCAGGTTACACCCTGCCTATGATGCATTTCTGTAATTAGTAACCCTGAAATTAATTGTAGAATGAACAGAAGTAAACAATCCCCTTTAACGTGCAAATGTTTTGGTTTATAAAGCTGATTTGTGTTTATTTAATAACCAAGATTGATAGAATGAGGCAAAGATAACATTGCACCGTTCATTTGTTTAAAAGAGCAAATAACGGTTATGCCTGGATTTTGTGTTTGAGCGCGCTGAATATTTATATTTATAATATTCATTTCAAAGCAGTAAGAGGAGCTTACCTGTACACCCAGTGATGGGTTGTGTGAACCACATAAAAATGTCACGTTTGAATAAATTAGTTTGAATTACAAGCTGCTTGATTGAAAATGGTAGACGCTTCCACCTCACAATGAGAGACTTGGTTAAACTGAAGGATTAACACAGCATTGTGTGTGATAAATGTGTTTTAAGGAGAGCACGGTCTGTCCCTCTATTTATTTCAAGGTGTTATTAAATAAAAATGTGGCTGGGTGACTTCTAATTCCTCTATACAATGTCACCCAGAAGAGGATGGGTTACCTTTGGAGTCTGGTTCCTCTCAAGGTTTCTTCCAAATGTTTTCTCAGGGAGTTTTTCCTTTGCCACTGTTGCCTCTGGGTTGCTTTATTAGTTTTCAGACGGAAGGAAGATTCAGAGCTTAGTGGAAACTAGTCTAAACTATAGAAACTAATTGTACATTTTAAAATACCTGGAATATGCATTTTGTTATTGCGTTAATCACCACGCCTTCAGACGACTGTTTTCTCTTTGTGTTCCCCTTCTTGACTTGTCCTGTTCGGCTCTGCTCGTCAGGGTCTTGGATCAGGATCTGGTGGTGAGAGATAAGGATGGGAACATTTTGGACCCAGACCTCACCAGCACCATCAGCCTGTTCCGAGCACACGAGGCTGCATCCAGACAGATCGATGAACGCCTCCAGGAGGAGAAGGTAAGCTTCTACTCGGAGGAAGTTAACTTATGGCAGAACCTCTCGTTGTATGACGGAGTAATCACTAGCTAGATAAATGCAGAGTGAGTTAAATAAAAGGCAATGTTTAAATTTCTTAGTAAATCACACATTACCCTTGGCCACCATTTGGTGGAAATTGTGCATCATCTTTGGCCTTTGTAGAAGTTTGGCTGATACCTACTAGACCATGCTAATGTTGCCACAAACGATGTATAGCCTGTTTAGAGTTGTTCAATGTTTTCACTAATTAGTTAAAAGGTTGGCAGAGTTACTGAGATCTTTATGGGATATTCATTCAACATGTGTAGTCTTGATAATTGTTTTTATTTAACTCAAGCTCTGTAGAGTGCAGAGTATAGTGATTTGCATGTTTTACTAGTGCACCATGTATAGCAGAATGATGTAGTAGTATATTAGAAAATTGCATTCATGGTTGTGAATTTATTTATTTTTTTGTCTGGGGCATTATCTAGATTTGAGCTTGTTACTCGCTCGACGATGTGGGTGAAGCCTTGGACAGTTACACCATTTAGATCCCCTGATAGTTTATTTTAAATCTGTTTTTTTTTTTTTTTTATTTCTTTTTCTCGTTTGAGAGTTCAATGGTGTAAGAGTTTGTTATTAATTTGTTTTTAAAATTACACTACAGCTACTTATGTTTAAAAGTTGGTTGATGTTCCATCAATAAAACTTAATTTTAAGGAATTTTTTTTATTGACTAAATTATCCGCCTATATTATGATGTATGAATTTCAGCTCCTTGAGTTTTGGTATCTCATTACGTTTTCTTAATTATTGCTTATGTGAATGTTTGTTTGACACTTTGTTCATTTACGTTGTTTTGTTTAAATAACAACAATGACTAATAATGACATATTTAACATATGTAACTTATTTAACTAAGAGTACTGGGTTCCTTCTTAATTTTCATTAATATTTAAAAAAAAAAAAACAAAAAAAAAACATTGACCAATTATTAGTGTATTTATTTATAATACACATATAGTGCATATGTGGGGGAAAAAACCCAAGGCTAGTGAAGTTAAAGCTATGCAGGCTTGAAAGATATTTATAAGTTATTATATTCACACTGAATTCCATACTTATTTTTTTTATCTTCTATTTAAATGGGACCTTTTATAGGAATGGTTGTAGATTGTGTAGTTCAGGTTTCTCATCTATTAGTCACCCTGTAAAAATGTACAACCCTCTATTGTGAAACCCTGTTTTTGATGGACTGAGACTTATTCCTTTGACGAAACATGTTCAGAGAGCGAGAAAAAGACAAGATCAGCTTTCAGTCTGCCAGATCAGCCTTGAAACCTCTTGCATCCACGCATACACTCTCACCCTCCCTGTCTCTACCTCCCCCAACGTATGCATACACACGTGTGCACTCTTGCCCTGCAGCATCACAGAGTGGGGTCTAATCTGAAATGCAGGACTTGCAAATAGACAGGTGTGAAGCTTAGATAACCTCAGATGTACGTTCTGTGGTTGACGCATGATCTCTATTTCCATATCTGCTCTGGGAACAGAGTGAACTGCACAGCAGATGTGACTGTAGGGCTTTTTTGAGCATTCTCTCACCCACATAGAGAGACGCATGCACACATTGCATCATCTGCTGAGTTTACATTACAGTGAACATTAGAGAAGCTTGAATTTGTGGCAGTTAGTTGTATATCCTCAAGCATTTTAGGTTTCTTTAGTTTGTGTTTCATTTTTTTTCCCTATGTTCATATTTGTCCAGATTCATGGGATTTCACAGCTCTAAAAGCACTTTGCGTTCGTTTCTACAATGTAGTCACTGCCGTTATAAATGACCCAGAATAGGATTGTACATTTTACCTATGATTTTGTAAATGCCCACTTAAACTTGACACTACTTGTTTCCTTTGATCCATTGTCGATTTTCTTTTCTTTATCAGACAGTCTACGATTGCTTGTGTTTTCACTTTCAACACGCTGAAGCATCAGGGGTGTTGTGTCGGACGAATATTGCTAAGTGGATTACAGTAGCAGTGTGGCTCTAATCCTAATCTTAGGTTGTTTTAACACTTGCATGCATTTCCAAACACAATGTCGATTTGTTCCTCAGAGTTCGGTAGCATTTGTGAAGTGCAAACACTGTTTTTGAGCTCGGGAGTGGTCCAATGAACCAGTCCCTGGTCCTCTTGAAACAATAAATGGATGAACCTAGTGCCTGCCATTATGCAAACCTGCATGCACAAAAGTGACGTATGGAACTGTGCAGCTGATCCTCAGTTCAGAAGGAATTCTTCTGTGTAATTCTTCCAAGTTATTCTCCCAGGTCCCTGAATCATGCCAAATGTGATAATACCCCAATCAGAGCAAGTCTGTGAATGTGTTTCTCTTTATCTCTCTCTCTCTCTCTCTCTCTCTCTCTCTCTTTTTTTTTCCTCTCCTCCCCCTAGTCTCAGAGACAGAATCTGGATCGACAGGCCAAGTTTGCCTCCACGCCATCCTTCGCTCTGTTTGTGACGCTGAAGAACGTGGTGTGTAAGATCGGAGAGGATGCCGAGGTTCTCATGTCCCTCTACGACCCCAACGAGTACAAATTCATCAGGTATTTCGTTCAGAGCCACACTCAGTACTGACACAGCTGTCCATCAACCAGTACAATGCTTAGATGTAAGCATAATTGGTGCACATGCACACCAAACCAGGGCACAGGCACAAAGTCACCTGCTTCCTAAAACAGACCACACACATGCACATACTCCAACCACAAAGCATGTAGTGTCTATAAATACCCATGTAGACCGAAGTAGTGTGTACATGCATGCACACACTCAAACACGCAAACAGAATGTAATTGAGCTCGATGGGCGTTACTTTTCAGAAATGACTGCTGTTCTTGGATGAAAGGCTTTTAAAACAGGAATTGTGTAAAACCCTGAGCTATTTATTTGTTTTCTTTCTTTTTTTTTTTTTTCTTTTTTTTTTTTTTTTTTTTTTTTTTTTTTTTTTTTTTTTTATAAACGTCACTGATCATCATGTGTCTGATTTTTCAGGCTTTTTCATAATTCTGTTCCTTTCAGAATGACTTCTTATGATCTGTATCTTTTTATCCCTCTTATTCAGTAGGATTACAACGTATGGTGCAATTTATCGAAAATGTGCAAAAATTATTATATAAAATAAAACTTTGGGCTCTAAAAATGTCAGAAACTTGTCCATAAAAAAAAGTAATTCTCATACTAACTTTATTTAGTAGAATTTTCTCTTTCAAAACCATTTGGAAAAATTACTGCCACCCCTATTGCATATGTACAATAAATGGAAACAGATCTTTTTCTCTCCAGAAACTATTGTTGGACCCTGAGCCGTTTCCCTTTTTTCTTTTTTTTAACCCATTTCTCACTGTGTCCCCCCCCCCCCTTTTTTTCACAGTGAAAACTACCTTGTCCGGTGGTCCAGCTCTGGTCTGGTCAAAGACATTGATCAGCTTCACAACCTGCGAGCTGTGCTCACTGTGCGTATCCTCCCTATCTCTTCAGCTCTTTGCTCAATTGTCTAAATAAATTCAAGTTCAGTGTGACAGAGGGTAAAGATCTGCTTCAAATCTCTCCCTTTTTTTTTCTTCCCCCCCCCCCTTTTTTTTTTTTTTTTTTTTTTTTTTTTTTTTTTATAAACATCCTGTGCTCTTTTTATGCCTAAGGCATTATTGTCACATGCATCATTGTCGTGTAGATGTACTTCCCATTCTCCTATTTCAGGTAAACATTTAGACAATGAATCAACCAAGCATGACGTTTTGCCAGGGAAAGCATTGTGTCCCAGTTGAGTAATTATAGTATTTATGAAGTCAGACTTTAATTTGTGTTCTCCTTTTTTTTTTGGTTAACATCATAATTACAGTATTGTGGCACGCTGATTACACCTTAATCAAGAGACCATGGAATCAGTGTATTAGTAGAACTCGCAGCCTAGCTGATTTCATGAAGAGCCATCATCACGCATTATTGATTTAGAATATTGTTCGAATATTATATAGTATATTATTCGGTAACCACTTTTCCAGTGGAGAGTAGCAGCTGTATCCCTGTGTGAACACCGCGCCCCACCACAGGAAATGAGGCACTGTACCAATCAGATGCCATTAGGGCATTACAATTTACCCTGCATAAGAGCCCACTTGGCGAAAGTTTACTCACTCTCAGAAAAGGTCCAATCAGTGGATCAATCATCAGACATTTGAACGTGGCACATCTGCGCTAAGCCTACAGGAGATTCCAGTTTTCCACTTTCAGAAGCACTCTTTTTTTTTTTCCTCCTCCTTTTCAGAGATGAGGAGGCCACATACTTGTTTTTTTTTTCTGTTTAATGAGGTGATGTGTGTTTGTGGTTGCTGTACAGGATCTGGGCAGTGAGGATCTGAAACGGGAAAAAATCAGTTTTGTCTGTCAGATCGTCCGAGTTGGGCGAATGGAACTGCGAGACAACAACACTAAAAAGTTGACGTCCGGGCTCCGAAGGCCCTTCGGAGTGGCAGGTAAACAGCAATTACACACTTCATCTGAAGCAGTAAGCCTTCCAGATATCCAAGGAACTGTAGATGGTCCTATATTTCACTTTCTCAGCTTTTTTGTTTTGTTTTTATTTTTGTAGTTACTGGATAACACGCCTTAAGAGTATGGAAATGTGTGTGTGTGTGTGTATATTACTTACAGTGCTTGTCCATTTGACAGATATAGCACAATCTGATGTATGCTGTATGCTGCAGTACCTTACTGGCTTCCCATTACGTAACATGCATGCTAAAGTAGGAATAGACCTCTGGAGACCGTGGGGTAAAACGCTGCCCGAAATTATTTTCTCTGAAGCAGAAACATCAGTTGAATATTGTCCGAGGTGAAATATTTTAATGAATTTTGATTGCGACATGCCCCTTAATGGCAGAATGGGTGCCGTTACTTTACTTTAATTGAAAACTGATCATTTTGAGTGCAAACGTTGATGGACATAAATTTTCAAATTTCAAAACATTGAATTTCAAATGTCGTTCTACATCTGTTTCTTCAGTGTCGTTATGTTCTACCCTATTTACTGAGCAAACACAGTGAATAGGAAGTCATTTGAGATTTTAACTTCATTTGTTGAAGAATTTTTGGTCATTGCTAAGATATGTGAAATCGAGTTGAATGCCAGTGATGAGAAACCTATTACCTTACTATTGGTAAATTTGGGGTGAAACTGGGGGCAGTGGTGGCTTGGTGGTTAGGGCTCTGGGTTACCGATCAGAAGGTCGGGGGTTCAAGCCCCAGCACTGCCAAGCTGCCACTCTTGGGCCCTTGAGCAAGGCCCTTAACCCTCTCTGCTCCAGGGGCGCTGTATCATGGCTGACTCTGCACTCTGACCCCAACTTCCTGCTGGGGTATGCGAAGAAAAGAATTTCACTGTGCATGTGTATATGTGATCAATTAAGACTCCTTATCAATAAAGAATCTGAGAATCTGGGGAAAAAAATCACTTCCTCAACATGTAAAAATTGTCAGAAATTGACAATTCTGAGATTTCTGATGCACTTTAGTCGAAAAGTGATGATTGCCAGAGACATTAATCAGGTTCAGTGATGCTTTTGATTGAACATGTATCATGTATTGAACATGTATTTTGATGCATCGATGTATCGGCCGATAATCGGTATCGGAAAGGCAATTTTTGAGTCAATCTGAGACTAACAGGAGGCTTTTTAGAATTCAGTCAATGTTAACATGAATTAATAACGTTCAGAAATCTTACTTTAATCTTCAGTTTTATTTAGTTTATTTAGTTTTATTTAGTTCATGTGTTAATGTTAAATAGAGTAATGTGTTTTCTGTTTATGAGACCAGTTACTGTCAAACAGCTTGTTGAAATGGAGCGAATAAAGTTTTTATTTGCATTTTTTTCAGAATTGTGGAATTAATTATTATTCATTTACAAGAAGGCATGAAAGGCAGAACTGTCGGTATCGGTTATCGGTATCGGCCGATATCACTCTGAATAATCAGTTATCGGCTGAGAAATTTAGCATCTCTACTTTTGACCAATCAATGGCCCGCGTTGTACTTGCATAAGAATGGTAACCAAAGTTGGTCAAAACAATAACAAAACTCTTTGGTATGATTAAAAGTCCGGTCCTACACCTTTGTAGGTAAGTTTGGATGCCTGAGAGTGTGCAACAGTCGGAGTGAACAAAGAATCTTGTCTCGCCTAGTTGCGTGAATATTTTTGATAATCAGAGAGGTCACAGGAATAGAACAGGGAATTGGTTAGTGATCTCTCCCTGGTGACAGAAATGCCTGCTCCACAGTAAACTAATTAGATTGGCTCTCATCCCACTGCTCATCACCAGAGAAAATCGGTCCTCGTTTCTCCGTCCGGTAAGAGGAGATTGAACTCAGTGGGTTCATCTTGGAGTGCTCATTGGCACAAATGTGATTGCTTTTTCTCTATGCAGCCAATTTGTCAGGCTTTAAGCTGTGATTGTATGTAATGCGTTCAGAGGCACCAAAATGCACCCAGTGTGCTTAGGATACATTAGGGGTGTATCACAATCCCATTATCTGTGTCTATATCTGTTTAGTGCTCCCGATATCTGTATCTGTTTAGCACTCCACATATCCATATTCTTATCTCTATTCAGATTTAAACCCCAAGTGGGTGTGGCCTAAACAGGAAGTATGTGTGGGGCTGTTTTATGTTTTTGATCATTTTAATAAACTTGATTTCTAACAAATTTAGCTGGATCTATTTCCCAAAGTGGTAATAAACTTGTAGCCAAATTGAAACCACCACAATCTGATCAGGCAGTTACTAAAGAAGAAGGAATGAATGCTGTGCGTTCATGTCAATGAACGTGATCTTTGTTTGTCCTGAGAGATTCATATCTGACCGCTTGCTTGAGCATGCATTAAAGTAAAAACTTCCCTCACGTGACTTTTTTTGTTGCGTCCCTCAGGGTTCAACCTTTTTATAGCAAACTTTCAAAAAAAAAAAAAAAGGGGGATTATGTGCCTCCTATTCACATCTGCATTTGTATCCATGTGCGCCATGTTATTTGTTCAATCCAAATAATGTGTATTGGGTTACATCGCTAGGATACATATACAGCATATACTGTTACAGTGTTGTAATCTGACAGGATGTGTAGAAAACCTCCATGCTTTGATGTGGTCTGAGTGGTGTTTTTTCCCCATGCATGTGGGAATGGAAGAAGATGTGGGAGGATGCACAACTGTCAGCTTCAACATCAAACAGGTTTTTGAAGTGGGAAGGAGAAAAGCATCATTTTTTGACCCCCCCTTCACCTTTCTAAAAAGAATTTCTTTCCAAGAAGCTGAGTAAAATGGCACCTCAGCAGTGGTGCTTTCATCAGCACCCCGCTGCCTTCATAACCCACAAGTAACCGCAAGCTTACGCTTGGCAGACACTCGTAGTCGCCAGGAACTTCCGACTTTCACCGAAGGAGGCCATTTGACTGCTTTTGCAAACAACCGCGGACCCAATACATCCCATGCTGATGTAACTTTTTCTTTCCTTCCCCCCCTCTTTTTCTACAGTAATGGATGTCACCGATATCATCACTGGCAAAATGGATGACGAAGACAAGCAGCACTTCATTCCTTTTCAGCCGTGAGTATGAAACATCAAGGATTATTACCACACAGGCAGTTTGAATGCTTACATGCATTTCTGCATTACATAAAGTCTAAATCGAAATTTCACTTTACCTCCTTACTTGAACACAATTTTAGTAAGTGTAAGTAATATCAATATATCAAGAAGTGTAATATGCAAATAAATTAATTACAAGACTACCACTCAGGTGCATCCGATACCTCCTGGCGATGTCCATGTGGCTCTCCATTACCATCAGCACCTCTGATGGTCAACCTTGTTTCAACCATACATGGCATATGTCAAAAAACACAAGTGCAAAGAGCTATGTGAACACTTGAAGAATATGAGCATTAGCAACAGTTTCCACTTTACCCTTCAAGCAGTGCATAACAGATAGAGAACAGGTGTTTAAAGTGCTCTGAGCCGGCAGTGTTATTGCCCTGTGCCTCAGGCTTCCTCATGGTCAGGTGGTCCAGGAGCCTAGGTTTGTGTGATTTAAAGCTCCTGTTACGTGATTAGCTGTAGCCTGGACCACTTGTTCCTGCCTGTTACCTCCTGGCTCAGTTAAGCAGATCTCATTAACTCCTGTCCATGAGGAGCGAGTAACCCTTTCTCTCTCAGGATTCTCGCTCTAATTGGAACTCTTTTAGTCTGCCTGCAGGCATTTTAACCTTTTCCAGCCCTGGATAAGACTAGAAGTAATTACGCCCCCATGCATTCCTCTGATAAGATATATTCTCCCAAATGTTATTGTAAAGCATACATTTCAGTATCAGTGTGTTTCTGGTCTCCCTGGACATGTAGTTTTGGGAGGAGCCTATCTTTTGTGGAGGATTTGCAGGTCATTAACTGCAATGGCAGAAGATGGAAGAGATCATAGCATTCAGGACTTTTCCTGATGGGTAATGTTGTTCTAGAGATTATGTTTTTGATGATGGACTGTTTTGAAATTAAGGTCCAAATGTGTTTGGCAATTTTGGTGATTCGTGTTACAAATGTCTATTTTTGTTTTGTTTTTGATGCTCTCTCTGAGACTCTTTTGTTTTGTCTAGATATACTTACAGTTATGTCTCAGAATAAGGCTGTCAGGATTTTTGATCACAGTAACTGCATAGTTGCACAAAAATGGCAGTCTGACCGGTAGTAGAGGTGCCAGTATTTATGATTTAGCTGTAGCATTGAGGATATTTGACCCCTTACTATGGAGGAAGGGGAGAAACCTATAAACCTTGTTTAAAGGAGACCTGTTATGCCATTTTTTACAAGATGTAATAAATCTCAGGTGTCCCCAGAATGTGTTTGTGAAATTTCAGCTCAAAATACCCCACAGATCATTTATTATACCATGCTGTAAGTGCAACTTTTTTTGGGAGGAAGCAAAAACACGCTGTTTTCATGTGTCTCTTTAAATGCAAATGAGCTGCTGTGCCCCGCCCCCTTTCCAGAAGAGGGCTGTACCTTTTAAGCTCGTGCTTCGGATACTCCAACAACAACAAATCAGGAGCACCAGCATGACTGATGCTGTAAATACCGGTGTTCAACCCTATATGGATGAACCAGAATGTATGAATTATACAGACACTAAGTGTTTTCGGGTTAAAAATAAAAATGATGACACAGCTCTTCTCTCTGTGAATACAGTCAGAGATAGTGGTAACTTTAGCCACATTAGCTGTGGAATTTGCTAACGAGCACGTTTGGAAAGGCGATTTACAAAGCATTAACAAAATATAAAGTGCGATACTTGCGTCTTCTGTATATGAAGCTGCATCTTGAACAGTTGGTACTGATCCATCCTTGAGTCAACTTTTCAGCAAAACTTGCTTTGTATTAACCCTCGTTCACAAAGCAGTCTAGTGTAAAATGATTCGAACAAACGTATACGAATTTAGCTATTTTTTGGGGCACATTTCCTTCAGAAATAAAACTACTCCACTGCGTCTTCAGTGGCTCTGATGCCGGAAGACTCATGTTCGCTTATGACATTGTTCTTATCACTATAGCTGCTCCAGCGCGGAGAGCATGGTGGGATTGTGTGCAGCTCACTCAAGGGAGGATCTATGCTAATAGGGTCGAGTCCATCACCAGTCATGGACGAGACCTGTTCCGTTGTGACGTCACATTGGATAGAAAACACGAACGACTCATTTTGCAATTAATGATTTATGGGGAACATATTTTTTTTTAAAAAAAGAAGAGTTGGTGGATTTTTAACATTACAGGGTGGTTGTGTACACACACTGCCGACACACATTTATGTTCAAACACCATGTAAAAGTCAATTTTGCATAATAGGTCCCCTTAAAAAAAAAAAAAAAAAAAAAAAAAAGCCAAAAGCTACTCCGCAGAAGGGGAAAGGACCCGTGTTGTCAGAGACATCCATTGGCTTTCGGTTAGTTTTGTTTTGTTCCAGCTTTCTCTAGGTGAACTTTGACCTGTGATTTCACAAGCCTGGTTTTGCGAACCAGTTGCTGAGATGGTGGGATTGTAGTCTCTGGTCAGTGAAAGTGCAGGATAGAATGCACCATTTTTTTATTCTGGGCTTTCTCTCTGCTTGGTAGGGTTTTCTTGTTAGCAATGCTGGCACCTCAGAGGAAGAACTGTTAGTGGCAACAGTTACAACGGTCACTTTTCACATCCTTATTAAAACAAATCTCACTTCCTGCTCTATGGTAGCTAGTAGTTATAGGCAGTTCTAGGAGATTTGAAATTAAAAAGAGGAAATTGAAATGCATTGGATGCCTTTTTCTTTTACACACTTTCTGACTCACTAGTGTAGGGGAATTTACAGACCCAGATGGGACCAGATATGATCAATGAAGACCAGGAGTCAAGAAATGCAATCAATTCAAGAACATTTTACTGAAGAATAGTTTGCAGTCTAATCTGCAGAAGTCAACTTCAACACTCAGCAAGGAGTTTGTAGGCCGCTCTGCATAAGGCATAGATAAACTTAGGAAATTTCCACATATGGGCTGTGAGTCAGAAGAATATCCTCATCAATTCTCTGGACATCCAATTCTCTCGTCAGATGGTCAGTTCACCTCCGAATGTCCTGTGACCAAAGAGTGCTGACACACACACACACACACACAGAGAGAGATGCACAGCTTCTTCATGGTTGGAATTGGTCGAGCTGGAAACTTTCCCAAAGCATACTGATTAGATAACTAAGAATAGTCAGCAGGCACTAGTAAATCTCATAAGCTTGAAGAAGCCGTTCAAATCATTTAATATTTTTGAAAGATTAATTTTGATTAAATAACTCATTACAAATCACTCAAAGGATGTGTATATGTTTATTTATCAACCATTAAAACAAAGCTGTGACTAATATCAAATGAAGGGTGGATTCTGGAATCCCCTGCCGCTTTATTTTATTTATATATATATACACGCACGTAGATACAGTGGGGGGGAAATAAGTATTGGAAGCATCAACATTTTTTCAGTAAATATATTTCCGCTGAGGTTATCGAAATGAAATTTTCACCAGACATCAGTATTAACTCATGAAATCCGGAAATATAAAGAATTCACAACATTAAAGTCCATAAATAAAGTTATGTGTAATAAAGTGGAATGACACAAGGAAAAAAAAAATCACAACTCGACCTGTTTTATAAAAGAAACAAGTTTTTGATGAAAACAAAATGGATTGAAAAATGTGTGGATTTATTCTCCCCGCATCAAATTCAATATAAAGTCTCGTTTCCTGAGTCCGGACCACGAGTCCGAGGTGGCCATGTGAAGCGACCACTGAAACAAAACATAACCACTTTGAATGGTCTTATTTAAAGCCATGAACTAATTCATGATTAAGCATTAGAAGGTACCATTCACTCATGTTAGTGACTTATCTGGACCTTTGTAAGCAAGGAATTTTATGAAACTTGTAATTTTTTAGTTGAATACCTTTGATCAGTTCATTCTGCGTGAAGAATATGTCGTTACAGTGAAGATTCCAGCTTCATGGACGTTAGGTAGGGTGAAAAAACTGGAACTCGCTAGAACAGGGTGTGGCGTGCTGTGCTGTTTTTTTTTTTTTTTTTTTTTTTCCCCCCTCCCGCATTCTACAACCAGACCTACAACCAGAACTCCAAATCGTCAGTGCCGTTTTATCTTTAGAGTCAAGATTAACATTTGCTTCATTGATGGACACCAAGTTCACCATTGCTTCACAAAACAACAATAATAACCAGCAACAGGATAATTTCTAGTAACTGACGTTTTTGTGGTGTTACAGTTACTGTAACAACCCTGTTTCAGAAACCTGAAGGCAAAATAAAGGACTCTAGAGATAAAAAGTGTTAGTTAGTTTCGGTTCTAATATATTATCTTATTTAAGCAAGTCATACATCAGAGGCGGAGAGTTGTTGTGTTTTTTTCTTGTTTTTTGTGTACCAAAAATTTCCCAACCTGGCTCTGTAGGATTTTCTCTGGTATGTGTTTGTTTTTGCGTGCATGTGTAAATGGGTTGTCTCTTTTGGCTCTTATGTTTGGCCGCACACGCACTCTTTCTTCTCCATATATTCAGCCCTGACACTAACACTTACCCAGCTTCTACACTTTTGACTGTGTAGCATTTTTACTTTAGTATTCACACAGCACTAGTGTCCCCCCACTCTAGCAGCACTCTTTTACTGTGTCTCTCTCTCTCTCTCTCTCTCTCTCTCTCTCGCTGTGTGTCTGTGTGTCCTGTTGAAGATGTGAGAGTTGGTCTTTCTGGTGCTGGGGACATGCGTTTCAGCCACTGACACACACGCCTTCAGGGCAGCTTCTTGTCCAGCATTATGATACGTCTCTTCAGGCTTGTGTCTTGTCAGGGCTCAGAGCGGAGTGGGCGTGTCTTTTAAATTGCACTTTCTCTCTGTGTGTGTGTGTCTCTTTTTTACCCACCCTTGAACACTGTGTTCTAACAAAATGGCTTTTGTCTCTTATGGTATTTGCATCACTGTTTTGGTCTTTTCCCTCTTTCCTCCCCCATTCCCTTTATCATCCTCCTCTCCTTCACATTCTGCTCATCTTCATCTTTCACTCTTTATTCTTTGTTTTTTTTTTCTTTTTCATTTGTCTTTCTTTATTGCTGGCTCTCTCTCTCTCTCTCTCTCTCTCTCTCTCTCTCTCTTCCCCTCCCCGTCTCTCTCCCTCCCTGTGGTGTGTTGCCCGTCATCGTGTGTGAACTCCAGGCTTGCGCTGGGTGACGCCATCCGCCACAGGCAGCTGAACATCTCCCGTTTTTCACCCAGGGTGGCAGGAGAGAACGACTTTCTCCAGAGCGTCATCAACAAAGTCATCAGCGCCAAAGAGGTCAATCATAAGGGCCAAGGTAAGACGCACCTGCAGCACACACTGTCCCATTACATCAACCATGGTTTTGGACATCTCATTCTCTCCGTATGAACACTTCATTGTGGATTCTTTTTGCATAAATAAGTAAATCAGCAGAGGTGCTACTTTTATAGTCCTGCCTGAATTGCTGACAAGTCAAATGCACAGCTGCCAGAGAAGCTAGTATAATTTTTTTTTTCGTCCCTCCTTGCTATTTATTTCCTCCCTGCTGTTTAATCTTTTCTCTCCTGCTTAATTTAAACTATAATGAGCATTTAAAGTTTGGATTTCAGATTAAAACATAGGAGAAAGGCACGTCTCTTGCAGGCCTGCATGGATAAAAATCTTCTTATATGAGAGCGGCTTCAGGAAGAAAAGCGACGTACGGACTGGTTTGGGAGGGTCACTTTAAAAATGTGTTCTTAATAGTGTTCTAAACAGTGTTACTATGAATGCAATCTTTAATACACTGAAAAAGACACTATTAGCATCACATAAATATATATAATTTCCTACATTCTTTTGAATGTCCATGGAATAAAAGAAATATTAGATGCCATGAGTGTATCTTGTGCCATCATTTACACATTTGAATGGACATGTAATAGGAAGCAATGTGATGACATGAAATTAAAAATGACCTTATATGGCCATGGGAGTTGTTTCGACTCAGGACAGCTGTCATTTGCTGCTATTGTCAAGCAACTATTTGATGCTGTACACAGCAGCGCTTCACATTCGTGCATTCGCTGAGAGTAGGCTAATGGTTGAGAGGCAGGAATTTGGCCGGTAGTTGCTGCAAGCCTTTTATAATCGACCAATTGGTGTGCGAGAAGGCGGGAATTACAGAGAGGGGTTAAAGCAATGCAAATATAAGAAGTAATTGCGCCCCCATGCATTACTCTGATAAGATATATTCTCTCAAATGTTATAGTAAAGCATACATTCAGTATCAGTGTGTTTCTGGTCTCCCTGGACATGTAGTTTTGGGAGGAGCCTGACTTTTATGGAGGATGTGCAGATCATTAACTACATTGGCAGAAGATGGAAGAGATCATAGCATTCGGGTCTTTTCTTGATGTTCTAGAGAGTTATTCTCAGAATAAGGCTGTCAGGATTTTTGATCACAGTAACTGCATAGTTGCACAAAATTGCCAAGGTGTCGGGCAGTCTGACCGGTAGTAGAGGTGCCAGTATTTATGATTTAGCCGTAGCATTGAGGATATTTGATCCATTACTATGGAGGAAGAGGAGAAAACTATAAACTTTGTTTAAAGGAGACCTGTTATGCCCCTTTTTATAAGATAATATAAGTCTCCGGTGTCCTCAGAATGTGTTTGTGAAGTTTCACCTCAAAATACCCCACAGATCATTTATTATACCATGCTGTAAGTGCAACTTTTTTTGGGAGGAAGCAAAAACACGCTGTTTTCATGTGTCTCTTTAAATGCAAATGAGTTGCTGTGCCCCGCCCCCTTTCCAGAAGAGGGCTGTACCTTTTTTAAGCTTGTGCTTCGGATACTATGGCAACAACAAATCAGGAGCACCAGTATGACTGATGCCATAAATACCGGTGTTCAACCCTATATGGATGAACCAGAATGTATGAGTTATACAGACACTAAGCATTTTCAGGTTAGAGTTCAGCACAGTAATTCATCATTTTGTGAACAGAAACTTCGGCACAAGTTTAACAGAAAAATACACTAAAGATAATCCAAAGAAAGAGCACAACCTTCTAAGCTGACTAAATTAACCATTACAAGGTCAGATTCAGACGGAAGGAAGGCTCACTTAATATTTGCATTCTCCACAGTACATGTAATGTATTGTATAATGTCATACATAACTGTGTAATGGAGATGTTCAGGTTCAGAAAAAAAGAAGCTGCTAGAAGCTTGTGTAATGTTCATTTATAGCTCTCTGGGTGCTAAACCTCTCCGAGTTTTATCACAGAGGAGACTTGAAAAAACTAATCCCATACAAATAGGACTATTCTGTAAATTTTAAGTAAGTCATTTCATCCTCTTGTACTACTGTGGTCCAAAAAAAAAAGTTTTTTTTTTCCCCTCAAACGTCTGCCTCAATAGGCAGCGACGGCACCACGTCACAAGTTAACAGATTAATATAAAATCTATTAACTGTCTTGTTTTATTTTGCGTCATGCCAAATTAACTCCAATTATGATAGTTTGAGTAGTGTTACTATTTGATTAGATGGTTACATGATGAGTACTAGTGTTGTTAACACCCCTAATTTAAACATCGTGTGTGTCTTTAGCTTGGTTTGGCCTCTCGTTACTTCATTGCTCTCTGTGCCGTGTTTATGGCAGCAGGGGAGCGGTGGGTTCACGACCAGCTGGATTTGTTATGACGCGCAAGCTAACTGTGTGCTTGTGTCTTGCCATTTGGATCTCTGACGCACTCAATGCTGACACAGAGACACAGAGAAAGAGAGATGGATAGCTAAACTCAGATTTAAGCACGCTTATGCGTTAACATGCCTTTCTGCTCACTGTTGCATAATTGTTAATTGCTTAATTATGAAATATTGTAATACCTGGTGATGAGTGATGTTAAAAATGAGCTGGAAATGTAGGTCAGGGGTTATAAAAATAGCATTTAAGACTCCTCTTATATTTAAGTGCAAGCTTTTAAATGTCTTGGATGGTTTTGTTAGCAATGAATCCAGACTGCACTTCTTAATTGTTTTATAAGCGATTGCTAATGGTGGTGGTGTGAAATAGTGCAGCTGATAGAGGTTGTGTGTGGAAGTGAGAGAGAGAGAGAGAGAGAGAGAGGAAAAACAGCACAGAGATTGTGCGCAGTAATTAATTAGAGCACCGTTGAAGATTATTTAAATAAAGAGCCTCAGCGCAGTGAGGCAGTGTGGAAACACCTGTCTGTCAGGATGCCGGCACATTTAATAGCCCACATGAGGTTATTTAAAAAAACAAAAAAAAACAAAACTGATTTACAGATCTTGTATTGTTTTATTTCTTATTTTTATTAAATTATTTATGCAGAATGTGCAGTTATCAAATATCATTTGATATTTATTATTAAAATATCATTAAGGAGTAAGTGATATTAGGAAGTATCATGAATGTGTGTCAGTGACGTACTGCAGTTCATTTGCTTATTAGGTATTTAAATATGTAGTATTTTGTGTGAAAATTATTAGGTTTTGTTTGGCAGTAGTTGGTGCTGACATATTACTCGGACCTTAATGAAAGAATATGTAGAAAATAGGTTTAGTTTATGTTTATGTATTTGTATGTTTGTGTTTGTATTTTGAATCCCAAAGTGGTCATGAACTAAAATCTTCTGGCAAAAAATAAATAAATAAATAAAAATAAAAATACTGTGTGTTTGTATACAATGTCTACCAGACTATTTGGAAGTTCAGAAAGGTCACGAGTTATTTATTTATTAATAAATTTATATGTTTTGGTGATCTTAACACAAGTTGTATTTTCAAGATCACAGCTTAATTTTTTTCTTGTGCTCCCAAAATAAGTTGTTTTCTCGAGATCATAATTTATGATTGCGATCTCGCTATAACAGTATGATAATATTTAGAAGTTATTTTTCGGACATCACATAGCAGTAGCATACTACTCACCACGTCCATCACCATCACACTGAACACCGGCGCTCCCCAGGTCTGCATGATCAGTCCACTGCTGTTTGCACTGCTGACTCATGAGTGTGCTGCAGAGTACAGTTCAAATCAAAGTTTGCTGATAATATTGCAGCTGTGGATCTAATCAGACGGTAATGATAAGTCAGTGAACAGCTTGCAGGAATGGTTTAGAGACAAGAGTCTATCACTTGGGACCAGAGAATTGATCGTTGACTTCAGGAGGATTCGACTGGATCACTCACCACTGCGTATCATCGGCGCAACTGTGGAGAGAGTCAAAAGCTCCATGTTTCTGGGTGTACACATGACAGAGGACCTCTCCTGGACTCTCAACATCACCTGCCTAGCCAAGAAGGCCCAGCAACGACTCCACTTTCTGCAGGGGCTGAAGAGACATCCTCCTCTCCCCCCTTCAGCCAGTCCTTTTATAGAGGGACAATAGAGAGCGCACTGACCAGCTGTCTTGCCGTCTGGTCTGGGAGACCCTACAGTGAATTGTGAGGACGGTTGAGAACATCATTGAGGTCTCTTTACCCACCATCGCCGCCTCCTTCAGCAGCATTGTGGACGCCCCTCCCATGTATCCCAGCATTGTGGACGACCTCTCCTATCCCTCTCATGGACTTGTCACACTACTGTCATCTGGCAAAAGGTACCGGAGCATCCGTGCTACCACCACCGGTTTCCGCAGTCTGAATACTCAACACTCCGCTGCCTCACAGCACTCGCCTGGACTAATCATATATTGGTGTTCTGGCAATATTGCAGAAATTACGTAATATTCCTGAAGATTTTAATCACCATTTGTCTTGTGAGCAGCAAACCATTTAGGCCTCATCTGTCAAACATCATGCGATAACCATGGAGATGACTCGGCTCTTCAAATTGTCTGGCAATGTGACTAGTGTCACCGTCATAAGTGATGGACACTAATCTGGAAATTGTCTAGCACTGAAAAACATACAGATGACTGGATAGATGTACTTCAATGAACCCCAAGGCAAAAGCTGGGTAAAAATAAAGTCAATCTCCATGCAGTCATCCAAGCTCAGGGTCAAACCTAGGATCGTAGCGCTGTAAGGCAGCAACGTTATACCAACACCAGATATTCCCGCTTATTTCAGTCCCTGATTAAAGTTAAAACTGATATGCTCATCCCTGATGTACAGCATGCACCCCTAATCTTTTCGGCATCATGATAAAAAGAAGTTGTGATCTCGAGCAAACCTTGTTGACTTTCTGGGCTTCAGTAATACTAGTATTATGTGTTGTCAAGTATTATTCATCACTACAGGACCATCTGCTCTGTGGAGTTATTAGTGCATTGTGGTTATACAAACCTGGTATTGTTTACTCTAGTCCAGTATTCAACCTGTGTAGCAGACATTAAATATTTATTGTACTATAAAATAAAGTGCTACAGCTTTTTCTTTCCAAGTATGCCATTTTTCAGCGTACACCTCTAGCAATAAGCATGTTATGGGAATTCAGTTCATAACTACATATAGGCCTCTCTAATGTTCAGTCTCTCTGGTGAAGAAATGCCACAATGCTCTACAGTATTAATGGTCACATTACAAATAGATATTTACAGATGAGGTACATATCTTATACAAGCATTTTATATCATGCAGAGTTTCCCAAAGGTCTGTCCGATACACCATTTTTGTGTCCGTGTTACTTGCAGAAAGTCTGAGTGTGTGTAACTCCCCCCCTGTCTCTGTTTTGCTTAGGGCTTTGGGTCACACTGAAGCTGTTACCCGGTGATATCCATCAGATCCGGAAGGATTTCCCCCACCTGGTGGACCGCTCCACTGCCGTTGCCCGCAAAATGGGCTTCCCTGAGATCATCATGCCAGGTGCAAATGAAACCCATAAATTACCCCCAGATCTCTGCACCCTTTTCCTTTTCCTCTGCGCCGGCTTGTGTGCTTTACGTTTGTTAAGCACGCACCTGCTTCTGCACACTGAGGGTTTTAATTCCGCTAAATACTTTTATGGAGGTCAATTAAACAGATAAGAGCGATGCTATAAAGGTTGAGAAAAGTGTTGTTCTGGAGAAACCACTTTCTTAGACTCCTACAGCACATCAGTGAGAACTGAGAGAACCCTGCTAACCACAGTGCCGTGCTCTTTAATGGTTTCTGTCCATTAGCGATTTCTCAAGCTCGAGTGTGTTTTTTATACTCAGCACCTGTTCTATGTTCCTGTATTTTGGAGAAGTAAGCTGCTGTCATGTTTTCAGGTGACGTTCGTAACGACATTTATGTGACGCTGACTCATGGGGACTTCGATAAAGGCAGTAAAACCACGCCCAAGAATGTGGAAGTCACCATGTCTGTGTATGATGAAGAGGGCAAGAGACTGGAGGTATATAATGAGACTTGGCGCTCTCTGTTAAGCGCACACGCACACGCACACTGTTCTCAGTTGCCAGGTGAGCAGTCTGCTGTTGCCCACCTGTCCTTTAAAGAT